>JAHKGY010000011.1:1200000-1651894 GCA_020736865.1 Ganoderma leucocontextum
TTATCTTGGCGCAGGCCACCGAGGTGTTCTTCGAGAAGTGCACGGACGAGAAGAAGGGCCATGCGCTTGTGGCGAAGATCGCGAGCCAGGCGGCGTTCATGTACACGTCGTTGGGAGAGGAGGTGAAGGAGTTCATGGGGAAGGGTATCTTCGATAGGAATTGGGTCACTGTTGTCCAGGTACGCCAACGCCACACTCAGACCGCGACCATATGCACTTACGATTCACTGCTCTTCAGACGAAAGCGAAGTACTTCACGTCAGCCGCGCAGTACTACCGCGGTCTCGCAGACGGCGCGGCGGGCAAGCACGGCGACGCCCTTGTCCGCTTCACCATCGCAGAAACAGCTGCCAAGGAAGCGCACCGGACAGCGTCCTCGTTCGCCTCCCTGTTCGTCACCCAAATGTCGCCGAACCTCCCACCGGATGCCGGGCCTGCGCTACAGGAACTCACGAAGGCATATCTCGCTCTTATTACGGACAAGAAGAACGAGGCTCAACGCGAGAACGACCTGATATACAACGCGGTCCTCCCCACCCCAGAGACCCTTCCGCAAATCGACAAGGCGGCTGTCGCGACGCCGATTACCATCCAAGAGGTATATGCGTCGCCCGATGTGCAGAAGGTCATCGGCGTCGACCTGTTCATCCGTCTCATCCCTCTTAGTGTGCACGAGAGCGCGAGCGTGTACTCGGAAGAGAAGGCGAAGCTCGTCCGTGGTGAGGTCGAGAACGCGGACAACGCCGAGGTTGAGGTGAAGTCCGCCCTTGATGCACTCGGCATCAAGCAAGGTCTGGCGCGTTACAGGGCGATCGCGGAGGGTAGCGTCGGTGGTGAGGCGGAGCTCCCTGTGGAGGTGCGCCGGTGGAAGGAGGACATCGCCGTCATGGAGGAGCGCGAGAGCGTCGACGGCATCATGGCGGAGCTCACTCGCATGAAGGACGTCGTCCGCATGGAGCTCGATGGCGTCGCTCGCGATCTGGACTCGGAGAGCAGGGAGTGCGAGGCGATGCGCGTCAAGTACGACCACCTGTGGACGCAGGCGCCTTCTGCCGCCCTCACGAAGAGCATCCGCCAGGACCTCAAGGCACACCGGTCGACGCTGGACGCGGCTGCACAGTCAGACCAACAGGTCGTCAAGCTATGGGATTCGGTCAAGGGCGAGATCGCACTGCTGTTGTCCCCGGATATCGAGGATGTGTTCAGGGCCAGCACGGAGAAGGGCGGGGCTGGGTCAGAGAACCTGTTGGATCTGGATATCGGAAGTGAGGCTAAGGACGAGGAAGAGCGTATCAAGATTGGTCAGTTCGTGGACGAGATCGAGGAGCGGCTCGGCCGGTTGAACAAGATTCAGCACGAGCGTGGACAGGTTCTCAAGGACCTCAAAGATAAGGTGCGTGGGTCATCCGTTGCCTCGATACACATCATTGTAATTCATGCCCGTTCATATATCCTTATCCTCAGGTGCAGCAAGACGACGTATCACACCTGCTCCTGCTGAACAGACGTAATACCGGCGTGGAGAGCACGCTCTTCGCGGGAGAGCTCGAGAAGTTCCGTCCGTACCAGCAACGTCTTGGCACCACTGTGCATCATGAACAGGTCATACTCCAAGAGCTGAGCACCCTTTGGCGCGGTCTACGAGACCTGGCCGGGCGCGGTCCAGGGGCGAAGAAGTGGGAAGAGCGCGAGAAACGCAAGAAGGACACCGTCCGCCGGTTCTCTCGGGCTCGCGACGTATACATGGAAGTCCGTGACGGACTAGCCAAAGGCCTCCAGTTTTACACCGAGCTGACTGAACTAGCCGCTGTGCTCAAGCGCAACGTCTCCTCATTCATTTCGGAGCGCAATGTCGAGCGCGAAGCTCTTGCTTCTCAAGCAGAGACTGAAAAACGACTAGCGATTCCGAAGGCTCCCCCGACTTCAACACCCTCGTACGGAGGCAAGCCACCAGTTCCTCCGCCGCCGCCCAAACCTTCCACTGGATTGGAGTCGTCTTTGGCGTCGATGAGCCTCCACAGTGCGAATGGCTCCGTCTACTCTCCTCCGCCACAGCGGCAGTGGACATCGCCCCCTCAGCATTCACAACCTTACGCTTCTCCACCCCCTTCACAATCTGCGCCGCCGTCGGCTCAGCCATATCCGCCGCCACCGCCGTCGAGCATACAACCTTCGGCTCCATACTTACCATCGCCTCCTACCTCGCAGCCGTCCTACAAGTCATCTGCTTCGCCCCATGATCCTTACGCCTCCCTCGGCATGTTTGGGAACACCACCAGCACCCTTTCACCGCCTCCCTCCCGTCCGCCGCCTCCACCTCAGCAACCTTACACTTCCTATGGCCAACAACCTCAGCCGCCGTATGGTCAGCCACAGCGACAGCAGTCATACCCTCCTCCGCCTCCGTCGCAACCACAATACGGGGCGTATCAGACTCCGCCTCCGTCGGGCGGATCGGCTTTCCCTCCACCTCCACCCCCAGTTAACTACCAATCGCAGTTCGGATCTTCCCCGGCACCGCCGCCCCCGCCTCCACAACAGCAGCCTGCGCAACAGCAGAGCCAGCCATACTACTACCAGAACTACGGCCAACAGCAGCAAGGGTCGCAGCAGCACCAGTACCCCCAGGGGTACGGCCGATGATCCTCCGGCGAGGCGTTCTTCGTGAGTGAGAGAAGTTGTTTCCGGGATGTCTTGTCTGTAGCCTTCCTTTAACTCGGCGCGATAGTGCATATGCCGAAGTGTTGTATGTTTCTTGTTCGCACGGCGCGGTGTTGGAGTTGTTGTTGTATGAATGTATTACATCCTTTGTTGGACATTTTGCCCAATGGCGAGATACCAGTTCTTGACATAGCCTGACATTTGTGTGAGGCGGGACGAAGACCTTTCTTAGGTGTTGCCATGAGACGACACGCATAAGACGACATAATACATGCATGAGACGAGGGCATCTTGTCGACCGGCAAGACCAAGGTATGTCTGCGCTTTCTAGTTCAGGTTGCAAATTCTTACGGGGTATTGTGGGCTGTCAAATTTTGAAATATGGCCCTCAGATTGCTCCATGTAACAGAGCAATTTTTATATCGCTACGATGCCTTCATGGGGACGCACAGGACGTTGTTGTGCTGTCCGGATCCAGCATGCCAGTGATGTCAAGGACTGGCAGCAAAAGGCTGGTCTCCTACTCTCATACCAAGAGTGCCTCGTGAGGACTGGTCATGCCCTGACAGCCAACTTTCATTGCTAGAATACCTGATGAGTCGCCGTTTGTAAACAAAACATAACAAAATCAGGCGTATGCGGAGGACAGACCGGTTGATAGGTGTCGATATATGGCACCGCCTGGTAAGAGAGCTGCAGAGGTCGCACTGGGGGGTGAGGGACGCGCGGGTTCAAATCAGGGCTATCCTGTCGTGCAGGCTCCAAGTAGTGCCGTTATACTATGGATGCTTGCATCGTCTCGCGGCCGATAGCAGGAAAAGCAAGGCAGGGTCGAGGAACACATGTGTCGACGCTAGACAACATGTCAATTTGAACCTCGGTTTCACGCGTCACGGAAAGAGGCACTGCGCCATCGGCCAGCTGCCAGTGTACTAACCCATAGTGCTTGCATTGTGTTTCAGAGGTCGTTCTGCCTGACCTGTCAGTCGGCGTGGGGCCTCACTAAGAGGCTCCTACGCAAGCTTGGTCGTGGTCGTGTGGAGAGAGGGACAACCGATGATCTATGATTGGTGCTAATATACATCGTTAGATACACAGCAAAGGAAAGGATAAGAAGGTAATGCGTAGAGATGTGTAGAGCAAGAGAGCCATCGCGCCGCTCCAAAGCCGTGCCAGAGATCATGTCCGAGTTCGTCAAGATGTCGTCGAAACGCAGAAGCGTCCTGAGCAGCGCGCTCCTCCAGGCTCCGGCCCGTTCAAACTTCAGTCGTTCTTCACCCGCTCGTACCCCGCGCCTGCACCGCCCCACCCGAACCAGCTCGTCCTCTGCTGGTCCTGCTGCGGCGAAACGGGGTGTCCTTCCGAGTCCATCTCCATGTCGCTCGGCACGTCGACCTCCTCGAACGCGGACTTGCCGTTGCTCCCGATGTCCGGCGACGGCATCGCCACGGGCACGAAGGCGGGACTCGACGTCGCGCTTGACACGTCGTACCCTCCCGCCTCCTCCGCCTCCGCCTCGGGCTGGCTGGGGCGGCCCCGGGTGCGCCCGGCCTGCGCACTCGCGTTCGCGGTTGCGGCGGCCTGCGCTGCGGATGCCTGCGCCTGGGTGAGGAGCGCCGCACCAGATGCGAGGAGTCCGGGACCGTATGTGCTCCAGAGGCCCGCAACGAGCTGCGCGGGGCCGGAGACCGGGTCGTGCGTGGAGGGGGGCGCGCCGGTGTGCGTCGCCGCATCCTCCTCGAGCAAGGAGGAGCCCGCGGGCTGGGTGGGGGCTTGGGAGACAGCGCCGGAGACCTGCTCCCAGCCGCGGCGGAGGAGGCGTTGGAGAGAGGAGTAGAGGTACACCTTGAGCTGCGCGAGCGCGGTGTCGATCTGGTTCTCGTGCGCGGAGAAGAAGGGCCGGAGCTGCGTCTGGTAGAGCCACACGGACCCGGCGGTCTGGGGGAGGGCGAGGTAGAGGAGGAAGAGAGTTTTGAAGAGGTAGTAGAACGGCAGCCTGGAGCATGTGCGAATTGGGATTAGCGAGAGGCGGCAGGCACAGGAGGTGGTGACGCACCATGATACCAGCCACTCAGCGACGGATTCTACGGCGACGATGCACCCCAACACACTCCAATACATGAGCCATCGTTCGAGCTCGGCTTCGTTCGCTGGTCGTTGCGACAATGTCTTGTATGACGCGTACCCGGGGTAGAGGAATGCTGCGGTCGCGCTGGGGGCCACTCAGCCCCTGGTCGAAGGATAAGCTTGCGGTGTAACACACCTGATTATTCGTAAAACCAGGTAGAACAGCATGGTGGGCAGTGAAGATTCAGAGGGTCGTTGTGGACATGGGGAGAGGGAGAGGGCACTTCATATACCGACTCGCCCGGCTCTCCGGCTCCGACACCTCGGTAATGCATCGATCAAACTCGTTCAATCGAGACTCTTACTCGACGTATGGGGCATAATAACAAGGATTACAAGGCTTTGAATGGGCTGTTAAAGCAGAACTTGCCGCAAAACAACGCCGAAACACATGGTATGGGCGTGGATCTGCCATCTGCAGGTTCCCTCTCGTCAATCGCTGAAGCAGAGGAACCGCACGGCCTCGGTCAGGCAGAGATAGCTTGGGATTTTCTGCGGTACGTTGTACATGCGGATCAGATATAATACAATCAGGAGTGTGCAGAAGTTGGGCTGTCGCCGACTGCCAGTACTCCCTCCAGAATTCCATACTGGCACGGGGTCGGACACGGTGGACACAACTTGATATAGACGAAGACAACGCATTGGTAACTTGTTTCTTACAATGGCATTTGAAGGGTATTAACATATGTCGCGGGAGCTTAGTCAAGCTGCGCATCGATGAAGTACCCGTTTTCGACCAGCGTCGCAGGGCACGAGCTCGACATCCTTTCTATTCACTTCACCCTGCAAATCAATGCGTCCAAGTGCGTGCATACGTACATCACCGCATCAATCGGAGGGCGCCGGGGGACGAGAGCGTTGGGAAGGGCCCGCTGCGTACACGTCGAGAATGTTTGAAAACCCATGTTTTCTTCGGGGTACGCCCTACATGTTGTACACGTTGATCAGATACAAGATAACACAAGGAGAGGATCTTGCGCTCGGGGTGGAAATTGGAGCACCCAGAATCCGGAGGAAGGTCGTACATATCGTCGGGGATCGTCTACGGTCTAGTGCAGCGTGATGTCTGCGATCACAGGACGGTGGTCGCTCGCGAGGACACCGTCGTCCGTCAGGGACGATCCGACCCTGTACGTGTCCGCGGTCCTGCACCCTTGTCAGCACCTCCAGAGAGCCACACACAACAAGCGCGAGGCACTCACCACCTCCTGGTACTGTCCCCGTACACGAAGTCAATGCGCGTGAACACCGACGCGTCGCCGGGGGCGTTGAACCCGGTGTACGTCGCGTACTCGCCCGATACGTACTCGCGCGGGGTCTCCGCCTTCAGGTCGAGCATTGTAAAGTCATCGAGGGTGCCGTTCGGGACCGCAAACTTGGCTGCGAAGGTCGCGTTGACCGCCACAGGCGCAATTTGCCCGGTGATGATCTGGTATGCGCCAGAGTCGGTGCCAGTCGCTTCGCTGTTGAAGTCCCCAGTGACAACGACGGGGCCGCCGGTCTTGTAGGCCTCGTAGCGGGCACGGACGAGCATAAGAGACGCGGCAAGGCGGCGCTCGGCGTCGGACTGGTCGTCGAGGTGGGTGTTAAGGTAGGTGAAGGGTACCCGACGGCTAGAGTCAGTCTTGAGGATAAGGTGGGTGGCCGTGCAGATCCTGAACGAGCCTGCACCAGGGAACTTGGAGGGCTCGAAGGGCGTGTTCCTAAAAATAACAGGTCAGTCATAAGGAGTCCCGCTTCTTCCGAATATTTCGACACAGAACAAGAAGATACTTACGAGAGCCAGAAGGAGTCGTTGGACACGAGCTCGACAGCAGACCTGCAGGAACGTGCGCAAGCCATCACCGATGCCGTTCAAATTCACGCACATGCCTTACGTACTTTTTGTAGAAGATCGGGCTGAACTCTCCAGCTGCGACGCCGTCATCACGACCGACACCAACCTGCACGAGAGGGGATCGAATCGAGGTCCGAAGGTGCTATAATTGCCAACAAGGAACGCACCCAACCCCAACCATCACCGAAGAGTGTGGCCAGGTCAGTCACCTGCCTCACAAGGCCTTCCTGAAAGCCTGGAAGATAACTCTAAGTATTGACGGCACGGTCACGCGGGACGTTCAAGGCGAGGACGCACCGGCAAGAACGACGCCCTCCTGGTTGAGGTGCTGGTACACCTTCACCCGCCGCGTGCTCCACGGCTGTTCCCCCGTGTCACCATAGTACGTCGGCGGCGTGAGGGGGTCCGGGAGCGAGCTGAGGGTCTCGTTCACGGTGATGTTGTTCGGCATGGAGTCGTAGCGCAGGTTGTAGGTGGAGATGCGCATGGTCTGGGCCGAAACGACGCCTTGAGAACCAAGAGTCAGCGCAACGGACAAGAGACCGAGCAGGGGTGTGAAGGACAACATGGCGGAGACTCGGAGCCTGGTTCGGGTGTGGGTGCGGGCGAACGTCCGTCACTGGAAAACCTCGCGATCGAGCCCTTGCACTTTTATACTGCAGATCCACGGTGCAGTCATATGCATAGAAATTGGAGTGCTTCGGCTCGTACGCACCGCCGCTTCGCGAACTGAGGTTATTCGTGAGGAGACCGTGTTAGGGAACAGACTGGGAACAGTCGAATACTCAGTGTCGCACGTGGCACTCACGGACGCATATCCAGGCGAAGCGGAGAGTGTCGTGATGGCCAGCCCACATGACGGCCAGAAAGACTGTTGAGAAGGAACGGCCATGAGGCGCATCGATGAGGATGACACACCTGCTTTGTCTGAAATGTACCCCATTTGCCCAACGCCAGACCATGTGAGTACCTGGGCCGCGAGCGTCGAGAAGAAGCCGTACGCTATCTTCGTGAGGTCGACACCCATCAGAGCACGGCGCCGGCGAAGCTGAACGAACGTGGCTGAGTTTATATGATAATGCCGACTTCCTCTGGCAAGTCGGTCAGAATATTTGGTATGTTGCGCAGCAGTTCCCAGACCAGTGAGGATTCCAGACGAAGTCAAGGGAGTTTGAAGCAACGTTCGTCACGGTATGAAGCCTCAGCGGATGTACAGGGTCCAGATGGTATAAGAAGGAACGATTCGCGGCGCAGCATGGCGACACTCAGACTCGTCACTATGTCCGACGAGCGGCGTCATAGCATCAAAATAGAACCCAACAGTCGTTTCGTCCAAATCGCACGAGTGACGAGAGAAGAAATCGAGAACGGGAGGAACGAAAACACAACAACTCATCACTTTCAGGCCTTACGGCCTTATGTAAGTACTACTCCGACTCCGATGCCGAAATTTTCTATATAGTAGCTGTCAGATACAGTAGGCCCCACGGTGCAGTTTGAACGGACCGACGGACGCCACCGACGCCCCAGCAAACTCCCAGCAAATTTCCATGAGCAGCCTGCTGGGTAGTAAGTTAAGTACTGTACAACGGGTTGGTATTGCGGTAAAAGTACAAATGATGGCTGATGATACACCGTGTCGGGTCTACTCCTACAAAACATGCGAACTTCTCCAAATCGTGTGGGCACAAACATCGTGCCAAACACTCCAGCTTGTACTATAATTGTCCCAAGACAATGAATGCATATAAATAAGTACTCATCTCAGCCTGTCCAGCCCGAGATCCAGAAGTGGTGCGACGTCCATGCCATAGCGTCCGACCGGTCCGTCCGCCGCACCATGATGGAAAACGCGTAAAAAAGCATCCGCGCGGTCTGAGAGCGCAGAGCTCATGATCAGGTCTACTAGAGGCGTATCGACTCGGAGGTCGTGTCCGACTTGAGGGGTGCGAAGAACTGGAACTGCATCGGCAGTGGTGACAGGTTCGCCGCCGGGCTCCGCATGTCCAGCCGCCCCCGCCGCGACTTCGGGCTGAGCGACGACGCGGGCGTCACCGTCCCCGACCGCCGCGACGGCGGCTCGGGGTATACCACGCCAGTGGGTATCGGCGCCTCGTCGTACCGCGCCGGGCGCGGACTGCCCGTACTGGTGCGCGCCCCGCGCTGCGGGACGGGCACGGGCACGGCGGCGTTTGGGTTTTCTGGGATCGGCAGAGGGGCGTCGTGTGAGTGCGGGGCGGGGATGGGCACAGCCTCTTTCATAGGGATGGGGAGCGGGTTGCTTGGAGGGGGAATCGGAACGGGGGTGTTTGAGGGGACGGGGATCGGGTTTGACGGGGGCGGGACCGGGACTGGTGTGTTGGAAGGGACAGGGATCGGGTTGGCGGCCAGCGTGCTCAATGCACGACGTGGGGTCGGGACGAAGCCTGCGGGGAACTGGTTTACTCCGTGTTCTGCGGGAATGGACTCCGGCCGGGGAGGAATGAATGGTTGGTCGAGAGGGATCATCGGGTGGTAACCCGGTATCTCCGTGCGCATGACAATTATGTTGTCCTGAGGAGCTAATGGAGCTATCGATTGCGTAGCAAGCTCTGGACTCAGGAATGCTGGGTGCGTGCCTGTGGTGTTAATAGAGGAACGACGTGTAGAAGGCGTTGACTGGAGAACGGGCTGCTGTGAGTATTCGGACTAGTCAGGTTCGTTCATATGTGCACTCACGGGAGCTTCAATTCTAATGTCGGGAATCGGGGCAAGTGGGACGGACGGTGATTCCTTGTGGGATTTATCGAGATATCGCTTCTTGAACAACTTCTCTAACGGGTTTGTCGTAAATCGACTCTTCTCGCGTTCGGAACGTTCGGAGAGTTGCGACCCCCTGCTGTCCTGCGATGCTACAGGGCGTGCAAGGAAAGGAAGGCCTTCGCGTGGACGCGGGCCCCGCGGAGACGACACCTGTCGCTGATCGTCTCGGATTAGTATCCACGAAGTAGATATTGGAGGGACCAACGTACGTCTTCTCTCGGTGCTCGACCCGAGGTCGAGACTCGGAGCTGCCCTCTGGGAGGCGCGCTGATGATGTCGAACTGCGATATGCTGGTGGACGCCTTCGATTGAGGCGACATCGGTCTACTGGCGTTGGAGCGCGTCAGCGGGATGCCTTCCGGGGGGATGTCTGAATAATCTCGCGAGATAATCTGGGGCGGGGGAGGCACAACAGAACTGCTCGCTACCGGTTGTGCGGATTCAGCGGGCTGGAGAATCGGGGGTGGTGGGGGTGTAGGCGATACGGGGGTCACCGGTTGGGAAAGTTCATGTGGAGGCGGGAGGAAGATCTCTTCGTTTGGACCGGCGGCATACGGAATCCACCCATCTGGTGGCACATCGACCGGAGGATGCGAAGGAGAGGGAGCGCGCTCGTATATGTGAATCGGCGGAGGCACTTCGCCATTGTCTAACGAGCGTGGGGCAGGGTGGGCGATTGGCATGCCCGTAGGCGTGTCCGAACGGGAATGTGAAGGTGAAGGGAGATTGAGCGGTGTGACGAGTGTTGGGACGGGGAGCGTAGCGGCGTGATGCGCGGTATCTGGTATGTGAGTGCGTTGGCTGGCTCTAGAGACGGTGGGTCTTAAAAGATAATGTTAGATGCGTATCAACCATAAAATACGCCCTGAACGTACCTGGACGGAGGCCGTCGCGGGGGCGGCACCGCCGGCGGCGTGGCTCTCTCAGAGGGCATGGTAAATGGTCCAGGTGCCCGATTGTGATACTCAGGAGCTGGCGCCCTGACACGCAACTCCGTAGGACCAGGCGTTCCAGCACGATACCTGGGGACGCGCGGCTCTTCCTCCTCCGGCACCTCCTCTATGGTCGGAACGCCGTACCTCCTGTCCCTCGAACTGTCAGCAATGGCCGCCTCCTCGAATCCTATGCTCGTTCCTCGCGAAAAGCCTTGCTGGAAGCCCTCCTGCCTGCCTTCTTCTCGTGCACGCGTGATGATCTGCTGCTCGCGGAACTTGCGCGCCGTCGAGCGCGCCCGCGCGGCCTCGGCCTCGGCCATGTCCTTCTGCTGCTGGAGGTCGCTTATGGCCTCATTCGCACGCAGGATCTCGCGCTGCGCCTCGTCCAGGCGGAACTTGTACAGCGTCAGCTCCTCCTTCGCCCGGGAGACCTCGGCCTGGGCGAGCATCGTCGCCTCGTGTTGCAGGCGCAACTTGCGCAAGACCTCCGCCACGCGGCGCTCTGCGTCATCGGCACGGCGGGTCTCGCTCTCCAGTCGTTCCGTTGTGATCGCAAGAGCGGTGCGGAGGCCCCGGGAGCCATGCTGCTCGCGCGGCATAAGATGCGCGAGCAGCTTCTGCTGCACGTCTGGGAGCGTGCTCCCGCCGCTGTCGCGCTCTCCGCGGACACGTGGTGGCGGATGGCGGGACATGGAGGAAGAGGATGATCGGAGGGATTTAGACTGACTGCTTTCGGATCGGGTCTGGAGGCTACTGCCTGAAGACGACGTCCGGGGCGAGTCCATACGGGGAAAGGGAAAGTCGTGGCTGTGACCCCTCACCGTACGCGTAAATGAAGTGTCGGACGACGACACGATCAAGACGTACATACCGGTCGTCTTCCTCGAAAATCCGGGGCATCTGCTGGGTGATGAGGGGCGGATGGCGAGCTAAGGGGAGAGAGGAAGAGTGCGGGTGAAGGCATGAGCAGCGGAGGGGTGGCGTGGCGCGGCCATCGCGAACTTGTAGATGAAGAGAGACAGATATCGGCCGCTTCTTTGTGCGAACCTAGGCTAGGATATGGTGTGGTGACCCTTGTAGGCGTTGCAGAGGCGTGTTTTCCGCGCCGCCTTCCATGCGTGGGTTACACGTGTCGATCGATCCCATAGACGGGGCGTCAATGTGGGGAGGAACCAGGGAGGAACGGCGAGCAACCGGACTGTATCATCGGTGAGCGCGCGGTGAGCTTCGGTGAGTAATGGACAAGGCGGAACTCGACAAGGCCCTTGATTACAGGCCTCGGCGATGCACCCGTGATGTCAACATAGGGCTCCGTGGGAGGCTGGCCCGTCCGATTGGCTTGAGCGACACCCGGATGGGCGTTCGCGGGAACGCTATCGCGATTCTCATGCGGCTTGCGAGCCACACAAAAACCAAACTGCGTCCGAGGCAAGGACATCGTTATAGAGTGGGAGGGCGGGCCATCGTGACCGACGACTCGGATGGTCATCCCAGGTGAAGTGCTGCGTTGTCAATATTCGAAGTAAGCTCCGAGCTGGAAGAGAGAGAAGCTACGAACCGCGGTGCATTACGCCAAACTTGAATATTTGAATGTCCGCCCATGTACGGGCCTTGTTCATTTGACCTCGAGAAATGCCTTGCGCCCAGGCTGGCTCCCCAGCGGCTGAACATTAAGTAATTGAATGAAAGGTCCGTCAGAGATCGTAGTCATAGGGCCAGTCTTCTGCGTTTCAGTCGACAGGGAGGGTCATGGGGGGAGAACATGCAGGTCAAGAGGAGGAAGAACGTAAAAGGCCTGGCCACCGTGACCTCGCTTGACGTTGAAGTTAACCGTCGTCGCCGCTAACCGGTCCAATTCAGATTCGGCTGTCAGTGTGCAGCGAGAAACTGGCGCCAACTCGGACCTCTCGAACTTTGACTCAATGTCTCCTGGGACCTGCCACTGCCTTCTCGATACGTAACTTACCCGACCAGGCTTCGTGGTTCTAGACCAAACCCTCGTATCGTAACAGGAAAATTCGACGGTATGTAGTGCCCGCCCAGATCCCTTTATGTGTACCTATGTCGCGCGCGATGGACTCGGACTGGATGCGGATGCGTCGCGGAAGATCCCCAAGGAAGGCAAGTTGCTGCATCGTCATTGGTACAATCGTGGGACCTCCGGCTGATCTTTGAACACTCCATTCCAGTAGGTTTGCGGTTAGGAAGGATTGCCTGAGTCATTTGAACTGGAGTCTGGGGGGCATTCAAGGACTGGACGGGTCTTGCGGCCTGATATACGTGTCGCCGGTAAGCGCTATCCTTTGAATCCTAGGACAACTCCCCGAGAAGTTACGCCGTGGCATCATTTACGTCTTTCCTGGGGCTTCGAAATCCGATCTCGAATGGTTTAACTAGGGGCTCGAGGCATAACTGCGTCAAGATAAATCAACCGTGGACCCTCAGCTGACCGTGAGCTCCTTGCGCCGCGTCGAGCACTACCGCGGCATTCTCATTCTTACCACAACCACATCACCGCATTCGACGCGTTCCTGTCTTGCATCCACGCCGCCGGCAGCTGTGTCGAGAAGCTCGCCAAGCGTGATGTCAACGGGAGACAACTTGAAATCAAGAGTGCGTGTCGTACCGCACAGTCGCTCGCCATGAGCCGCGGGGAGCGTCTTCCTTTTGCGCACCTCACTGAAACGCTGGACGCTATAGGAGAGTTCACGCCTGGCTTCGCTACCTTGGGAAGGTTGCTGAAACACGGACTGCAGCTGGCAATTGCGTGGGGATGTGGTAGAGTGACATGTTCGACAAAAAGAATGCAATTGACAGGAAGGACAGAATAACGAGAAGTATGGCGCTATAGTGTAGTGGTTATCACTTGGGATTCTGATTACAAATTCCCAAGACCCAGGTTCGATCCCTGGTAGCGCCTTTTTGTCTAGAAACGTGTATCCATGAACAAAAGATGTTCATACACAAAGATATCCATATAGTTGGTGAACAAATTCTGGTGAACAGATTCTCAGCTATGTCTCATGCGTATTTCCTTAGCTCTGGATCCTTCGACAACTTCTCCAGCACCTCTTTAGCAATATGCAGCGAGACGCACACCGCTCTGTTGTACCAACGCCACTCTTCTCCATTCCCGGATGCAGAAGGTGCAGCCTCGATGACGAGAACGCACCCGTCGACGTGAGGAAGCAATGGATCGACGAAGCGCGGCGGCGCCCCTCCACCGAAGTCTATTCCGTACGGATCGTTGCCCAGCCACGAAGTCACGATGACATGCCGACTTCCGAGGAACGCGCGCCATGTCCTCTGTGGGTTCACTTCGTACGCGTGGTTGTGGAGGAACGCCCCGATGGCTGCCGGCGTGTAGCTCGCGCGGGTCGCACGGATGGCGGCGGCGGCGCGAGATAGGGCCGAAGTAGAGGACGACGTGACCTCCTCCGCTGTCAAAGAGGTACTCGCGTTGGTGAGGCACGAGCCGATGAACGAGGTCGGTAGCGGAGGCGATATGCGCGGGCGGAGGCCGATGGTAGTGATCAAGTTCACAACGCTGTGGTCGTGCTCGAGTCCTCGGGCGCGGACGAGGAGTCTCCAAACGACCGCAAGAAGGGCGTCGAGGCGCGAGATACGCGCGCCAGGCGGCTGTTGCGAAGACGCTTCTCGTCATATGTACTCGACCTCCTGCGACGTGAAATAGAGAAGGTGGTGTCCGACCGGGAGGGATAGATCCCATTCATGCCATGGTGCACGTTCTCCGGGAGGCCCTAGATATATACCCTGGAGCCCAGGTGGAACCTGGGTCTGGGGCAACATGGGCGATGGACATCCCTCCCCAGATGCCCACCAGTCGTAGCGGCGCTGTGGGAGGGAGTTGTAGATCTGCAGCAGCTCGGGATCCGGCTTGCTGGAGGTCAGATCGCCAGCCGCAGCATTGTCGATCAGGCGGGGGTCGAAGATGGGAGAGAGACGGGGAGGAGGATGGCCGGCGAGCATCGCGCGATGGGTGGCATTCCAATCCTTGATGAATTGGAACAGGGCGGTGGCATCTGCGATAGCATGCGTAATCCGAACCGCGATGCCCACGCCCCCGCATGCGAAGGTCGTCAACTGAACGGAGACGGAGGGGAGCCCAGCACATTCCTTCGTATTGTGCAGGGCGAGCTGGGTAGGACAGAGTAGCTGTGTAGACGGGAACGGTTCCGCATCCCACACGCCGTCTGCAAGGCGCTGCTCTCCACTGGGAAGGAGTGAAGAGAGTGTCAAGGGACTGTGGGCCACGATGAGCTCGATTCCGGGGTCGACCGGGGAACCATAGGTGATCGCCACGCGACCGTGACGGAGCCCTCTGGAGAGGTCGTACGGCATCCAATGGAGTTGGCCGGCCCATGCAGCGTATGAGTTTACTGTCTTCTGGAGGGACCCTGAAAGAGCGGCTGGAGAGAAGGCGTCCAGACCATTGTCGCTGACGTACTTGTCAAAGTACCACACAGCACCCGTAAAGGCATAGCTAACTACGGTGTTATCCAGGAGAGAAAGGGGTACGGTCTTGACCTCGTCATGAGTACGCGGATCGGCCTCTGGGAGCAAACGTGCGCGAGATATCTCTGCTGATGGAAGTTCACCTGCTGGCGGCAGTCACGGTGAGAAACGTGGACTTGAATTGGCCAGGTGATGAAAACATACCGGACGTTGGGGATGTCATGTTTAGAATGCGGTAATGAGAGTTGAGAGACACACGCACTCAGCCATCGCACCGCCCGTATTTAAGGGTAAGACGCATGCGACTAGAGTCATTAAAAACTTCGTAGCTGGGAGAGGCTCGGGTCCGAGCTCTACGCAGGCGCTTACACTGGCATGATTGCGGGTCGGGAGGCCGTCTCGTCGCTCGTCAGCGGTATCGCGACGTCTCACAACTGACTGGAGGATCATTTCCGGGCTCCACGAAATGGAACCGCCCCTTGGATACACAACAAAAGCTAGCAATACAAAACTCAGTCACAATACAAGCACAGCGCCCGCTCACCACTTTGTGTCCGTCAGCGGCTCCCGGTCCAGACAAATGCTGAATTCCCAATCTCCCGTCCTCTTCGCCCACCGATACATCTTCAGCCCGCCGTACCCTCCCCGTGGGCCCTGCATCTCGTCGTAGAACTCTCGGAAGAGCGACGGGTCCTGCGGGCGGAACCACCACAGCTGGAACGACCGTTTGCGGTCGTAGAGCATCATGTGCTGGGGCGTCGTCGACCCGACCCCGACCTGCATCTTGATGAGGAAAAGGTTATCACCGTGGTCGTTCGGCGGCGCCTGGCTGTCGTCGGGCTGGTACGTCTGGCTCGCGCGCTCCTGGAAGCCCATTGCGCCGCTGCTGAACTTGTTGAGGAGCGCCATGTGGCCGCCTTCCATCCCGGGGAGGGTCGAGCGCGTCTTGATCGTGCACCAGCGGCCGCCCTTGAGCGAACGGCACGCCGCTTTGTGCTGAGGCCAATCGGCGCGCTGGCACGCTGGTTGGGGGGTTGAAATGAGTTCATGCGTCCGACGAATGGAAGTATACACGGGAACGGTCTCAATCGGAGCCAAGGGGCGCGTGCCCTGGAAGTGGAACTCGTCCGGGACACCGGAGTTCCACATCGGCATTCATGCTACTGACTAGAGCGCGTCATGCCCGACTCAGAGCCACCAGCCATGGAGGCAAGGCGGGCGACTGTTTAGTTACTCCGTGTCGCGACTGTCGATCTTTGCCACCTGGCATACCCAGTGATTATGGCTCACCGCAGTTCATTTAACGTCGGAGAAGGTTGTATGAATTGGGTGACACACATGGAGAGAAAGAGAATAATGATTGCGCAGAGATAGAGAAGGAAAGGGAGGTTGGCACTCACCTGAACCACAGTATGACGCGGACTGACATTGCGAGCACCGGCTGGCGGTGCGCTTCCCGCAGACGACACACCCGACGTTGCTGTTCAGCTTCGCGAGTGGGCCATACTCCAACGGGCCGACCGGAAGCAGGACAGACACCTTGTACTCCGTTTCGGTCTGATGCCTGTCGACCTTGTAGTCTTTGGGGACAAGATGCGTGTTGCCTTTAAGGAGCTTGAGGAAGAGCTTCTGCTCGAGCGGCGTGCTGCTGATGTTCACGGCCATGGCGCCGTATACGGTGGACATCTCGTGGGCCCAGGCGAGGCCCTCCATGGCCGTGCTGGTGTTGAACGAGCGGTACAACAGAACGAACACGGGGATCTTTTCGTTCAACTCGAGCACCCCTAGTATCTGCAGAACGTATTGAGCGTCCAGGCGCTGAAGAGGAAATGCATGGGAAGAATAGAGAATAGAGTGCATCACCAAAAGGGTCAAACCTTTTCCGGAGTATCCGAACATCCTCACGGTCGGCCGCGTTCCGCCTCCCCCAAGTGGATACTCAAGTGACAGGAAACAAATGAATTGGCAGGCACGCACCCGTATGTTAACTGCGTATTTCTCCATGTCCGGATCCTGCAGTAGCAGCCACTTCCCTCCCTGGTCCGCGAAGTTCGCCAGGCTCAAGACCGTCTGCCGCAAGTCCATGAACGGGTCGACGTGGATGGCGGGCGTCGTCATGTCCGCCCCGCGTAACGGATCGACCCCGAACTGCTCCCGGAACTGGTTCATGCGAGCTTGGGCTTCTTGTCGGAAGCTGTTGATGCGGGCTTCATGAAGGTTGCCCCTCTGACACGCGTCCATAAGCTTGCTGGTGAAGCCTGACGATGCTTGAGACTGGGTTGACTGCGCAACAGGACCGGGCGTGGATGACTTCGCGGTCGGCACCTGGACTTGCATGACCTCCGGGGCGGCGAGTTTCCATGGCAGAAGGGCGTTAAGGTCGGGGAGAGGGTCGAGGTGGTCCTTGTACTGGCAGAAGTTGAGAGCGTCTCGAAGGCGCTTTTCCACAGCTTCGTCCGGGAGCTTCGTGTCCGGTGGGAGTTCGACACCCATGGACTCCAGTACCCGCAACTGCTCAGCCCGGGTGAAAGGTTCCATGACAAGTCGAGGTGAGCGACTAGTTCCGGGAGGGGGGAGTGGGATGTAGCAAGAGCCTGAGCCCGCAAAATCAAGAAAAAAGGGGAGGAAATTACTCGCGAATGAGTCATAGAAATATTCCTCTACTCACTCTCCATCGGCCGGCTGGCCTAATGGTTAAGGCGTCAGTTTCCGGTTGCGGATTAGCTGAAGATTCTGGGTTCGACTCCCAGGTTGGTCGCTTTTTGGTTCAGAAAGAGTGCAATCAAACATCATTGAGATCGTCGTGGCCCTCCGGCTGACCATAATCGTGACGATTGGCGAAACTCTTCATCGGCTTACCCAGCGCGAGCAAGTCTCATTAATCTATCGTGATGAGTTCCTCCTTCATTTGTTTGCATGGTCCAGTTTTGTTAGTATTGGGAAAGACGGTCAACCGTGACTGCCATCACTTCTCAACGAGGCCAGTAACGAACTCCACAACTATGAGAGTGACAACCAAAGTCGCGTGTCCAACGCTCACTGCATAGGTAGATGCACCATGACATAGTCGCCACATGCAAGCCATTTCCCCAACTTGGGTACCAACCTCTCCTTAAGCGCCGAAGTTGAGGGTATCGGGGAAGTCGGTCGAGAAGACACTGCCGCTGGGGCCATTCTCCAGAACTACGGAGGCTGCGGTAGGAAAGGAACGGCGTTAGCAAGCACACAAATCACTGGGCCTCCGGAGTCGGGAGTACGCACTGTAGTCGCCCTCCGCGGACTCGCTGGCGTCGACTGCCAGAGTTGCGGCGGCGGTCGTCGAGTCGTCGTCGGAGAACTTGGGAGAGGGGAAGGCCTTGTTAATGGTGGAGTTGACGAGCGGGACGATGAGGATGGACTCGAAGCGGGTGTTCGTCTCCGTCCGGTCCTGAAAGGAGGAGGTTTCGATGAGCGTTGAACTGAGAGCTGAAGCGGATGTTGAGCGGACTCACGGGGTTCAGGTACTTGAAGTCGATGGATGCGCCGATGGTCTCATCGGAGGTGGGGGAGATGGCCGTGGGGGTCGCTATATATACACACATATCGTTAGAATGGGGAAGCGATACGAGAGCGGTTGGTAAGGAGGGGCTCGCCGGCCTGGGCGGAACTGAACGCAGTGGCAGCAGTGAGGATAGAGAAGAGCACTGGCATCTTGTGTGGTCAAAGAATAAGTTGAAGTTAAAGTCGAAGGGCCGTTGAATGTACAAGACGGAGGCCTCCTACTGTACGTACGCCGACCGTCAAGTAGGACTGGGCATCCGGCGTCTGCCTGTGAATGCGACCTTCTGTGTCCACCATGCCGACAACGACGAAGGTGATACAGACAAGCTATCCATCAGGTCTTTTCTCTCATCATGATAACTTGGCGATATTGACACCTTTGCCGATTTTGACGTCGGACGCTCCTTGTGAGATCAAACAGCTGCGGATCAACCGAAATTGCACCTCTTCAAGATACCGTAGTTGGAGGCCTCTTGATTAAAGGCGGAGGATCTCGAGCTCGTCCATGAACGCGTTCAACGGACCTATAAAACATATCACATGGATCAATGCTCGCACTCGCCACAGAGAAAAAAGATGGCGCCAGCATCAGAGGTCTCGGACGTCGGACGTCATCAACTGCAAAGGTCAGAAGAATTTGACGACACGGGGACGATGGCCACGACGAAGCCGCGAAGTGAGCAGGATGATGGCCGCAACACAGCCATACTTCCACGACAGCAGTACGATGTTGTGGTCCCCGACCTGTGCCAACCAAGGGTCCCCTAAGGCAAAGCAGAATGATGCAGTGAGGGTTGCATAGCACCACTGTGAATGACAAGTCAAACGTTCGTTAGCTCAGGCAGGCGTCAGCGCTCCGGGAGAGAGGAAGAAGGTATCGGCAGGTGCAAAGAAGGATTGACTGCGGAAGCGCGAGAAATCCGAGAGGCTACACAGGGCTATACACTGCCGGAACACGCGATGACAAGGATTACTGGAGTCGGCCGCCTCACCATGGCAACTTTCAGAGAGATCGTCGACCCTGCCTCTCCAATGGCAGCAGCTCGAGCCGTTCATGTCGGATATTCTGACAGGGTTACGTGGTACGCATACAAGTAAATTGAACCGTTGTGACCTGGGCAGTAAGTACATGGCAGGATATATGCTGCAATCAGACACCGCTTATTGCTATCGAAAGGAATGACAGACCTGGGCAATGGTTTCTGTCAACATGCGCTTAACTGGACGCAGAGATGTGAACACGTGAACGTTGATGTGTGGCGGGTAAAGACGACCTGTTGATACAGTTGGGGCCGGGCGAGCTTGATGCACGCATAACTTGAATGTCTGGGAGACGGGTACGGCAATAAAATAAGAAGACACGCTAAACCCTACATCAATAAATAGAAAGGCACGAACCAGGCAGCACGACGGGCAAAGCAGGGGTTTCGGCAGTACGGAAACGGTGAGGAAACTGGTGGGGAAACTTCAAGTTTCTCAGCCATTTCCGGGATGTTTCGGGGTCCCGGAAATTTGGTGTTTCCCGGGTGTTTCCAGAGACCGGAAATGGGTCGGGGTGTATCCGTAAAAGGAAAACTTTGGGGAAACAGGCAGGAAACGTGGTGTATCCCTTGACATTGTCTTGAAACACCACATTTCTCACCCGTTTCCCCACGATTTCCCCTTTACAGAAACACCATAAGCCGTTTTCGGTCTCTGGAAACATCCCAGAAACGTCAAGTTTCCCGACCCCCGGAACACCCCGAAAACAGCTCTGAAACTTGAAGTTTCCTGACCAATTTCCCCACCGTTTCCCGACTCAGGAAACACCTGCGTTGCCCGTCGTGCAGGTCAGTCCACATGCTATGCGACACGGTGCGATCCTTCCACGAATTAGGACAGCGAGAAGCCTTATTCCCTGCCATGCGCATATCATGTGTGGCACAGGCACAACGTTACGATCAGGACCGAGAAGGAGAACGCTCTTCGAGTCACGTCACGGAGACAGATTTGCCGCCTGGAATAGGCTCTGGACCTGGGAAGTAGGAACGCCGAACATTCAATGTCATGGCCAATCCGATGTGCGAGAGACCAAGGCATACTGACCGGGACGCTCTGGCACCCCTTCTGAGAGCGTTCAGTGTCCAAAACACTACGTGTAGGCACGGTATGTTGATTATCCTGTGCGCGTATTTTGACATAAGTCCCAGTATGGAACAGAACAAGAGGGTTCTAACGTACCGACATGAACAATCTACCGCAGTGCGTGGCCAAACGCCTATCACGAATGCATAGGGTTACGGAAGTATTCCACACGGAAAGAGCACCCTGACTCCTAACTATTGAAGTGGCGGGGGATGATTAATGATTCGCAGCTCGCTGCATGCAGGACTGGGCGGGCAGTGCACCACAGCCTTTCGAAGTAGTTGCCGTGGGCGGTGGGGCCGTGGGTGAGGCTGAAGACGATGTCAAACCTGCCTCCAAAGGCGGTTGGCCGCGATCGTATTCCGGAGCACGCCGCTCGAGCGTGGCGGAATGGAAGAGAGGGGGTCGAACGGTATATAAGCGTCGTCTTGCCGGTGTGGCGAATTTGTGTTTTGAACCTTCGCGCCGTTTCCTTCTTGACCCCACCCTGAGCCACACTTCTTGCTTCAGCCACCCTTCTGCACGATCGAGGACTCTTTATCGGCATAAGTACTTACCTGAGTGCCAACTACTAGGATCTGGGTCTGGAGTATGGGTACGCAGCAGAGTCGGTCTCTCCATGGCCTTCGTCCGCACCACCACAAGGAGAAGCGGTCAGGGCAGTCAGGGCAATCTTCAGAAGCAGGGGAGAGAAGGGACGGTGGCCATCGATATGGGACACATCAGACACAGCAGAAGCAGGTCGAGACAGACAAGTCCAGAGTCGCAGCGTCGGACATTTCGTCCTCCGGGGCGTCCTCTACTCGGGCTGCACCGGCACATGCAGCGCCTCTCCCGGTCTACTCACAGCCAAATCCGCACGGCCTCGCCGGTGGAGACCGAGGCAATGCCGGGAGAGCGGACGCAGACCGAGAGGACAACTCCGGCGATGGGCCAGAAGTAGACAGGGCCGCCGATCGAATGGATGTGAGTAGCTTGATCAGGGTGCTATATCTAACCCTAATAGTAATTATAACTAACAGCCACTGCTGCTCTGCGTCTCCCCCTTCCTCCTCCTCACTATCGTCCATCTATCGCTCCCCCCACCCCCTTCTGCCCCCCGTAGCTCTCCTCTCGCAAAGACCATCGAGGAATGGCCCCTGCAACCGTCCCCTGTCAGGTCAGGCTGCGTTCACTGCGTCCTATCGACCCCCGGCGACTGATATGAGTCTCTGCGCGATTGCAGTACCGGACGGGCAAGACTCTAGGAAGTGGCACGTACGCCATCGTGAAGGAGGCCGTACACATCAAGACCGGCAAGTACTATGCGTGCAAGGTCATCAACAAGAAGCTCATGGAGGGAAGGGAGTACATGGTCAGTCCTTCTTCCGCCCCCCTGAAGCGCGACGAGCGTAGATGTCACGATCGCCGTCTTCCCCTCGCGCACTGTCGCGAACCGCGCATCTCATACGGTTTTGCACGTCTGTAGGTACGGAACGAGATCGCAGTCCTCAAGAAGGTGTCCAAGGGTTACCGTAACATCGTCACTCTTCACGACTACTTCGAGGTACGTCCCCGTGCCACATCCACCCGGATAATCGTCGAATCGAATTCGCGATCATCTAGACGTCGCACAACCTCTACCTCTGCTTCGACCTCTGCACGGGCGGTGAGCTCTTCGACCGCATATGCGCAAAGGGCAACTACTACGAGGAGTGCGTCTTCTCGTCCTCATCGCGACCGCGCCCAACTAATTTAGAACGCAGGGATGCTGCTGCGCTAATCCGGACGATCATGGGCGCGGTCAAGTACATTCACGAGTGTGGCATCGTCCACCGAGGTGCGAACGCCGCAGCTCTGGGCTGCGCGCAAAACTAATCTCAGGAACAGATCTCAAGCCCGAGAACCTCCTGTTCCGAACCAAGGACGAGGAAGCGGACATTATGATCGCTGACTTTGGTCTGAGTCGCGTCATGGACGACGAGAAGTTCCACCTCTTGACGGAGATCTGCGGAACGCCCGGCGTACGTCCATGTCCCGTCGCCAGTCTGCTTACCGTCGGATATTGATTGCCCGGTCCGCAGTACATGGCCCCGGAGATCTTCAAGAAGAGTAAGTATTGCGCGTATTGTATGTGCGTAGTCGACATGCTCACGTTATCCTGCAGCCGGTCATGGAAAGCCCGTCGATGTTTGGGCTATGGGCGTCATCACGTACTTCTTGCTTTGTGGTAAAGCCGCACCTGTCTATCCTCCTTCTACGTCCTAACATATCGTGGCATAGGATACACTCCATTCGATCGTGATACCCAACAGCAGGAGATGGAGGCCATCATCGCTGGTGACTACCGCTTCGAGCCCGGTGTGTCTACTCTCCTTACCCTACCTTGGTTTCTTCTCTTTCTTATGTATATTGTAGAGGAGTACTGGGCCAACGTGTCGGAAACCGCGCGCGACTTCGTCACGGAGTGTTTGACGATCGACCCTGCGTCGCGCCCAACAGCGTCCGAGGCGCTCAAGCACAAATGGCTCGCGTCCGAGCAGCCGCACTTTGTGCAGAGCCCGACGGGCGGGCCGACGAACCTGCTGCCTCAGATACAGAAGGCGTTCGACGCGAGGAAGACGTTCCGCAAGGCAGTGTTCTCGATGATCGCGACGAAGCGGATGTCGACGCTCGCAGGCCTGTCACCGACGGCGCAGACGTTCGGTCAGAACATCGCGCAACTCAAGGAGGAGTCGGAGAAGGAGGTTATCGACGGGGTGCGTGCTCACCCTCCTTTTTCGCGCGCCGCATGCCTCTAATTGTGGAAGTCACATAGGACCGCAACGTGACACACTACGGCGGACAGGGTTCCGAGCACGAGCGTGAAGAGCTCAAAAAGCAGGACGACGTCTCGGAGTCCGAGGCGCAGGGCCAGACCGCGCTCGTGAGCAAGCTGGACCAACTGTCCGTATGAGCATTGAGCTCCGCTTCTCTCATCTCTCGACTCTGCGTCGCGGCGACATATGATATCGCACACAGCCCTACATGGGGGTAGGCATAGGGTAATGGGAGGGGCGAGGGGCTGTTCTGTCGCGCTGGAAAGAAGCCATGAGGTTCTAATGTGTTCTTGTGTACGTACCTACTTTTCGCATTGTATGATCACCATATCGCTATCGCTATAAGCGTCATCACATTTGATGGATATCGTTTCTGGCACTCGAATGGTTTCCTATGGTTCTACTTATCGTCGTAAGTGTTCATGAAAAGATGAACAGTTTTTGTGCCCTCCTTCTGCGGTGTTGTACTTTTTGATGCTGTGATGCGGATTGTCGGACCGTAACCGCATGCTGTCACCTCCAGGCTCCTTACCCCGACCACCTTGAACTCTGGATTCCCAATGGCCGAGCGATCGAATCCCAAGCAGGGACCGGTAGCACTGATTTCTCATCAGGATGCTGCCGAGCCGAGCCGAGCTACCGTGTTGGAAGGAGCAGGTCAAGCCATGAGAAAGACGTCGTCTTCATGGGAGACGGATTTTTGATGCATATGGCGAGCCCAGCGATTCCCAATAGACCATACATCAAAAGCTAGTAGGTTTCCCTGACTATCACAATATGACATCCAGTTGCCTGGGCGTGTAGCCCTTCTGCGAACGGCCGTACGCGTGTAACCAGCCGCTCTGACCGTTTGAGGAAGTCGGCATCATCATGCATCCCGGGCCAGCCACGTTCGCCAACACCGCCGCGCTCTGATGGCCACGGCTTTCGACCTGCCCGGGTCCTCACATGGCCTAGCGTTGGACTGGAGGTTCGTCGTACCCATCGATGAGCCTTGTGGCCTTTCCTTCTTAAAAACCTTCTAGCCATCATGTGAACTGTCCATCACGACGCTGCAAGTACGCTTCGCCTGGTGTCCCCGGTGGGTTCCGCGTGCGACGGTGAGTATTCGACTGTTCCCGAACACGTTCTTACGAAAGGTTTCAGTTGGGGAAGCGGCGGCATGGATGAACCGAATGCCCATGCATATGACCGCACCGTGGATTTGAAGTATAAAAGTCCGAAGGCAAGGATGGGAGGAGGTCCAGTGACGGACGTTCGCCCGCACCGACCCACCAACCCGACCTGCTCTCCGCCATGTTGTCCTTCACGCCCCTGCTCGGTCTCTTGTCCGTTGCGCTGACCCTCGGTCCCCGAGGTGTCGCCATGGCACAAAGCATGCGCATCTCTTCCTACAACCTGCGCTACGACTCCATGCCGAACAACATCACCGTGAACGAGACCCTCAGCTCGCTTCCCGACCCTCTCACGCCGCCGACGTACTATGGTGACAAGGGGGAGCAGCCGTGGAGCACGCGGCGGGTGAAAGTGTACCAGAACCTCAACCAGGAGGGTGTCGTCCTTGCCAGTGCGTCCTCGCCTTGAACGTCCCATGTGCCCGTGTCGTCAATACTTAGAGTTTTCTTCCAGGCTTTCAGGAAGGCCTTGTGAGGCAAGTGCATGATCTAGCCACTCTTTTCGGTGATGGCTGGGGTTGGGTGCGTTCTTCATCAACCATTATGCCAATGGCACCTGTGGACGTCGATCTAACCCCATATCGTACAGGTTGGTGTCGGTCGTGACGACGGCGTCGCCGCTGGAGAGTTCAGCCCGATCTTCTACAAAAAGTGAGTAGGCCGTAACATACATTCGAGCAGCATCGGTAATGGCCTATGCACGTTCCTGCAGGTCTGCTATCCAGCTCGTCTCTAACGACTCCTTCTGGCTCTCGTAAGTACCTTCTTCTTTCGCGTGGAAATATTGGGACGAAGAGGGCGATGACTTACTGTTAATTTAGGGACACGCCCTTCGAGCCCTCCCAGTACCCTGGCGCAGACACGAAAAGGATCTGCACAGCTACCCACCTCATCCTCAAGACCGACCATGGCCGCCCCGTCCCCTTCACCTACCTTAACACGCACCTCGACGACCGGTCCGACGCCCAGCGTCGCCTGTCCGCGTCTCTGATACTCGTCCGGGCCCGCTACGAGGCCTACAAGACCGGCGGCCCCGTCATCGTCACTGGGGACTTCAACAGTCAAGCGACCGGCACCGACTCTGGCGCATACCAGATCATCACCGGGCAAATTGCGCCCGTGGCGGTCAACGCCACCTTCGCGGCCAAGTTTGCGGTCCCGAACGGCACCCTCGATGACTTCAAGACGCTCGACCTGAAGGCAGAGACCCCGCGCGAGTACATCTCGGGCGAGTACGCGACGTTCACCGGGTTCGGGGCCCCCGGGGACGGGTCGGCGTTGAAGCGCATCGACTTCGTGTACGGGGACAGCACTAAGAGGTGGTGAGTACCTCGCGCTTACGTATGGCTCTCTGGGAGGTGCTGACAAGGGTACAGGACCGCGGACGCGTACAGTGTCGGATCGTCCTTGACTGACGACGGTGTTCTCGCGAGCGACCACCGTCCTGTGTTCGCAGACATCACGTTGCATTAGACGAATTCCTGTTGACTATGACATATGGTATGACCTTCCTCCGGATTCTGAGTGCTCCGGTGTCGCCTTCGAGCCTCATTATGCGAGCATTGTACCTGATCAAGGTGTACAGCATGTAGAACGTACTGTGAAGAAAACACGGGTCTTCACACTCTCTCGTCTACGTCACGGCCGGCTTCCCAACGCTCTAATCTCTCGTCCCACGCCGCTCGAATTTGAGCGTGAAATCGGCGAGCCTGAAGAAGTACAAGACGCCAAACGACGATGTTCCCACCGCGAACGCGTCTGGCTGTCGAGCGGTAGCCACTGCTACCGCCCTAAAGTTGGCGTCCATCCTGGACCGGACGAAACGATCAGTGTTGCAAGTAGACACATTACTTACACTAGAAGTGTCGCTCACCAACTTCTCTCACGGAGTCCGAGCTGATGTAGAAGATCACAGGCGACCTCTCGCCCTCCGGCGCGACGCCATAGTCCGACATCCGTGCGGCGCTCGAGATTCGAAGGAGCTCGCGTCCTACGAAGACGTGTTTGGCTTGCGGAGCTAAGTGGATCAGATCGCTCTCACTCACCAGGACTCGCGCCCGACCGCGACGGGAACGGCGTTATGGCCATAACGTCGATATGGCCGGCTTCAAGGGCAGAAGTTTGTGCTCGCGACTAGTAACCAAATACTACTGAGCGAGGGCGCAAGCACCGCGCACACCACAAGTGCGATGGAGAATCAAGCTTGCAAGTACAGTTGCGCATAATTATTTTGGTCTGCATTTGCGAGGTTCACGGCCGGCAACTGAACAAACTTGTGTTTTCCCAGCTAATAGGCCAAGGTGGCTATCGGGCGAACCCGGAATCCCTCGGCCGTAACGGACATAAAGAGCTGGGGCTTACTAACGTCGTTCGAACAACGCGTGGTCTACAACAACTCCGACCACCCTCACCGAGCTTCGTTCTCGGATTCTTTCTTTCAAGTGTGCAAGATCATGGCAGTGAAGCGGTGAGTTGAATGGCGTTCATCATTTAAGGAAGCCTGTGATCACTTACTATTCCGAGTCATGGAACGGATCAGTTACAGAGCTCCAACTTCTAGTCTTCCCCGAGGTGTAGTGCCGGATTCTAGTGCGCCAAATCCACATTACCGCGGACGCCAGTGGATACAGCTAACAACCCGTGAGTGCTACAGAATTCTATGATCTTGAAGACGCCACTTTTGACTCACCGGAAGACCATGATGGACAACAAGGGATGGCCAGACGGTGGCGACCTCAACTTGCCTTCACGTCCTGACTCCAGACTAGGACTGACAGTTTCTATATGTCGCCCGGCAATCGGAGAATGTCGCGCTCACGTCACCCATGGCCGCATGGTTCTGCAATGTTGTATGGCTGTCGAAGTCCGCGTCAGGGTCGGCGCACAGGTCCAACGTTCGTTCGGTCGCCGAGGCAGAAGCCCATCTTCAAGCTACGATTACGATTACATCGTCCCTACGTCAGTAATGAACATCATTGCTCCAGCACGAACGAGTTTCGAGTCGACAGCACCAATCTTCGCGTGGAGACGAAGAGTGGCATATAACGGCACGTACCCGGACGCTCAGGACTTGCCTCGCCAAGTGGATATCTAATGCCACCCTTGAACCGTATCGTCCAGGTCCTCTTATTCCGTAACAGCGAACGAGTGGCGTGCCGCTGCACGCACCCGCCATTGGCAGATGCGTTTCCACGACCATCAGTCCACTTTCCAACATGGATGGGTTACTTTCCGGGTTTCAGATCGATGTAATGACGACAGTGCACTGCTCCTTCTCCATCCGAACAGTACCGTACCGCTGGTAGAAAGCAAGTGCGGTGACATACATACACAATCCACAAACGCCGTCGGCTGTGTCAGCCACCACGACCGATGGAGCCGGGACAAGCACCTACAGGCGCGTATTGTCACAGAATTGCTCGGAGTTACTGACTTGCAGTACCCACTAGGAGCGGAACCTTGACCTGATTCTGCGCGTGCTGGGCACTGTCACACTGTGGGTGTCTCCCAGCCAGATGACGACACTGATCCTAGTCGCTCACCCTCGATCTATATAAATATAGCTGGCCCGGACTCGGAAGGCGTTCCACATCTTCTGCCTCAACTCTTCAATTAAACGATGCGCTCCTTCTCATCTGTCTTCGCTGCTCTCGCCCTATTCACAGCTTCTGCCCAGGCGGGCAAGCGGGGTCTCACTTGGACGTACTGTAAGCTACTATACTCTACTCGACTTCCACGAGCGGGTACTCACCAAGCTCACAGACAACACCGCTCTGTAATTACCAATGGGCTGTCTTCAGTAAAGCTGGTTCCTGACGCCTTACAGTAACCCTGGTGTCTTCAACAACGGCGATGGCCAGGTCGTCGCTATGTATGTCGAGTACCGCACTTCGCGACATTTGCTAAGAGGTTGACCTGGTCTGGCAGCTACGACTACGAGACTTACGCCCCTCCTTCCAAGAACGGCACCGGTGGGCTTACTTTCATCGGCATGCAGCGCTGCTTGGACTGCGACTCTAGCCCTATCAACCAACTAGCGGCGCGTCAGACGCAGCAGAAATGGACCAGTAAGTCTGGCAACCTCCCTATCTTCAAACACCACGACTAATGAGGACTCACAGCCGTCTTTACGCTCAACGAGCCTGACGCCAGTGGCATCTCGCCGAGCCAGGCAGCGTCCTGGTACAAGCAGAACATAAACCCCCTTCCGATCAAGAGGGCGCTCCCCGCGATCACTTCTAGCGCAAACCCAGGCCAGGGTCTCGACTGGCTGCAACAGATGGTAACTGCCTGCGGCGGCTGCTCCTTCGACTACATCAACATGCACTGGTACGGCCCCGACTTCCCGACCTTTCAGAAGTACGTAGAGCAGGCGCATGCCAAGTTCCCCGTAAGTTCAACAAGCTCAGCATCCTATCTCCGTCCTCAACCGCTTACTGGTTCCTACCCCCGACTGTAGAACAAGCAGATCGTCATCTCCGAGTTCGCCCTCCAGAAGCCTTCTGGAGGCCAGGCCGACCAGTACGTCTTCCGTTATTGACCTCGACGACTATCCTCACCGTACTCATCGTGCCACAGGGTCAACTTCTTCAAACAGGCGTTCGCGTACCTCGACAAGCAGACCTTCGTTCAGTTCTACTTCCCCTTTGTCGCGACGTCGCCCTCGCTCCTCCAGAAGAACGACGCCGCCGGGGCCTCGTTTGTCGGCACCGGCTCGTGCTTGTACGAGGACAACGGTACCCCATCCCCCGTGGGCCAACTTTTGCTCTAAGCCGGGAGCTCGGAGCGCCCCAGTGGAGCACTACGAACCAGAACCCTCGATCGCAATTCGCAAGCGGACCCGCTCCGAAAGTCAGCAGCAATGGAAGGAGTGGCAAGGGTGTAATTCGGCATGTCGCCGACTCCACAGCGGTTCTCGGACTCGAGTTTCAGAAGTTGCGGATACTGTGCCGTGCTTCGCTCTCCATCGTTATGAAATGATTGTGCATATCAGCGCTCAGTGCTTGTTTGCTACATATCTTAATAAAGTGTTTCATTCCTGCGAACAGCCCGATGGCGGAGCAGCCTGAGGGTGCCTGCGCGACTAGGCCTTCAACGCGCTCCACGTCGCTGGCTATGTTCATCCTGGAGGAAGCAAACCCGTCCACGCATTTAGGCGGCCCAGTTCTACACACACCACCAAGGACCACGGATCGTCGACGGTGACGTTGCTGATGCAGCGTGTGTTGTCTTAAGTCTAGACATGTGTGGCGCCCAGGGTGGTCACTAAATGGGCCCACTGGTAGACCACTAGCATGGACAACAGAGGACCTCAAGCGCATATTTGTTTTAGCCAATACACAACCTCCTTGCTCTACACTTGTAGGTAATATAAGGCCGAATACATTGAGGACTGCACAATGCCCGAACCTGGTGAGTCGCTACCCAACTGACATTGTGACAGCACAAATTGTTTCGTCTAGGCAGAAGATGCGTAGCTCCTGTTCACGACCAACTCCATCCCAGTTATGTCGGCGGAGAAGTTGTGTCTGGTCTCGTTTCCGATCCCGAACCAACCCTTGTGGTCGTAAATGTCCGCGGTAAGCCTGTCATCCACAAACAAACAACCCATCAGCAAATGCTCAGCTCTGACATATACGGCTGAGCCCCCAAAGGAGGAGCGAAAAGCGAGCAACGCCACGCACTTGATCGTCGACACGACCGTGTAGAAACTGTCCGGGCGGTCCGGGTCCTGGAGCGCGAACACGATGCGGTACTCCCACGACGAGCCGTGCGCCTCATACGTGGACGAACTGAACCAGCCGCTGCTCTCCGCCTTGCCGACGTCCTTGAACGCCGCGTGGATCTGCGCGCGGAGCCCCTCGGTGTTCGTGCCCTGGAGCGAGAACGTGTCGTACAGGAACTGCGCGATCTTGCCCGCCATGTCGTCGACAGACCCGGTGTGGTTCGATATCGACGTCGACTCGAGCTTCACGAAGGCGAGGCCCGGCTGCGGGTGCGCGACGACGGTGTCCTTGAAGGCGTCCCAGTTCAGACCGGCGATCCCCTGGGCTTCGTCGAAGAGGACGTAGGCGTTGGAGAGCTTCATGACCTTGGCAGCGGCGGGGAGGAGCTCTCCGGGCAGCTTGAAGAACTGGTCGAAGGCTGCGGGAGGGATTAGGACGAGCACCAGTTTTGGGCGCGGGGGCCAAGCTTACCGCTGGCACAGTCAAAAAAAGGCGCGTGGTTAGCGACAAGACTAGATTTTGTTTACGCTGTTGTACTTACGGCTTCTCAGACATGGCAAGGATGAATAGTTATCAAGGGTTGAGGATGAGCTGGTGAAGAGAGGGGTTTGATCGACGTCGCTGAGCCAAAGGCACGTCGCTTATATACCTAAGAGCGTAAGCTACTCTCGACAGTTGTTGTTCGATGTGTTCGTCAAGTAGAAGGTACGAGGGTTCCGCCCAATCAATGTGCGGACACAACTGAACTTCGTCTGACTGTGATAGACATCGGGGTTTCGTGCACCGGGCGGCCTCGTACCTGTTTCCCAAAGTCCGATATGCGTCGTTCGTGCACCATGGGACTGGTGGCAGACACCAAGTGATTACGGACGTAGACGGCCTGTGGCACCGAAGGCCTAGTCACGGTCCCCGACAATACTGTACAAACAGAGGTCGGACTGACAGCTGTCCGCCATCGGTTCAGTGGTTCCATCAGCTGAAGGCAGGTAAAAGACGCACAACCCGCCCTGGCCGGGACATCGTCACCCCGTCCTCTCGGTGTCTTGTATCGCTGACATCCAATGTCCGGAATAACTGCACGTAGAAGGTTCAAGAACCCGCTCGAGAGCTGTCCGCCACATTATCCGAGGTGTAAACTTCACGTACAAGTCGTAGTCCTCGAGTCAGGACTGTCAATAACTCAAGGGACAGGCACCGATTGTGGGGGGTGAAGTCGACGGACGGGAACCCGGCAGATATGTCTCCGGTGTACCGTGTGAGGGGGTCAAAGCGTTCATGCCGTGAAGAGGCAAATGAGAGCAGCGCAAGCCGTCTGGAGTAGGTGCTATAGGTTTCATCAAGCGAAACCAAGTGTACCATAAGTACTTCGGTGTTTCGTTCCCCACACCAAAGGCTTGCACTCCACCTCGACCTCTTGCCTCTCACATCGCACCGAATACTCAGATGTCCAGCTCGTACGTCCACTTCCTCTGGTCATACTGTAGTTCCGGGCGCCTGACCCCATGCGCCAGCAGCACGAATTCACCCAGTGGGTTGCTCCTCAAGCCGTACACCCGATCTGACCCTTGGCTGACTGACCGCAGGGTTCGACCTGATCCTCGACCTCCCGGAGTCGCTACAGCCGACCTTCACCCGTGTGGCCACATTCACCGACACACACGTCACCTTCGGCGAGACGCAAGTAGGCGGCAATGGGACACAAGCCGCGGTGCACTTCGCATGGTCAGACTTCAGGACCTCGATCACGTCCAGACCGGGCACCGACATCGCGTTCGACCGAGTGCAGTCGACCACGATCCACAACGAGGACGGCTCGGCGGCCCAGCGCAGGTATACACACACGGGGTGAAAACGGAGCCCGGTTTCCTCGGTTTGGGGCGGGGGTCGGTCAAGCATAGCTACTCGGCCAACGTCGCCGCGATGCGGTTGGTTGTCGAGCAGGGATTTGGGGAGGACCTCTAAGCATCACTTGCGTCAAATCCACGGGAATTAGGATCATAGTGTATGAGAAATAGTAACAGATATTGGGGCAACTCACCAGCGGGGACGACGTCGTGAAGGCGCCATGAAAGGCGGCCGGGCAGTACTGGCGAGGCAATAGGGAGATACGCTTCCGTGTGCGTTCTTTGGCGGATAGCATACATACATGCGCACCTTTTTAACGAATGACCCGCACGCGTGTCCGTCTATTTCATGCATACCTGCCTTGATCTGGCCCGCAGTGAATATCCAAAGCAAGCGTGGCCAGAGAGAATGGGTGGCGCGCTGTTTGTGCAGTGTGCACACCGGCCGAGATCAGTCCTTCCGACGCCACGGTAAGGTCAGTACGCCATCTCTAGGGCGGGACTCTCAGATACTCACAAGCAAAACAACTCACATCTATACGCGTAAAGGAAGAAGCGGAGTCCTACTGCCGACGTCGCCATCAGAGGCTGTTCCTTGACGTTCAAGAACAGCGCAGTAGCCGCCATACAGGTGGTTGGACCTTGGTAGCCAGATTTTATGTCGGGTGCAGCACGCGACGTCTGAATATTTTCGACACTAGAATGGTAGTGAGAGGTGTTAAGTAGGAGGCATGTCTGGCAAGGACAGAAGAGCGACTCGTAGGACAGCTGGAAGACCGTCGTGGTGGCGGCGGTGAGTGGGAGGGCGGATCAGGACCGTGAGAACAATCTGTGGTGGCGTACGCGAGCCCGTCTCGGCCGCAGCAACTTGAGCAGTGAGCACTCCCTCTTACTCCCTCCTACTCCGGACTATCCACTCAACATGCACATGCTGGTCATATGCTTTTGCTTCCTTAATCGCCCTATTCCAACCGCTTAACACATCGCTGCTGCCCCGATAGCAAGAGAGGTCAACAAGTACCATCGATGAGGTATGCGCGAGCTTTGCGCGGCGAGTGGGCAGCGAAGTTCAAGGACACCTTCAAAACGTGTGAGCATAATATGTTTTTTCTTTGCCTGCGAATCTTGCTGACACCAGGGCGCGTCCTTTGCAGAACCCTTCTGCAGGAGACGCAACAGCAGGACGACAACGAGCAGGACGAAGCGTCCTCCCTGAAACGCGCGGCCGATATTGGAGACAGGCAGTTGCATGAGAAGAAAGCTTCATCTGTGGAACTAGGTGTTTGAAGGTGGACGCGCGCGCATGTATAGTCTAGTGGGACAACTATCGTCTTGCTTCCATCGCATGTGCCCCCTGAACTTGATGGTGAGCGCAGCTTCGTTCCACTCCCCTCCCTCCCGCCTCTGATAGATTCAACGGTTAACGTATGGTGTGGTTGTCTGCCGCAGAGGGCTCCCTTTGCGTTGCGCAATAAAACCTTCCGAAGTTCACTCGCACGCTCTAGTCAGGCCGCTCGTCACGGTCTTGGACACCCTCCACAAAGACTCGTGCCGGAAGACTACATACTGCTACTGCACACCCGCCGGCGCGTTATAATCACTCCCTCGCTTTTCACGCTTGGTGTGTACAGCCGCGTAGTCTTCCCTTCCTATCGTCGAGCTCTTTGACCCGCGCCTTGCATTGCCCTCTGCCAATATACAGCCGACACCTGTCGACTGCGGACACCGCGTTGGGCTTGTTACTGGACATAATTGATATGGAACTGTCGAAACTGTCCGCTTTCGCCGTTACACACATCCAAGATGTCGAACCATGACAACCACTCTCGTATCTGCCTCCCGCAAGACTTTTGACTTTTCGATCAAGCTCCTCCCTTTCCGCCAGGTGACGCTTCTGGGGTAATCGAAATCTGGCGGTCCCTCCGCCTCTCGAAGTGATCGGGCCACAGTTCGACTTCAAGTTTGTGGACACGGTCGGTGTTTCCTGCTGTTCGATCTGTGTGCGTCCGCACTGACCGCCTGGCTTCCGCGGTCAGGCCTACAATCTAACGGCGGCCAACAATTATGGTAGCTGCAGAACGACACGTTCGAGGCCGCCCTATTCCCCTCGAAAATCCACTTCATCCCCGACGGCGACCCGCCAACGGCAGAGGCCAAGGTGTTCGTCTTCACCCATCCAAGACTCGTAGAGGGGCTGTACAGTAAGGCCGTGCTTTGCGTTGACACGCCGTTCGGAGGAGCTGACGAGCGCGACAGATCTCACCATTAGCGAGTGGGTATGGAGCGGCCCGTTCAGCAACCCGACGTGGTTCTCCCGTCTGAAGGTCCCCGTCGTGTTTTCTTTCGACCCCACGGATCGTGAAAGGGAGCCTGTATCGCACGAGGAGTTGTAGGACGCTTCGATCATCATTACATATGGTTTGACGAGAATGTGGCGGGGTCTGACGGTCACCGCCACAGATATCACGGTCCAGTCCGAGATCTGATTTTGGAATTCGGAATGGTGCCAGAATCCTGCGGTATTTTCTGGGTTTTGTTGCTTTTCCCGGTGAGATCAAAGCCCAATATTAGCATCGTACTGGATACGTTCAACACACGCACACTGAAATTATATGCGGAATTCGTCAGATCATCAACTCCCATCCATCCCCTACCGGAAGGTCCTCTTGGAATGCTGCTACGACTCACCGTCCCTCGGGTGGTCCCCTCGTACGTAAATAGATCGCTATATGCAATTCGTCACCTCAAGCTCCACGCGCAGGGGACGGGCCCCATGGCCGGTGCGTGAACGGTATGTTGTGTCGATCTCACGTAGGTAACAACAGGGATCGCCCATCAAGCGAACACGACGCACATGAGCCAGGGACAGGTTTCACCGACAGTATATAAGGGCGTGGACTACGCTCGCTGTCTGCATCTCTCAAAAGCTCTACTTCCTCGCACTACACAGTATACCGCCTAGTATACCATGCGCAGCGCTTTCTTCGCACTTGCCATCGCGTTCGGTGCTGTCAGCTCCGTAATTGGCCAGGGCAGTACGTGACCTCTCCTGCCGACAGCCTGAGTTGTATCACAGAGCATTACTGACACCGCACCCAGCTCCTCAGCTCATCTCGCCCACCCCCAACAGCGAGATTGGTCTCAATCAATTCGTCGAGTACACGCGTCCTGTAAGTACTGCTATCCCTTCCCTGCTGTGGGAGCGAGGATACTGATAATCCAACCCCGCAGGGCCACCTCGTCTCAGAAGACACCCGCGTTGAGGTCACCCTCAGCAACGCGACCTGGAGCGACTCCCTGACTCCTTTCCCCACGTTCTCTCCCGGAAACGGGCCTCAGGACATCGCTCGAGGCAATCTGAGCATCAACGCCGCCGAGTGGGCCGAGGGAGCGTACAGTGAGTTTCCTTCCTGGGAGGAGCCTCCCGGCGACCAACTCAGTGCGGACCCCGATGCTGACGGATGACGGTCTTTCTTTTCTGGCAGACTTCACGGTCACCGAGATCAGCCCTTTCAAAGGGACCATCGCGACCATCACCGTCCCCGTGACGCTCAATTACGATGCGTAGAGGCCACCTTGGACTTATAGTTAGAGATCCGTAAACGTCCTTTCTTGGTGGGTGCAGTGTAGCATAGTATGTTCATGGTGACACGACAGGCTCCCTCGATCCGCCATTTCCTTTATGAAATTCCCAATGCATTGCGCCATTCGAGGCGCCGATGCCAACATGTGGACTCAACACCCTCAAGTTTAAGATCTGTACCTTGACCGGAAACTTACCTGAGAGGCTGAGACAGCGCGACGCATCTGAGAACATGGGTGTCTTTCCATGTCAAATTCTTCTCCCCACGTCGCCAAGCGTAGAGCAAGCTCGGCATCTCGCCGCGTTGCTTGGTTGTGGCCTTGTGAGATCATGCGCAAGAACATAACCACATAAAATATGATAATGATCTGGGAGCGGGCCATCTGGTCACAGCTGTGTGCATTTCTGGGATACACTTGAGCATCTTTACCTGGACCGTCGGGTTCCTTCTCCCACTTGACGGGCCGCGGCGAACCATTTGGTGAGGTCCGCCGCGCGCTTAGTACCTACCGCCCAGCGCCTGACCACGGCAACGCGGCCCGAGGCATTTTCAACGTGTCTCCGCTGCCGCAAGGCCCGCAACGGTCATCGACGCCGTCAGCGCTCCTTGCCTTCGACCTCGTTCTTGCCCAATCTTTCACCACTACAAGGCCGTTCGGCGATGAGTAAGTGTCTACCACCTTCAAGCCTCAAAGCTTCAAGGCTGAAACAAACAAAGCTAAGTCTTTGAGAGGGCCGGCACGGGGTCAGAGAGTCAACATACTGCAACGGACTTCCGGAGAATATGCCTCGCGAACACCAACTGCCATCGGGCCTCTTCAGGCTTAGCCTCCCCGACGTGGGTCAGCGACACCTGATTGAAGCTCCGGAGTAACGACATAGACTCTACGAGGTAGAACTTACTCCACGAGGTCCGCCACGGCTGTTAGAGGTACGTCATCACTGCGTTCATTGAGAGCATATATCCTCTCAAGCAAGATGGAAGATGACCTATTTTCTAGAGGACTGGGGTATCGGTGTCATTCCGGGTCTATATGTCCAATACAAACACGTCATGTACTGTATGCTGTTCAGTTTCAGCCTGTTCTGCACCCCGCACCCGATCCTAGGCTGACGAACTTGGCGTCCAGGCTTGGTGTGGTGTCGAAACCTGCTGAACGTTGTCACGCCCAGCAGCGCGATTTTCAGTGCCCTGCTCCGGCCTACCCCACAGTTTCCCAAGACGACCCTCAATTGCGGGAAGCGACGTGAACATACCCGAGGACGTCTTCAGGGAGGGAGATTACTGTGAGTCGTTTTGTTTATCTGTACGATGTGTTCAAGTGGTTTGGGATGTATCCGGAAGGTCTCGACGTCGTAGAGTACGAAGCCCGCATCAAGGCGGTGATTTTGATTTTCGACACTAGCCACTCAATCCATCTGAACTACGACATCGAATACGTCTTGCGATGACTTGCCTTGTTTCGACAAGACGACGTGAAGTTGGGTCCCATTCCGTACTCAGACGGGTCGCGGCTTACGTCATTGGACTCATACTGGGCTGTATGCGGGCTAGATGTGCTAATCGGTTGCCTATCTGGCTCACAGACGGTATGGAAGTTCCTCTGCGCTTCTTACGGACCCATTCGCGGCGAGACTTCGACGCTCAACATGAAGAGCCGATGTTCGCATTTGTCGGACGACACCTCGGACGACGCCTCCGTCAAGCCATGCTTCTCGCATCGGATCGTGATGGCAGCAAATAGCATGGCTCGGGTATCTGGGCCGACGGCACACTCGTGCGCTACTCTCAAAGGATTGTCGCCCCCAGTTATCGCCGCATCATATGGAAGGTGCAGAGGGCCTTAGGTGAGTCGCATAAGCCGCCCGCTCGGTTCACAGCCACGGTTACAAACAAGCCGGTACCCCAAGAAGACGGATAGCCACTGTAGAGTACCTGGTGGCGGTGTGTGCTATCTTGCAAATTGCGATACAGTTGCACTTCTGTTCGCCGCAGCGGGCTACCCTCGCCGTTCTGTGCTCGCAACGTTGGCATGTGCTAATCTTCGATTCTCATAGAAATTCCCGTTCCTGTGCTCGAGCTGCCTCGAAGCCGACGAGACAAGGGCTAATGGATCGTCGCTCTAGCAAGGTCAAGTACGATCGCTCACTCGACCTCAAAGGCGGCCATGCGAGGCCTTCTGCTCAACGGCTGATCCGCACCGTGGCAGCGAAGGCGTCAAGGAAAGATGTGCTGGCTCAAATCACTCACAACGGAGGTTACACACTGGGCCGCAGCAGAGACTATACGTAAAGTAAGGCGACAGCCGCTAGGTATAAAAGGATGTTTGGTCCCCTTCTTCTCCAAGTTCCTGGCTCCACTAGTCCGTCCGCCCACGAACTTCATTCACGTCGATAGCACGATGCGTTTCTTCCTTCTCGCCTTCGCTGCTGCAGGCTTTGCCAGTGCTGGTGAGCAATCCGCGCGCCGTCGCACTTCAGGCACCGTCCACTGAACGTCTCGTTACCTTCTTTTGCAGCCCACGCTCAGCTCATCTCGCCCTCGCCCGCCAGCGGCATCGGCCTGAACCCCCTCGTGCAGTACACCCGCCCGGTGAGTCCCCGTTTACCCCCTGGATTACACCCACCACAAAAGTCGATGCTGATCGTGTATACCGTGACTGCGTCGACGTCGCTCCACTAGGGTCGCTCGAGCTTTGACTCCTCGTTCATCAACGTCACGCTCAGCAATGCAACGTTCAGTGCGCCACTCACGCCGACGCCCCTGTTCTCCAGCAACGACACCGAGACCGCGGAGGGCCGCATCGACGTCGACCTGAACGTGTTCAAAGAGGGAAGCTACAGTCAGTATCTCAACTCTCGGTCTGGGGTCTCCTCTTTTCGGATGCCCCCTGCGCAGAGCGTCATCCCGAACGGTTGCTGACGAAGTGTCCTTGTCAGACTTCAACGTCGTGGAGACCGATCCCACAAGTGGTAGTATCCTTTCCTCTACAAGCTACTTCGTGACGCTCAACTACGACATTTGAGCTCTGCTAAAGCATAGTCTACCTGCTGTACATGCAAGCTAATACATCGCCTTTTTACTTAGTCTGTCGGCGGTGTTTCTTGGGGAAAGAGTCCGTACATTCGGGCGCCTTTCAACTTATGCCAGTGCAAGTCAGTGCCTAATGCGATAGGTAATCGAAGGTCACTCAGGAAGCGTTTTTGTGGCTTTGCCGTTATAGTGTGGTTGCTGGAGGTCCAGGAGCAGCGCTCGACGAGTTGTACATAGACTCGCACGTCGCCCTCAGACACTGGCACGGTGATACGATCACGTGGAATCTGCCTCGACGCGTCGCGACGGGGTTGCGGGCGTCTCTTGTTTGTTCTCTTCCTCTTCCTCCGTTCCCCCCACCCCCTCTCTCCTGCTCTCGACCCCCACCATCTCCCGCTACCTACAACAACGTCGGCGCAAACCTCGGAGACCTCCAAATTCTTGGAAGTGACCATCGCAGAGGCAGACGCCGCACCCACGACCTCTTGAGCGCATCCCAGTGCCACTTGTACAATCACCCGTCTCTTCAACCATCCTTTCCCTGAGGCGCCACTCTGATTAACCAATCATGGAGTGGACTCTGAACCGACCCGAAACCCTCCAAATCCTCAATTGCATGGGCGTCGAGCTGCCAGCCGAGACAAAGCTCGCCGACGACATCCTCGACAAACGACTCCGCGATGCCCTCAACGCCGCGCAGTACAAAGACTATCTCCCATCTCCACTCAGTCTTCCCGATCTCCCTCCTTGGCCTGTGCCGAAAGGAAATGAGGGGAGGTCGCTGTTTGAAGCGGTCCAGCGGGGCAGCATCCACGAGTCGCGCCAGATTCACGCGAAGAAGTTGGCGGGCGGGAGTGCCGTCCCGGAGCTGTTCGTCGATCCGTTCACGGACCTGCGCCAGACGATGATGGGCCTCGGGAAGTGGCTCGACCAGGGGCTTCGGTGGTGTGTGCTGCAGGACAGGGAGAAGGAGCACTGCGCGGTCAACGTAAGGGTGCGTGGCTGGTCTGTTCCATGTTTAAGGCGTCGGCTAACGTTAGGCCATCCATCCGCCGACACCGTCTCTCCCTCGCTTTCGCTCTGGCAGATACTCGACGTCCTGGAAATCAACGACAAAACCCCCGCGCTCATTGTCTTGTATCACGCCTTCGACAAGTCTACCGGCAGGAGTGGTGCAGACTGGTTGAAGGACCAGATAGCCACCAATCCGCCAGAGATTGGCAAGGTCATCCTCAACGTCAATGCTACTCCCCTCGAGCAACGACTTCTGCTGAAACTCCTGAAGCTGAACGCCTCCATGGTCCCGTCCAACTACGAAATCGAGCGGCGGCCCGGCGAGCAGTCTTTCAAAGTCTCCGTCCTCCTCCCCATCGGACCGCTGGAGTACACCGCGCTCTCGAAGCTGAACGCCAACCAGGGGTGCGCCGTGTGTGGCAAACGCGCTGCGAGCCGCTGCGCCGGCTGCCATTCCATCTCGTATTGCGGGCAAGGTGCGTCGACCCCACGCTCTCGTATCTCCAATCCTAACACTAATGGTCGACGTTGCAGTGTGCCAGCGCGCCGACTGGCCGGAGCACAAGGTCGCCTGCCGCTCCCTCAAGGGCGGCACCTGGCACACCATCCGCCTGCGCGCGTCCATGCCCGGCATGGCGGGCATGCACATGGCGCACATCAACAACCACACGTCGACCCCGCTCGGGCTTGAGCGCGGCACCACCGTCCAGCCTGCGGATGGGTCGACCCCGCCACCCCCCAACGCGTACGGGGATCGACCGTTCCTTGTGAAGCTCCAGATCGGGCTAGGGGGCGTCGGACAAGGCGCGAGCATGATGCTGTACGACAGGAAGCGGACGGCCCAAGCGTTTGTGCATCTTGACGATGATGCGTGGACGTTCGCGGAGCTCGTAAAAGAGATGGAGGGCCCGCGGGGCGGGCACGGCGGGCTGAAGATGTACAGGTGGGCGAGAAGGGTGGGTGATTGGGAGATGAGCGTGTGTCTGGACCGCACGCCGGGGGTGGCGGAGTCGAGGTGGTGAGCGTGAGTCTCGGGACAGTGTGTTTGTACGATTTTCTTGGTTACAGCCCGATGGAACGACAATGAATTTCAAGTGAACTATTCATTGTCGAACGCCATGGCTCGCCTTGCTGGAACGGAGGAGGATGCGATTCAGGACTACTTACACGGAGAAACGGAGAGCGGCGAAACCCGTCGCGCTGGATGGGATCGGGTGGTGTCACGAGTTATCGCCCACGAGACGTTCCGCTCGAGGTCTCCGCGGCTCGATCACGTACTCGTAGCCTTGAACATGCCTGGCTCCGCACCCTCTCAGCGACGTTGCAATTACGGGGGATGAAGAACGCAGTACGCACGATATCATGTCGTCTGTGGCTCTGTATTTCAGCTTCACGGGTAGCCCGTGCTTGTCTAACGGTGGTCGAATATTGAAGACGTGCAGAATGGATGCGCAGGAGATTAGCAAGGACGCCTCTGCGAAGTGGCGGCCTGGACAGATCCTGAGCAGGGCATTGTCAGGCCTTCACGCGCGGCATTTCGATATATGTGATACCATACTGACCTCCGGCCGAAGCCAAAGATGTAGTCTGCCGGGTCTCGTGCGGGAGGCTTGTCCCCCGCAGGGAGAAAGCGCTCGGGAAGGAACGATTCTGGGTCGGGATAGTCCCTCTCATCTCTGGACAGGGCCCTGTGCGCGACTGGGTTAAAGAAGCTGTGCGCTGCAGACCGAGCTTACGCACCACATGTTCTGGTTGATTATGGCGCCGGCAGGGATATGGTACCCGTCGTACACGTCGTCTGCCACGGAAGCGTGGGCGAGTCCCAGCGGGGTGATGATATGCCACCGCTGAGTCTCCTTGAGGATCTGCCGGAGGTAGAGGAGGGAGTCGAGGTCAGAGAACTCGGGGAGTCGGTCGGGTCCCACGACAGCGTCGAGTTCTTGCTGGGCTTTCTTTTGTGCTTCGGGGTGCATGGCCATGGCGAGGAAGAACGCTTCCATGGTCGCATTGGACTAGATGCGCGGGTGGAGCAGAATAAGCACAGGCGGTAAACAGCGAGCGCGGATTGAAGACAGACGCGGGTACATACCGTTTCGACACTGGCTGGAGTGACAGATTCCTGTTCGGTAAGGAGTACAATTTTCAAGAAACAATAACCGCATACATACCCATGAAGGAGGTCGCCGGGACGTATTGGCCCATTTCCTGCATCTCCGACATACGCGCATCCTCTGCATTGGCATCCGCGAGGATACGAGTCACCATCGAATCCCTGATGACACCATTATCCTGCCAATGTGGAGGAACCGGTGTCAGTACCTTTCCTCATGCATGGGACTCAAGTACATAGGTCTCACCGTGGCAGTTGTCGCCAGCGTGTATAGCTTCGCGTTGACAGCCTCCATCTCTCTCCTCTTCTCCGCCACCTCCCGGTTGACTCGCAGCCCTGGCAGCCAGGAAGGGAGCCGGCTCAAAAACGGGAACACTTGCATCACCTGTGCGCTCGAATGCAGCAATGGTTCGGCAATCGTCGCAGCTCTCTGGGCCATATTGAAGTATTCGCGGTCGCTTTCGCCCCCGGCGAGCTCGATGCCGTACGCGACGCGCATGCCCGTCTCCGTGATCACCCTGGGTGCGCAGTTGGAACATTGTGCGCTAAAAGGGGAAGCTGAGGTACGCACATATTCAGGTGTGCGAGGAAGTCCTCGGGAGATTGCAACAGGCGGCGGAGCAGCCTTCGTGCGGACTTCAGTTGGGTGGGCTGCCATTGCGCGATGGCCTCTGGGCCCAACGTCTGGTGGAACGCGCGGCGGTGTTGACGCCATTTCTTCCCGTACGGCGTGAATACGAAGTACTGGTCCAAGCCGAGACTGGTCAGGGGCCGTGATTCAAGTTCATGGTCATCAGGAAGGGTTTCGAAAACGGATCAGAGAGACGTCGACGCGTACAGCTTGGCCATGACCAGGTCCGGGCGATTAGAGAAGTTTGCGGACTTCTTGTCGAGCAAGTCGACAGAATGGTGAAGCGAGTTAAGAGTGATGACGGGCTGTCCTAGGACATCGAAGTAGATGATATCGCCTGATGATGGCACGATTAGCATCATAATAGCATGCTTGCTGGCACGAGACGCGTTGGGCTACGTACCATATTCCTTAGACAGTGCGAGCCACGAAGGGCCGAAGCTTGAGCGCGGTATATCGAGAGCGTTCCCGAGTACAGGAAGCGGCCGAGGACCTGGGGGCAACCGACAAGCTCCCCTGCGCTGAATAATGCCCTTGAACAATATAGCGGAGATGGCAGCGACAGCGACCCATGCTATCCACGAGACACCTGATACTGCTCCACTGGTATCAGTGGCCATGGTGAGCGGAGGAAGAAAAGTGAACGTCGCGCCTACACACGACAGCGTGGATATATATAGTATGCGATATTCGAGGATCCTTATAGGCTGGCCTGAGAGTGGCCATATACGTCTTGTAGCAAGCTTCAGGGCATGAGGGCTCGACACCTTCTAGCTGTACAACGCAATCATGACTTAACACGAGGCAGAACGGAGGCCCATGGGAAGAAGCATAATGTCAGGACACTTGTCTGTTCAGTGTTGATAAGTTAAAAGGAGCGGTGTAAGCCACTTACAGCGAAAGAAGGAGCACCGGCGTTACAGCACTGCAAGCTTGGGCGACCCTCCGACCAGGCGACGTCAGGAATGACACTCAGGCGAGGGTGATGACTAGCTTCACTTGCCGCGTAATGGCAAGCTCGCTGATTGTACGGCGAGAAGGAATGGAGGGATAGCGTCTCATGCGATTTCCTTAACCACCCTGTCTGTTAGGCAGTGAAGAATATGTAATTTGACTGTGAAAAGGTACCGGACGCACCACTATATGCGTTTAATCCATAGCTTTTATTGATGAGACCCACCGGTTTGTTGGTTTGTGCATGGTGAGGGAGAGGGAGAGGGATTCAGGTGGTAAGTAGGAAAAAAACCAGAGAGAGATCTAGAGCGATGGATGGGGCGGAAGTTCACGGCGCTCCACCATTTCGGCGCCTATCTGAAATGGTGTCGACGTCCCTGCTTTTCCTCCTCTAACGAGGACTACGAGTCTGCCCGCAACTTACCTTAATATCTCTTTAATATCGTGTTCGTCTGCTTGCCATGCTTGGACCACTCACCCGCGCGGAAAAGATCCGGATTCTCAACACCCTGGGCGTCGACATCCCCGCGGACACCAAGCTCCTGGACAACATCCTGGAGAAACGTCTGTGGGACGCGCTCGACGCGGTCCAGTACAAGGACCGTCTCCCGGCGTCGATGGACCTCAAGGCGCTGCGTCCGTGGCCAACGGTCGAGCCGGGCGAAGGAGGGACTACCAGCACCCGTCCGAGGCCGCTCGCCAAGGCAGTCCAGAGGCGCATCCTCGACGACGCACGCCAGGCTGGTCCGAGCCTGCCCGCTGCGGAGAGCGAGGAGGCGATGGCATCTGGGAACCCGTTCGAGGACTTGCGGAGGACGATGAGGGCCATCGCGAGGGTTTTGGACAAGGGCGGGCGGTGGTGCTTGCTTCGGGGGGATGAGGACAAGAGCGGGATTATGCTTCGGGTGCGCCGTGTCGTCTCATCTTTGCATCACCACCAGCCGCTCATACATGCGCTTGCGTATATACGGCCCCAACGTCGGCAGTTCGTCGCGATCCTGGAGGTCAACAAGAACCTGCCCGTCTTCGTGGTGCTCTATCGGGCGGCCGACCAGGGAACGCAGAGGTCCCCCGAGAATTGGGTGCTCGAGCAGTTGAAGACGGACCTGCCCAGCTCCAATCCGGCCTTATTCAACATGTCCGCGTCGCCCCTCGAACAGAAGATGATCCTCAAGATCCTCAAGCGGAACACGTCGCTCGTACCCACAGACTACGAGATAACGAGGCAGCCTCTAGAAGAGCAGTTCAAGGTATCTGTGCTCATTCCCGTGGGACCGCTCGAATACGAAGCGCTGTCGAAGCTGAACAACAATATGGGATGCTCGGTATGCGGCAGAACGGGAGGGTATCGGTGCAAAGACTGCCAGTCGGTCTCATACTGCAGTCCCGGTGCGTTGCGATCTCGTTGCTCTCCTCTCTTCACCCCCTGTCTCGGTATGGTAATATGTACTGTACTATAACAGAGTGCCAGCGCGCCGACTGGTCCGACCACAAGGCAGCCTGCCGCTCGCTCAAAGACGCGACGTGGCGCACCGTCTGCCTCAGCGCCGCCTCGCCTGGGATGGAGAACAAGACGCTCACCCTGGTCAACCGGCACACGAGCATGTCGCTCCCCGGGGCTCGAGGCGCCAGCCCGATGACGAAGCAGTTCGTCCTCAGCGACAGGCTCGTGCACGCCGACGCCTATGGCGGCGGGCTGTTCCTCGCGAAGATGCAGCTCCAGACGGCCGCGCCGCGGGGGCGGGGCCACATCTTAATCTACGACCGGCGGATGACGTTTGTAGCGTTCCTAAGGGAGGACAAGGACCGCGAGGCGTTCAGGGAATTCGTGGAGGAACTAAAAGGGCCACGGGGATATATGGGGGTTCGGATGCATCGGTGGGTGAAGCGGACGGGCGATTGGGAGCTGAGCGTGTGCTTGGACAGGGAGCCGGCGACGGACGTGAAGTGGTGATCTCGCACGTGCGAGTCGCTCGGGAGAAGAACGGACTCCTCTGGTATCTGTACTTGTATATATTCTGTAATGTGTGCTGCGATAGTATTGTATAGCCGATCTTGAATACACTATGAACTTGTTGTACGTCGAGGAGGGTATATGAAGCACGAAAGTGGAAGCTGGAGAGGATGGGGCAAATCAATCTTAAGCCTGAACGCGAAAGGAAGACAAAGCACGCACCGAATGCCTACCCTGTCCACAAGGGCAAACTCCGTTCGGTTTGTAAGGAGGCTCCACTGGTTCATGGCTGGGCAGTAGACAAGTCGAAGGGCCGGCTGGTTGGGCCGTCGTCCACTTCCATCAAGACTTGCGGGTCGTCGGGTGGGAGACCGCTCTCTGGTGTTTCATAGGGGTAGACAAACGACTCGGACGTGGAGTAAACATCATCCGAGTCCAAGTTATTTTTCTGAATTTGCGATGGTGGGACCGTTGGCGGGAGGCCCTGTCTCCAGTCCGGATAGTTTGACCCGCTGGCTTGCTTGTAGGCTTGTAGGTGTCGGAGACAGCTGTTGTCCTCTGGCGTTATTTATCGGCCCAGCTTAGTGTTCGATTTCCCCACATAAGGGGGCAAACGTACCGCTAGGCTGCACACGGTATGATGCGTACCGAGCCGTTCGAGTGCCGTCAGTTAGTCTGAAGACCACAATGTCTCCTATTCACAAATGGTCAGAGGACGTGAACGCTCATTGGGACATAGGACGTACCCTCCGTTGCACCGTACAAGACAACACCGAAATTAGGCGTAGGAATTGTAATGTTGCTGACATCGAATATTTGCGAGCCGTTGGAAAAGCTGGAAGGGAATGGACTTAGTTTATGGGACGGGTTGAAACGTCCAAGTTGGGGACGTACCCCTCTAAGCTGTATGGAGCTATGGGAAGCAATGAAGTCGTGAGTTTCGAAGGGATCGCCACTATGGCTCAAAGCACACACCTTGTCCACCTTCCCAACCGACAAGCGTTCGTTCGCACTGTGATATCGAGGGTCTGTTATACGGCAGTTAGCTGGTCAACTCGAATAGGGGACGACCGCCGCGGAACAGGAGGTGGCACTCACGGTAAATGCAGCACGAGTTCCTGTACGGAGAGAGAGGAGAACAGACGGATCCAAAGGACGGAGAACGGTCGCATCTTGAAGCGAGGAAGGGGGTGGAAGAAAATGCAGGCCGCGGGACTGACCAACACTTGACTTAAAGTTCCTACTGCCCCCTGTCAGCAACGGATCGCCTCAGAATGCATGCCACACGGTCCAATAAGAACGTCGATTAGTTCTCGCAGCACTGCGGAGAAGCATACAAGGTCGGGGCACGGGCAAAGGGAGCCGAAAGTAATGTACCCACGTACCATCGCACTTCAGGTTCCTGCCGGATAAATGCCACACCCTAAATATTAGCGACGAGAAAGAGCTACCGAATTGAATGTGTTTCCACTCAGCACCTTGTATTCGTGGGATTAGAGAGCGATTGGGTAGGGGGTTCACCAGGATCTCGTTCATGAAGCGGGCAGCCAGGGGAGTCACGGTTGGTTGACCATGGGGCCACGGATAACAGGGCTTGCAACCGTCGCTCGGATGCAGGCATACTGACTGACGGTTGAGCCAAACTGCATTTCGCGGAACCAGCCTGGAAGCGTGCCATTTCCTTGAACAGCAAGGTCTGTGGGATTATAATGTATTGCGCAGCGGTTCACTCCGTTTCACCTGCAGTCGATGACCACAGCCGCATGGGACCGAAGTATGTCAGATGACGCTCGCTCGTAAAAGAAGGTTATAGTACTCACCTCATGTGAATTCCGGAGAACAGTAGAGCGTGGTCTATAGACGAGCAAAGGCTTTCCCCAAATACGACGCTCTCGAGGGTGCGAACCTCATGACCGTGGCGCAGTGCCATCCGAATGCGATCACCGGCGAGCGGCCTACAGTGGGACATGGTATAAGCTTAACAAGAGCGGCACATTGGAGTCAAAGACGCAGTAATGTCAGGCTCCGTCCCACCGCTGCTTCGGGTTGAGGGGCGATTTCTGGGAGGAGGACTCAGGTTACTATTGAGCGTCTGTAACGAATCGATCACGTGCTTTAAATCCTGAACCTTATTCCCCCTCAAAGGGTTGAGAGTTGTTAAGGTTTCGGAGTTGGAATTGCGTGGGGAGATCAAGAGATAAGATAACACAACACTACAGTAATTCCAGCCTATCCAACGCGTTCAGAATTCGCTCTCAACCCGAAGCAGCGGTGGGACGGAGCCTGCAGTAATGTGTGAATGTCAGGTTTATCGGGGTTGTTAGCATATGGTGTAAGTAGCACTTCAAGTTCGAGTTGGTCATGCATTGGCAGTACTAACTAGCGCGCAAACCTTGTCCGAAACCATGAGCACAGCCAGGCTCCTAAAACCAACCTCTCGTTCGTGTCCTCGATCCCAGTAAGAGAGCGGGGTCAGACTATATACTCCCGGAGAGAACCGAGCTTAGTCATGTACAATAGGCGCGGACTTACCTGTTATGGATGGAATGTGGGGATGAGGACACGATAGAGAGGCTGGCCTCTCAAGTCGAGCGCCGGGGATAAGCGAGGGAGGCGCGCGACCAAACAAGCAGCCGATAAGTTGACGGCTTTTGCACATTTTGGCTGGTAACCTCTTCGCTTATCCCCTGCAGCCCAGGTCCCGGCGCAAATGCGACGGAGCACAACAACATGCTCCGACGCCCACACGACTTCAATAGCGCAGTGTTCGCCATAAATATATTTCTCCGCCACTGCGGGCGCGATATTCCAAATGCAGGAGGCCGCGCGATGCAAATTCCTGGGACTCCGCCCCCGGCCGCGACGAAGTCCCGCATCACGATGGAGCATACCACGACACTCTTTCGGGCCAGTGCATCAACATCATAGTGACAAGACAGATAGAAACATGTTTTTTCACCAGCGCAGATAAGATGGCTCCGCGCGGACGCCACAATGGGATCCATACTGCACGCCATTTGCATTAAGCACTGTAGAACCTTGTGTTATATAAGCGAGCTCACGCCGTGCTCCCGTCTCCGAAACCCGTCATCTTGTCCCGTCATGTGCTGCACATTATGTCTACTGTATGTCTTAGAGTCTTGTTAGTTCATGTATTTGGTACAGCCCACGGCGCGTTGCTCCCCACGCGTTTGCATCAGTGTTCAAACGCTCCCGTCTTTCCCTCGTCTTCTCTCCTCCCGCTGTAAGGGTCTGGCATCGGCCTGACCCTGTACAGGTGTTCTGTGGTACGTCCTGCAGTTCTCGTTAGTCGCGCGTTCGCTGGTCGTTTGTTCTGCGGTCCGCTGGCTCATCGGGACTTAGCTTTGTACGGTTCTTCTATTTAGTTTCACATATCTTAGTTTATTTATGGTTGCATATCCTCCCCCACTTACTCCACATAGGTACTAGTCTGTCGGCCATACGGTACCATCTGCGCTCGCTGTCAGTGTCCGCGCGAGCATCATGTTGAGCGCTAGTCACCGCGCGCTCCGCACAGCCTCGTGCGAGCTTACTTATAGTCAGTAGATAGCCTCATGTACCTCAGACATCTGGAGCCCCCTTTCCCCTCGAGCGACAACCTCCCGAGACTTCGCAGCTTGTTTCCGCGTGCCCTGCTTCTGCTGACCCTTCGCGCGACCACTGGTGTATTGTTTCCCGCCCGCTTTTGACCCCCGAGTTATCGTATCATATCGCTGCTGCCGCATAGTATCGTACTGAGCCCGTAGTGCTCCCCGAGACCCGATATAAGAGCCCGAGTGCTTCCCGAGATCGCGCGTATTGAGCCCGAGTGCTCCCCGAGACCCGCACATACTATTCCGCCGCTGCATCGTATTCTCCCGCCGCCGTATTCTCCCGCCGCTTCGTATTCGCTTCGCACACACCACCGCCTCGCCCACCGCTTTGCTCGTCCTCCGCACGCTCGCCCGTCAAGTCTCGCCTGCAGTCCTCCTCCGTTGTCCGTCCGCTCCTTTCCCGAGGCTTCGCACCCTCGCTCCCCCTTCTCCTCCTCCGAGCAGCTGCAGACACATCGACGCCCCCTCGCACCCTTTGCCGATGGCCTGTCCTTTCCCGGTGTTCTGCTCGCCGCAGGTTCCCCGTCAGCTTTATACCGCGCGCACCACATTCCAGTCCTCTGGAGAATGCCAAGCCCAAGAGCGGAAGTCCAGAAAAATTTCACTCATTGGAGAGGAAGTTCCAGTGGCGAGAAATACAGGCATATCATATGGTTCTGGGCAGACTGGTTCCAAATGTGAGGCCTGAGGTTGCGCGCAGTCCATCAGGTGTAGCGCGCACCTGCGACCACACCATCGCGCGACTTAAAATATCGCGCCCGCAGTGGCAGAGAAATATATTTATGGCGAACACTGCGCTATTGAAGTTGTGCGGGCGTCGGAGCATGTTGTTGTGCTCCATCGCATTTGCGCCGGGACCTGGGCTGCAGGGGATAAGCGAAGAGGTTACCAGCCAAAATGTGCAAAAGCCGTCAACTTATCGGCTGCTTGTTTGGTCGCGCGCCTCCCTCGCTTATCCCCGGCGCTCGACTTGAGAGGCCAGCCTCTCTATCGTGTTAGACTCGCAAGCCAGTCGGTCGGCGTGTCGTCCAAAACGAGCGAGGGATCAGCGGAGTTTGAAGGCAGGATGACACGCCATACCGACTGGGCAGACCGGGCGCCCTCTTGGCGGGTCGCACCGTGTGAATTCTGACTTGGTGAAATCGTACATCCTCAGCCTTCATCGCCGTCCGCTCGCCTTCATTATCCTCCCTCCGTTGCACAAGTATTGGCCTTCAGGTAATGTCAGTTTCTATATTTGAGCTAAATGATGTGTCCTAACAGGTAATTTATAACTTTTAGGGAGGTGGAGCGCATTTACGGCTCACGACGTGTCGTGGACTCGTACCTCCTTCAAGCCCCCTTGTGTTGTAAGGGCCTTCCGATGCCAATTAACTGAGAAGGTATGTTTCAATAATGTTCAAATCTACCCTCACACTCCACAACAAGTTCTCGTAGCCATAGATATCAACAGTGTCCCTCCGAGTCTGCGACCAGGTGTATGCAGCCTTACGCTCCTTCCCCTTTCTCTGTGTAATTGACAATGCAATTTTTTTAGGTTTTGTGGTATTCAAAAGCATATGCACATCTTCTCACGCGACGGTGTCCTCAGGGTCAAGGTAGCTTGGCCAGGGACCTGTGGCTAATCACATCGTCACTTGCCGCAAACCTGGCAATTGTCCTCCCGGATGGCATCCCCGCCTCGCATAAATACCCCCGGTAAGTGTCATGAATTACACTGCGATAATCTCGAGCTGGGAGACATCAAACTCTAGCCGGCGGTCGCGTCGTCACTGAATGTTCTCTCCCCAGTTCTGCGAAACATACCAAGTCACACATATGTTCAGTGGTGTGAGCCCATTTATTTATCAAGGACTACTCATGCTCTTTATGCGCAAATATTAGACTCTTTTCCCTCCCATCAGGTTGTCGAAACACCGCATTTTCGTCAAGTTTACCTCCAATTTCTGCTCTGGTTCGCGCTCCTAGCGACCTCTCTTCTTGAAAACTGATATTCCTGCCTTCTAGAAGTGCTATACACCATATTCCTTCGATTTGACGGCATGAACAGTGTCATATTCGACAGCATTGCGAAAGTGGGCGCATTCTGAGGGTGATGAGGGAGAGATTTTGCAATTATGATCTTTGCAGCGTATTTTACATGCTTTCAACGATACTACGTGTTGAAGGGTAGCATTGCAAGCCTGTCCCACCTCATAGCAAGGGGAATCAGGCCCATTGGTTCAAGTAATCAAGTTTTCTGTGTCGGACGCAACGTGCGATTTCACTAAGTTCAAATTCACACGGTGCGACTCACCAAGAGGCCGCCCAAGCTGCCCAGCCTGTTCGGTAATCCTCACTACGGAGTTTGAATCTCCCATCACCGAACAGGCTGGGGACGAGCCTACTATCGTGTCCTCATCCCCACATTCCATCCATAACAGGTAAGTCCGCGCCTATTGTACATGACTAAGCTCGGTTCTCTCCGGGAGTATATAGTCTGACCCCGCTCTCTTACTGGGATCGAGGACACGAACGAGAGGTTGGTTTTAGGAGCCTGGAGCACAGCCCCCTATGGCTTTTGAAGGTCTCCACAGCCGCATACACCCTCTTGCTCGCTCTGAGCCTCCGTAGGTCCTGTCACACACGTGCATCGACTCAAAAAATCACCAAACTCCCGTACAACGCCCTCGAAAAACCCGTCTGAGGCGCACTGAATGCATCTCAAAACCCTGAGGCTCGACACCCGCCAGTTCCGTAGCCCAAGGCGGCCCCAAGAAGAGTTCTCTGGGTGGCCAACCACTTCTTCAAGGACGATCGTTGTTCAACGAGGTGAGTTCTACCAGCTGTCGAGAGCCACTGCATAGGCGAGGCAGAACGCAAAGGACGACGGAGATGCCTTGACTCGGGTTTGGACCCGTTGTGGGACCTGCGGCGAACGTTGTTGAAGTAGACAAGGGTATGAGTCGATGTATGCTAGGGGATCCCGAGGCGACGGGGCATACACTGGCAATAGGCATCCGGGTACGTCCATTTTTCATGCTCGCCTGCTTTCCGTCGGTGCCAAAAGTTGACTAACCAGTACACAAGGCTACACGTCTCTCTCTCAAGGGCGGTCGCTGTTATAGGATTAAGCCCCACACCGCGTTACACTCGAGGGAACCGTCACCACGTGAGTTCGCCGGCGCAACGACGGCCACATCCATAGCTTCTCAAACCCTACATCGAGACGACCGCCGTACCGCTTAACGATCACGGTGAGAAGATCTTCCTCATCAAGCTTCACGCCGGCCTCATGAGGGCGCGACGACAATCCTTACATACGAACTCGTCCAAGGACCTCCTCTAGGAACACAATCCTGGGGGGCACGCTGTGGAGGATGTGCGCAGTCCGCGCAGGAGGAGAGAAGAGCATGAAGCTGTATGGGTGGCCGAGGTGGATGTCGCGGTAATGTTGTTCGTTGTTTATCTTTATATATTCTCGAATCTACCCAGCGAAGCATTTGCGATTGGTTCCCGACGTCGCGCCTCATATGTCAGACTGGGGTAAATTGCCCCTGACGCAAGTTCGCCCCTCTCCACGTTCTCTTCGGCGTTGACTGACCATGGACCCCTTGACGCGCGCAGAGACTTTGCAGATCCTCTCCTTCATGGGAGTTGAGGTTCCGAAGAATACCAAACTCCCCAGCGACGTGCTCGAAAAACGCCTCCAAGATGCCCTGAATGCCGCTCAGAATATGGACCAGCTCCCGATATCTGCCCCTCTGGACCCAGAGACGACGAAAAAATGGCCTGTGCGTCTTCGTCCGCCCGAGCGAGAGTCGTTGAGGAAGGCGGTATGGCGGGGCTCCCTGGAGGAGGCACACGACGTCATACAGGCGCGCGAGACGACGGGAGAGTACAGCCGAGAGTCGTTTAAGGACCCGTTCTGGGACCTGCGCCAGACGATGATGAGCCTCGGGGACGCCATCGACAAGGGGCGCCGATGGCTCACGATTGAGGACCCCGACCACGAAAAGTTCTCGATCAACGTCCGGGTACGCCTCAGTAGCCTCTCAATGAGTGCACTTTGCTCATTGTTCATCGTCTGGCACGTAGCTTTTGCCTACACTGCAGGTCGATGTCGGCACGCCGGGAATTGTGGTGGTGTACCGAGCGTTCACCCGCACCACAGTGTTCGAAGCCATAAACTGGATCCGTAACCAGGTCGGCCACGCAGGCGGGAAGAAGGGGTTGAATCGGACGACCATCTGTGCGTCGCCTCTGGAAGCCAAGCTCATCCTGAAGCTCCTCGACATGAACGCGAAGCTCCTTTCGCCGCGCTATCAGTACTTACGAGATACCTTCGAGGAGCAGTTCCAAGTGTCCGTCCTCCTCCCCATCGGCCCGCTCGGTTTCCACGAGCTGGGCAAGCTGAGCAACGACCCCGGCTGTGCAGTGTGCGGGAAGGAACGCAAGAGCCGTTGCTCGCAGTGCCAGTCCGTCTCGTATTGCAGCGTAGGTATGTGGCGACACGTTCTCCGCCCATCGCACTGCTGATCCGCCGCCGCATCTTGACTCTCAAGCCTGCCAGAAGGCCGACTGGCCCACGCATAGGCAAACCTGCCGCTCCTTCAAAGGCGGTCGCTGGTGCACCATCCCGTTCCGCTTGTGCCCCCCCGGCCAGGGCGGCTTAGCAAAGGCACGCTCCAGCCGCCTCGACGTGAACCACCCGCAGCCGTGGACGGACGCGGACCGCACGTGGCCGAGGGAGGACGACCCCCCACCGCCGAACATCCACGGCGACAAGGCGTTCCTGGTGAAGTTCCAGGCGCCACAAGTGGTGTGGGCGTACCCCGCGTTCTTGATGTACGACCGGCAGCACTCGTTCGGCGAGGTGTTCTTCTCGGCGGAGGACAGCCTGGAGGCGTACGCAGTGTTCATGGAGGAGGCGCAGGGCCCGAGGGGCGGGTACAGGGGCGGGAAGATGTACCGTTGGGCGCGGAGGACGGGCGATAAGGAGTTGACGGTGTGCTTGGATAAGGAGCCGACGACTGAGATCAAGTGGTGAGCCGTTTTGGCAGCCCCGTCTTCGTCCACGATGGACGCCGCCAGTTCGACGACCATGATGAAGCGGGAGATGAATGACGATGCAGCTGTGGGGTGCCTGGACCCGCGCTGTGTGGCCTCCGCTTCATTCAGTCGCGTCCAGATTCTTGTGTATCATGTTCGCTCGTCTATACGTCCATGATTGTTGTCGTACTTTCATGCGTAGCTATCTGATCACATCCTTGTACTTGTACCATGTCCACAATGGAACGTCGCTCGGCCCAAGAATGTCCCGACCGCTCAAGTCGATACACCATCTTCACCCTCTTCTTCGTTCTCACCGCCCTGTAGATCTTTGGCCCCCGCGCCCGCACTCCGAACTTCACGTTCGTTATCCGCCTCCTCCTCCCGACCTGGCCCGTCCTCGGCATCGACGACACGAGGATTTCTGTTGTGCTCAACACATCCATCAGTATGGATGCCAGACACTCCACGCTCTTCTCCCCGAGGTCGCTGGACAGGCGAGGGAGAAGACGCAGGCGGCGGCTCGCTGCTAGTAAGGAGGACGATGTGGAGGAGGTAGGCTTCGGCGCATATCAAGTCCAGGCGGAGGCGGAGGATGAGCGGCTCAGCTCCTCCTGCAGTCAGCTTGACCCCTTTATGCTGTCCCAGTCGAGCACGCCACGGGAACGAGTCGGTCCAAGACACCGTGCTGGGGTCCGCCTGAGGGAACTGGCCGGCAGAGTCGACAACATCGCGCGCTGACATTGCGACCTGGGCGTTGATGACGAGCCGTTTGCCATTGCTGTCAAGGGTATGCTGGAATTCTACGGTGATGTTGTGCTTGTCGTGTGAGAGCGTAAGCCAGTGGGTCCCAGTTAGATGACTCTTCGCTGGACGGTGGAAGTCGACGGCGTATCCTTGGGCACGGAGAGCGTCGCGAGTCTTCGTCAGGAGCAACAAGTTGATCGTATGCTGTGGCTGGCTGGGGTTGGCCTGCGCCGCTTTGGGATCGTGCCGGTCGGGGTGGGATATGTACACCGTCCTCGGCTGTATGTACGGCCGACAGTGCTCGATGATCTCCGGCGGTAGGAGGAAGAGGTCAGAACTCATGATCCTGCCGTGCAAAAGCGATTTCGGGGAGACGTGCACGTAGCCAGGATACACGAAATCGACTCCGGAGTCGGAAGGGGGGATGTAGCAGACCCGTCCCAGGAGATGCCCGGGACGCTCCGCGTGCTGGCACCCGAGGATGGCCAGGTAGTACCACTGCCAGTCTTCCTCCATGTCTTGCTTCCGGTGGTGTCGTAGCGAGTCCGGAGGGAAAAGCAAAGAGAGAGGTAACAGTTGGAACTGTGTGCGGATGCCGTACGGGGAGGACGTGTATTCGAGTTGGAGGTTACGAGTGATATCGTGAGAGGAGGCGCTGACGGTCCTACAGTCCGCGAAGAAGCGGGGCGCCATGGCGAGAGGGGATGCTGGGAACCGTGCGTGATAAGAGATGCGCTGAGACATCTCCGATGTAGTAGTAGTCACGGCGTCAGGTTCCAGGGATTTGAATATCTGCGGGCCCAAGTAAACATCGCCCCATGCAAAGAGACTCTGGTCCGGGACACGCTGCATGATCTCTTCCTGTAATCGTCGGAACGCACGGTCGCCCTCGCCGTAGAGCGTGGGCATGTTGATGTCGAAGATCCCGAGCAGCGAGTACGCCTGGTCTTCCACCCTAGTCGTCTCTCGACCGGCGGCCCACGAGAGCCTCTGAGCCACGCTGAACCGGTCGAGTGGCTCGACATGCAAGAGAGCCTCTTCGCTGATCCCGGTGATCTCCTCGATCAGGTCGGCGAGCGCATACTTTGGCGCAATAGGCGCCCAGTCCCCAGACAGGAACAACACATTGAGAGGCGCGATGAGCTCCTGCAGAGTCCAGCCACGTGTGAACCACAAGCTGCCGCGGAAGTCGGACCTAGGCTTCCGGTGATCTTCTGCAGGGGGGACGTCGGCGAGGTATCCGTAGCAGATATCCGCTCTCGCGTACCACGCATACATCGAGTTGATGGCCTCGGACAGCTCGGAACTGCTGGTTTTGTCGATGCAGCACGAGTCGATCCAGATGTACTGGTAGCCATTCGCTCGCGCGACCGCGCACGCCTCCCGGATCTTTGGCGAGAGCTCGGGGTCATCCCAGATGCAAGGAGGCTGCGTCTCCAGTTGGTCGCTCGTAGACCGCTCAGGAGGATCACTCTCGGAGGTGGATTCGCTGGCAGGAGGGTTTGGAATTACGTGGGTGACAGAATAGTCTGAATAGATAGAGGCAAGCATTGATAGAATCGAAGAATGATGAGGCTGATGTTTGTTGCGGATCGATTCGATGAAGCGCCGTGGCAACACGAACGCAAGAAGGAGAGCAAGGAGCCCCCAGATCGACTTCAGGATGTGGACTTCAGGCAACTGCAGCGGTGCCAGGGGCGAGTTCTGCCGGCGGTTTCCTGGAGGAATAGCCACGGGTGTCGTCACTGAGATGGACAGGTTGGGCGACGGCTGTACGGGGGAAGGTATGGCTGGGGGATCAGCGGAAGACAGTTGAAGACCGGTGCGGGGAGGTTCGCGACGCTGACTCTGCCCGGGCTGAGGCTTAGGGTCATAGCGTTGTTGAATCTTTCTCAGCACCTGATACGTCTGCTCGCCTTCGGGATCCCAGGTATGTGATAAGATGGCATAGTTCAAATTGGTGTCCTTCCGAGGGTCTTTCTCGACGAACTCTCCGGTCTCAGTATCCAGAAGGCGCATGGAGGTCTCTCAGATTGCAACCTGTGCAAATAACGGTTTGCAATGAGCAGAGTACGACCGATATGTATACCTCCGTAGTACGCACCGGTGGACGTGGGGTAGTATGGTCACTACGAGCAGGCACACTGCCAGCGAATCTCGGAGTTCGATAGGCTACGTTGAAAGTGGTCGTGGTCGTGGATAAGCAGTACGAGTGCGAGGTCTGGGTGTCCACGGAAGACAGTCACAAGAGTGTTCATAGCATGTGCATTGCCTCGCATTGGTCGCCTCGTTCACGCTCAGGAGATGGGCGCCAGTTCGACACTACCACTTCCCGACTGCCTTCCTCATCGCTCGCCGTCTGACCCTTCTTTCCTGCTCCTTGGCTCTTTTCCTGCATTAGACTGCATTCTGGAGACTATAGCTGGACACTGCATAGCGGTCCCCATACAGTTAGCATGGAACAACCGAATGACCTCCAGCAGTTCTTGCCCCGCAGCGGTCTACTTCAGCAACGCCCGAGCGAGCGAGGCAGCAATCTACTCGCAAATGTTGACAAGTGAAGGGACGAGCGGCCACAACTCCGATAGTTACATCCATGTGTAATCTCCTCAGGCTCTCGTTCTTCCAGCGTCCACCTCCACGTCTTTCACCTTTGTTTGGTGCCTACAACCTATTGTGTGCATGGAAGGAACTGCAAAATTCACAGCTCATAGCTGGGAAGTTCAAGTTCGGCACAGGCTACGAGCTCAATTCGGTCGGGATGTCCAAGGTATGTTCTCTTTGTGCCGCCACTCCACAGAGTCCGTTCACACTCGGACGGGCGATCTAGAACGAACCCCACATCCCCCGCCCCACCGTCTGCATGGGGCGCCATCCACGATGTGCGCCAACCCGCTCGATGCAGCATAGTACTGGGTGCCCAGTCGTGAAGAGCGTCGTGCGACGGCTATCCCCTCGGCTCCCTCACCCGCAATCGCTGCTCCCCCGGGGCCTCGGGATTTACGACATCGGGAGCGTGCGTTTCCTGTGTTGCTCTCCAGTCGCTCACCTCATGTTGTGCGCGTTGGGCAGGGCAGGCGTGCGAGTATTTCCTTGGTTTACTCTATCATACCCGGTTTACCAATGTTTCACGTCGAGTTACTCATCGTCCACAGGAGGAAACAAACATTGTTCGCTGTTTGTCTTTATATATCATATCAATACCGTCGCACATTGGCACATGCTCTCCCAGCGAAACATCCTGCGATCGGGTCGCGACGTCATGCGAGACTGGGTAACGACCCCTGATGCATGCTCGCCCCTCTCCACGTTCTCTGTTCTGTTTGACGTTGACTGACCATGGACCCGTTGACTAAGGAAGAGACTTTGCAGATCCTCTCCTTCATGGGAGTTCAGATCCCGAAGGATACCAAACTCCCTGGCGAGGTGCTTGACAAACGCCTCCAAGACGCTCTAAACGCCGTCCAGAATAGGGACCAACTCCCGATATCTGCCCCTCTGGATCCAGAGAGGGGGCAAAAGTGGCCTCGTCCGCCCGAGGGAGAGTCGTTGAAGAAGGCGGTATAGCGACGTCCCTGGAAGGAGGCGCCGAACATCTTGCCGGGGGCCGAGAGGAGAGGAGAGGGCAGGCGGGTTTTGTACGAGGACCCGTTCTTGGACCTGCGCGAGACGATGATGAGCATCGGGAACACGATCGACAGAGGGCACCGGTGGGTCGCGATTCAGGACCGCGGGCATGAAAACTTCGCAATCAGCATGAGTGTACGTCTGCGAGGGGCCCCTATTGGCACATTCATGGACTGAAGTTCGAAGATCGCTAGCCTCTGTCTACACTGCAAGTCGACGCTGGCACCCCTGGCATCGTGGTGGTATACCGGGCGTTCAACCGCATCGCCGACCCCGATGCCGTGCATCGCCAGGTCGCCATCTACAAGCGATACCGCGGCGGGAACAGGACCGTAGCCAGCATCAACGCGTCGCTCCTTGAACTGAAGCTCATGCTAAAGCTGCTCGACATGAACACGGCGCTCATTTCGCCTCACTATCAACCTCCACAGACCGAGCTTGAGGCTCCATTCTACGTGTCCATCCTCCTGCCCATCGGCCCCCTGGGTTTCCGCGAGATAGACAGGCTGGGTAACGACCCTGGCTGCGTGGTGTGCGGGAACGAGCCGAAGGCACGATGCTGGCAATGCCAAACCGTCTCGTATTGCAGCACAGGTAAGTATGTTACGACGCGTTCTCAACTATCTGCACATCGCACGGCTGACGCGCCGCATCTCAAGCCTGCCAGAATGCCGACTGGCCCGCGCACAAACAAAACCTGCCTCTCCCTCAAAGGCGGCAAGTGGTGGACCATCCCGCTCCGCGTCTGTCCCCCCGGCGAGGGCGGTTTAGCAAAGGCGCGCTCCGGCCGTCTCGACGTGAACCACCGCCAGCGATGGACGGAGGCGGACCGCCGCAGCGTATGGCTGAAGGAGGACGGTCTACCGCCGCCGAACATACACGGGGACAGGGGGTTCCTGGTGAAGTTCCAGGCGCCACTGGTTGTATGGGCCCATCCCGCGTTCCTGATGTACGACCGGCAGCACTCGTTCGACGAGGTGTTTTTCTATGCGGAAGATAGCCCGGAGGCGTATGCGGCGTTCATGCGGGAGGTGCAGGGCCCGAGGAGTAGGCCCGAGGGCGGGAATATGTATCGCTGGGCGCGGAGGACGGGCGAGAGAGAGCTCACGGTGTGCTTCGATAGGGAGCCGGCGACTGAGGTCGAGTGGTGACCGGTGGTTTGTTTTCCACCTAGGGGTGTAGCAGTAAGTTCGGGCCTATTCGTTGATGGTGTTCTAAGTGAAGGAAGGATTGCATGAGCACCTGCCTGTAACGGTGGGAAAGAAATAGAACCTAGAACCTATTGAGTCTGTAAAGTACCGTCTCCCCAAAGTACTAATTTAAAAGCATTCCGAGCTGTCCATTAGCTAGGCAACGCGCTGATACCGCCTACTTATGCATGGAGCTGCCTACTATGTTCCTATGCAACCGCGGCTAAAAGTACGTTTAACGGCAAGTTAGTCCGCACTAGTTGACGTTAGTACCTGTACCTTGGCCAGCCGATGTGCATCATGTGCTATGTATGATAAAGGACAAAGGAACTGGCAAACCGGCTTAGTGCGATCAGTGATCACACTACTAATTCAGAGGAGGTAATAGCACCAGTACCAGGGGAAGTAGCACCAGCCCTCCACGGACACGCAGTTGGTTAGCTTCAACATAAGCCTTTCATTTTTCATAACGCTACCCGGAGAACTACGAGGAAAGCAGCTTGAATGCACAGCGACGACCGACGCAGCGTGCGGCACGACACGTCTACGGAAGGGAATCCACGAGGACGAGAGAACGCACGGCACTGATGACTATATAATACACGAACGGGTCATTAATACGTGGAGATGCGAGCGAGCATGGGGGGACTACTAGGGAAGGCACATTTAGTTCCGAGATATCAGGATCACGACAATGGAGTGTGAAGATGGGCGAGAGGGGAGGGTCAATGTGTAAGTGGGCAGGCACAGAGGAGGCCAATGTTCTTTGTGTTGAGACGTGGGAGACCAGAAAGCGGAGCACCATGCAGATATATGTACAGTGAATGGAAAGTTCACGTGCTATATGCGAAGACAGATGCGAAAGCGATGGACAAAAGCACTGAATGAATGGGGAGGAGATGAGATGGGGGAGAATGGATGAATGGATGGGCCGATGCCGATGTTAACGTTAAACTGATGGATGGGTGTGGAAGGGATCATGATGTTGCGGACGAGATGGGGGAATTGAATGTGCCACAATAGGAAAATACGATGTTATGATACCGGATGAGGAGGCGTGAATATGGAAGTCGGGGAATCGTGACGAGGCGTGAACAGAGGGGAGAGAGGATGAATGGCAAAACCGACGTCTGGAGAGACGTAATGGATGGATGGACTCGACGCATGCGAATGCTGGAAGGAGCAGAAGGGAAAGATGACATACGAAGACGGTGCGATGAACGCAAAACCGGGCCACGCCCACACGAACAGTGACTCGGCGAACCGAGCAATATCAGACAAGTTTGACCATCCGTCACTGCGCCCGACCTGGAAGAGCGACGCTGGACGCGCCACATCCGGGCGACGAGGGGCCCGGTGCAGACAAGTCGACACGGGACGCATGAGTGGCGAAAGGAAGCCGAGGAGGATATGATGGAGAGCGCGAAACGATGCGAACGCGACAGACCAGGCGGCGATGGAAGGGTTCCATCAGCCGTCATCGGCACGCCACATCCACGTCTTCCTGCAGCCACCCTCGAGGTGGCGGTGGCAAGTCCATCGACAGCGTGAACTCACCACCCCGACCGCGCTCAACATCGACATCAAGAGACTCGCCCCGGTTGAGCATCACCGGTACAGGCACCTTCACGTTCAGCGGCTGGCACAGTAGCGCGTTTGACGGAAGTCGGGGGTGGGGCTCCTGGCGCATGCTCCGCGTCCTTGTACGCGTCATCGGGTGGAGGTGGGCGTACATCGGCCCTGGTGCAGGCTTCTCCGACGGCGGATCTGGGTGGGGGAAGGCAAGGAGGCCGCTCTCGAGGTCGAACTCGCGCACCTCGCGCCAGCTCTCGTCGTCCTCGAAGTCGTCGTCCAGGGAGTACCCGCGCGACGACGTCTGGTAGAACGACGCGTTCGCGTGCTCGATCATCTCGTCCTCCTCCTCTTCTTCACACACGGGGAATAGCTGCGCGTCCATCTCCTTCGTCACCGCCCGCATGCCGAGCTTGATGCCGAACTCGCTCAAGTCCGCGAGGCCGACCACCGACGGGCTGGGGGTCAGTCGCGAGGCGGCCTGCGTCTGGATCCGGGCGAGGCTCTCCGCGGTAACAGATTCGCAGCGCGCAAGCGGCGAGCTGTAAACGGGCGTCGCAAGACCGATGAGGTGCATCCGGGCGCCACCGACGTAGTCTCGACAGCTCCACGCCCGCCGCCGGCTCTTGATCTCGAGGACGGTGAGGTCGGATGATCCAGAGCTGATCTGCCGAGGCGACGAGTCCATGCGAGCGAGTATGTGGAGCAGGCGCGAGCGCATCGTCGACAACGTGTGGTACGTTGGCATGTCAAAGTCGAACGCGGGCGATGGCGGCGAGGGACTGCGGGGGACCTGCGGGAGCGCCTTCGTGTCGAGCGAGGAAAGTCGTGGGGCGCCGCCCGGCGGCGTGACAATCCCCGGGGAGAACAGCGAGCGGACAGGCGAGTCGGTGGGTGTGTGCACTGAAGAACCATCAGTCTCCGTGCTCACACTCGCGCTCACGCTGGTGCTCGCGGATGCGTCGTCTTCCTCGTCCTCCATGTCCCGGAGTTGTGCCGCAGGTTGTGAGAGACTCTTCGCGTACCCCAGCGCGGGCCCGAAACCGTGAGCGTTCGCCTCGACGATCATATCCCGCATGCGCTCCTCCGCCCTCCGCAGCACGCTCCGCAGGATCCACGCAGGGTACAGTCCAGCAGGGTACCCGTACTCCTGCGCGAGCACCTCGGGCGCACACCCGGCCTCCGCGAACGAAGGCGAGTCGGTCGTCGAGAACATTGGGAAGACGTGCCGCCTCACTATATCAACCAGGCGTGACCGTGCGCGATGCCGCAGGCGTTCCGAATATGTTCGTACTTTGGAGTGTGGAGGAGTGGGTATCGGCGCGCGTGGCCGGACGCGCAACTGAAAGACAGGGACAGGCGGGCGGTCCGTGACGGGCGATATCGGTGGCGAGTGCTGCGTCCTCGAGAATGTGGAGCCCGTGCGAGCATGTGAGTGGCAAGCAGGCGAAGGGATCTTAATCGGGGGCAGGGACAAGGGCAGCGTAGGGTTCCGGCTCGAGCTCCCGTCAGAGAGCGCGCCCTTGACCGCGGCCACAATAGACGAGAAGAGCGACTTCTGCCGCTTGTGTTGCTTCGACGGGCTCGGCGGCGCGGACGAAGTCGCCCTGATCGACAACGAGGAGCTCGTAGGGCTCGGGGTCTGCTGGTGCAGGTCAGGGTGGTGCCGTGCGCGTTCCCGGTCCATCGCCGATGATGACACCTGCACGTCCTCGACCACCGCCGCAAGCGCGTCCAGGCAGCTCCGGTCATCGTCGCCGTTGCGCGCCAGCGACCATGTGACCTGGGACCCGTCGACGAACGTGCACGACGTGGTGCGCGAGGGGATGTCGAACACGACCTCGGTGATGAGCGCAGTGTGCCACGCCGCCTTGTCCATCGCGTAAATGTCCCGCGGGGCTTCTACACCAAACCCTTCCTCCTGCAGCTCCTCGACCATCATCGCCTGTGTGCGCCACGCCGGGGGGCACTCGACCTTCGCGTCATGGGTTGGGTCCGGGAGGGAGAGGGTGAAGAGGATGTTGGGGGAGGGCAGCGGGGGCAGGACGCGGATGAGCATCTCAGCCGATTAAAAGGATTAGTATAGAGTAGGAATGATTGTGAGGCGTTGGTGGGCTCCAGCGGGGTATATTCTGCGCTCTTATGTGTCAATTGGGGGAAACAGTAGATTAAGGTTCGACGTACTTGGTATCAGAGAAGGAGAGATGGCTCTAAAGAGACTAGCGATGCCCGAACGAACCGGTGACTCTGCAGAGCGCGACACACGTCCGAAACGAGTGTAATTCGTCCCGGGGTACCGACGCAGCGATTTTTTGGAAGGGGAGCGGGGATAAGAAGTTTCACGTCGCCGGACACGTCGCGCGGGACAGGACAAGTGGCAGCGCCGAGCGAGGAAGGTGGTGGGTTGAAGTGTGCCACCGGTATATTGCAGGCCGTTACAGGACGCACGTTGGGAGCAGAATTCGAAGACGGACGAGCCACAGGATATATGGAACCGGGGAGTGTCGGGGAGAAGATGAGAGCATACGCCGGGAGACGACAAAGAGAGTTGCGGCAAGGTGGCGGATCAAGCGGACACAGGCAGTCAGATGGCGTTGGTCAACGCCGGATAGAGCGAGGACGTACCTAGGGACCAATGCGGTCTATAGTCCGAGGAGGGGATGGCAGTCGACGTCGACGGTCTCGTCGTCGTCGTAGTCGGGCACAAGGCTCGGGAAGGGCGGGATAATCAACTACGGTATATCTGCTTACGTAATGTGCCATACATGGTAAAGAGCGCAACGTGGGTCAGCCGCGCAACTTCAGGGCGCGGTGCTGGCGGGCTCAGCCGCAATCAACTCGACAATCTTCTCGACGAGGCTCTTCATCACTTCCGCCTTCTGTTTACCAATAAGCAGCACTTCCTCGTGTGACACCTGAGCCTCGTCCTGTCGCATCACCGGGTTTCCCGCGAGCTTCCGGTTCGAAGCCATTAGCATAATTGAATACCCGCACCAAGAGAAAAACGCAGCTACTTACCTCCGCCTCCACCTCCTCCTTGATGCTCCTGTACTGGTCCGGGATGACGACCTTGTTCGTGACCAGACTGAGCACGATGACCTCCAGGCCCTCCTCCTTTCCAGCTAAAACCTCGGGGATGGTGCTCATGCCGACCACGTCCGCGCCCGAGTTCCTAAGCATCCTTCCCTCCGCAGGGGTTTCGTATGTGGGACCTGACACCCACGCGTACACACCCTCCGCGAGCGCGCTCAGGCCAAGCTGAAGCTTATGCGCGGCGAGGAATGCCAACCTCCGTAGGGTCACGGAGTATGCAGAGGACAAGGGGAGGAAGCGCGGGTACTTTGGGTCAATCTGAGGCCCAAGAAGAGGGTTCATTCCCGTCAGGTTCGGGAAGGCGATGTGATCCTGAATGACCACGACTATAAATGGCACGGAATTAGTGGCGGCCTCGAGTGCAACAGGAACCACACGCACTCGTGCCCACGTCGATGTTGGGGTTGAGAGCACCGGCGGCGTTAGTGACTGTTGGGGACGAAGTTTAGTACGCATGAATACATGGACAACCATATTGCTTACTGATTAGGTTTCGGACGCCGAGGCGGGCCATAACGCGAATAGGATATACGACAGTAGAGAGCTTGTGTCCTTCGTAGGGGTGCAGCTGTGTTGGCTCGGTCAATGCACAATCATCGCCGAGCATATGTTGGGAGACATACGCGTCCAAGCATGGCTACGACTGGGACGCCCTCTCCAGGACCGACCATGCCAAAGGCGAGTGCGCTCTTGTGGCCAGGGACTAGACGTACCGTCAATTAGTCGCATATAGTGAGGAAGAGCAACATTAGAACATACCTGTACTTTTTCCGAACCCAGGAAGAGCTGAGTAGGGAACCTCGACAACGTCCCGGAAGGCGGCCGCAAGCGTGTGCAGGCCAGATCCGCAGACGATCCCGACATGTGGGTGACGCAGCTTCTCCGGTAGGATCGATCTAAGCGTGGCCAACGTCTCCTCAAAGGGGAGCGATTCCGGGGCGGTGTGTTCGGTGTCAAGTAGAGACATCGCGTTCTTGTCCTTTAATTTGTACCTCGGTTCCTTCGCCCTGGCGAGGGTTGAAGTTCTGCTATCTGGGGTATCTGGAGACCTGTATGTAGTGTACGCGGCAGAATGTTGCCAATCCGCCAGTGGCAAATGCCAGCCGGCATCTGCCATTCTGCCGGGCGGATGGTCTGGCAGATAAGTGGCAGATAGAGGCGCTTAACGGGCGTCAAGTCCGTAAAGACTGGCCGAAGGACTGCCCAAAGTGCCTCAGTGTCGAGAATGGGTGGGTGGAGTTTCCGCCTTGCATGGAGGAGGTTATCTTCGGGGTTTGACGACATGTAGAGAGTATGTGGTCGTCTAACCTGGGCTCGACAGGGTGCCATCCACCAGGGCACCCACCTAAGCGCCAGGTATTCTGCCACAATTTGCCGGGCCTGGCATTTGCCATATCTGCCATATCTGCCGGCAGAATTGCTCAAAATAATTCTGCCCCGTACACTACCTGTATGGGTACCCCGTCAGATAGGTTTCATGGAAGCGGGCATCTGATGCCAACATACTCGAGGCTGGGTGGAAGGTGGACCAGGTTCGGAATCAGATCTGCGCAGATCCGACATCTGGATTACTGGTGGTAGTATGTCACAGCCACCCAAAAGCGGACACGGCGACCGTGGGATGTCACGCTTGGGCGCCTACTAAGCGCCAGGCACACTGAGCAGATATCCCGAGGAGTCGTCGACAATGATGAATGATTCGACATCCCCGCCCTCAACGACAGCCTCCAGGAGTTTGTCTCGGGAGCCAGTGAGGATAGCATCTTGTCAGTCTGAAACCCGAGCTCACATTGTTTCTGTGTTCCGCTCTAGACTTAGTCGCGACGCAATTGCGCATGCCTGATGACCTTCTTCGCCGTTCCGGATGACTACCGTATGTATCCTCGTCCATGCTGTATCGCTTCTTCTTCCCACAAGAGTGCAGTTTTGTAGTCTGTATGAAGGACAAGCACAACCCCATCATGCATATAGCGACTTCCGAAGCACAAGGCGCAGGCGAGACGAGGCTTGGAACCCTTGGCACCATGGGGATAGGCTACTGCGCGTCGAGTTACCATTCCCGCCTCAGCGATTGATCCCTACTAGGAAACTCCACCACGGCCTCTTTTGCTGAGTGGTTCTCTCGAACCGCGAAGCATGTAGCTCGTAGCCGGGGACGGAAGGCAGCCTGATGTTGTCTGACTCAACGACTTATTGTAGCCCAGGCCTCTCAAGCCTCTCGAACGCAGCCAGTTGAAACTCGAGACTCAAGGCTATCCTCGCTCTCTCACTTGACCAGCGGTAGCGAATATTTCTGAAGACATTCCTGCGGGGCCGACGCCAACGCCGCGCAACGTCGGTCCCTACAGGGCCCTTGATCTCCACAACCGTGAAAGTTCGTAATTTCCCTCTTGTGGCGCGCAACATTCGATACTGTCCTGTTCCATGTCACACCTCAAACAAACGACGTTTGTGATTTCCGCGCCATCAGAGTCGTCGGAAGCGACGAGATGTCACGGTGCCTTACCCCCCGGTGCCAGCCGCGTGTGGTTTGTGAACGGCGCGGAACTCCTCCGGGGCGCTCGCCAACGATGGTGGTCTAGTTACCGTACGCCGGTACCTCCGGGTCCGCACACCTGCTGGGGAGTGGACCGCCCGGCTTGCGAGCGAGGTGGCCGGGCTCGCCCTTCAGGCTTCCTCGGTGTTGGGGGCGACGTGCATAGCGTCTTCAAGAGCACCGGTGGCGCAGTAAATGTGGCACTCAGTGCGTATTTCCTTGCGCTACTTGCCCCGACCGATTTTCAGCAACGCTGAGCTAGTTTGATGTGTTTTACCAGGTTGTCAAGTACCGCTGTGTAGCGCACGTCGGCTCCCGGAGCCGCTGACGGAACGTATCTCGGGTGCAATCAGCTCTCCGGGTGAGCTGTCCTACCTGGAGGTACTTACACGGATGCCGCTTCTCCACCAGTGTGCGCAGTAGCGTGGGGGACCGGAGCACCGGTGTATGGTCGTCCCCTCCGGGTTGATGTTTGCAGCGTGGCGTAACCATTCCTCGCCACCCAGGGCCGATTATTGAACGTTGAGCGCAGCCACCCGGTCCGTGAAAAATCCACTAGTGCCGCCCATGCCTGTGCCCGTAACATTCTGCGGTGCGGCAACTATGCGGCTTTACGGCCCTGAACTCACGGACACCGTTTACACAGCTGTAGGACAGCTTGTCAGGAGCGCAGGCACATGTGGCGTACCTTTACTACCATGTCCTGTCCGAAAGCTCATGTTTATGGTTGCAGCTCGCCAAGAACCATGTCACAATGTTACTGATTATAGCGCCTGCCCAATTCGGGGCAGAAAATCCAACGTGCACCGCTTTGTGACCCTGTAGGCGCTTGCTTGGATGGTGGAGCTATCGAGTACAGCAGCGAGAACAGCGTATACAGGATGAAGCATCGGGAGTTCTCGTCTCTACTGCGCGGGTATGTTTCTCTCCCACATATGTGGCTTCTAACCGTCTGAAACCAAACGCGGTGGCATCAGTAGCCATACTGCGCGTCTTGAACAGATTGCACCGATGCCGTCTCTCAGTGACGCGGACGGTCTGCTTCGACGCGCTGGGCCAAGCCTTCCCACGTCCCAAGCTGGCACCATCGTTCTCTCACAGCTCAGGGACATACGGACATGTGCCGCCGCAGCTGTGTCGAGGGTCCTGCACCTCAAGGGCGCTCCGTGTCGGTTTGTCGGTGCAGTGGACGAACTTTCCGTTCATATCATACCAAAACATCGCCCGTCCAACGTACCAGCGCTCAACAGGTTCAGTTCCTGTGAGTACTACATCTAGGATGTCGATTTGAAACGGGCCATTAACCAACACGACAGGGATGTTGATGCAAGGCAGGGGAAACTAGTAATACAATGTCGTGACCAAATGTCAGGATAGAAGAGGTTTCCCAAAAGTTTGAGACGGGTATGTTGGTTTCGGGATACCCTCTTTGCAAACGACGGGATAACAAGGCCCGCAGCCGCTATTGCGATGCACCTACAGCGTACGGGCCCTTCATGACTCGCGCCCGCAGCTTGTGCGCGGGCGCGCCGTCGTACGTGGTGCGTGAACCACCGGCATTGCGACCTGAACAAGCCATGTACTGAACCCGCCGTCGGTCAATCAAAGTTTCCCTGTGATGAAACGGCAATGTACGCCTTTGTCGGCATGACAAGTAGAGCGGGACGCCCGATACTAGAGTCGCTGTACTCTGTGGCTGAGGGCATATACGGGGTCGGGGTATATAACCCTAGTGTTCTAGGCTGGGGAGACCTCAGCACACTCCTGCACTTCAGTTCCCCCTCTTCGACACACACTCTTTAGCAAAATTGCTTGACATTTGCTGTCGTTGAGATCATACCTCATACAATGCTCTCCAAGACTCTACTCTCCATTCTCTCCCTCGCTCTGGTTGTCCGGGCTGCCGCTCCCCCGTACAAGACGAACTGTGGCAACGGCCACAGTGCAAGCAACCCTAAGGTATGTGCAGTCGTTCTATGCACTGGTCGTGGTTTACTCACCCCTCCGTCTATTCAGTGTTGTGTGTGGTTTGACGTCCTCGACGATATCCAGGAGAATCTGTGAGCACCTCGCATCCTTTGCATCCCACCTCATGCTTACCATTTTTAGCTTCGATGGCGGCAAGTGCGGCGAGGAGGCTCATGAGTCTCTTCGTGTAAGCATTCTGCCATTTCAGCCCTTGGCTTCGTTAGCTCACATCGTTGTTCATAGTTGACTTTCCACGACGCCATCAGCTTCTCTCCTAAGCTTGGGTAAGTCACACGGTCTCACCTTCCTCCAAACCATTGAACTGACCCCCGCTCAGTGGCGGCGGCGCCGACGGCTCCATCATGGCCTTCACCGACATTGAGACCAGCTTCCACGCCAGCACCGGCCTGGACGAGATCGTCGGGGAGCAAAAGCCCTTCGCGCTCAAGCACAACGTCTCATTTGGCGACTTGTACGTCCCTTTGCTTTTTTTCCGCGCTAGTGTATATCGCTCATCATCTCGTCGCACAGCATCCAATTCGCCGGCGCCGTAGGTGTCAGCAACTGCCGGGGCGGTGCCCGCCTCCAGTTCCTTGCGGGGCGTTCCAACCATTCCCAGGTAGCGCCGGATGGCCTGATCCCTCTGCCAGAGGACCCCGTCGACAAGATCTTGGCGCGGATGCAAGATGCTGGGTTCAGCCCTGCCGAAACTGTCGACCTGCTCGCGTCGCACAGCGTCGCGGCTCAGGACCACGTTGATCCGGTGAGTATATGCGCGATTTCTCTCGAAATATGCCGCTCACGAGGCTGTAGACCATTCATGGTAGCCCCTTCGACTCGACGCCCTCCGACTTCGATGCTCAGTTCTACGTTGAGGTGAGTGCACTGTCTCCAAAGTCAGGAGACATGATGCTTAGACTCCCTTGCTGTGCAGACTCTGCTCAAGGGTGTCGCGTTCCCCGGCAATGGCTCCAACCTGGGCGAGGTGCTCTCCCCTTACCCCGGCGAGATGCGCCTCCAGTCTGACTTCGCGATCGCCCGCGACGCTCGCACAGCCTGCGAGTGGCAGTCGTTCGCCAGTAAGTGTCTCTCCGAATGCCACTTCTCTACCTCGCTCCTCATCCGGCGTACAACTCGAACGCTAATCACATCCTCCCCGCCAACAGCGAACCAAGACCTGATGGTAACCAAGTTCACGAAGGCGATGGCGAAGATGACCGTGCTCGGCCAGGACCCGCGCCGCCTCACCGACTGCTCCGAGGTCATCCCTGTGCCCAAGCCCGCTGCGTCCCAGGTTGCACACCTCCCTGCCGGCAAGACCCTCAAGGACATCGAGGCGTCGTGCAAGAAGACGCCATTCCCGACCATCAAGGCCGATCCCGGTCAGTCTTTTTCTCTGTTATTTTTCTTTCTGATAGGTTTGTGGGGTCTGACGATACCTAATGCAGGCCCGGAGACCTCGATCCCCCCCGTCCCTGCTTCGTAAACCATCTCCAGACCGGTCGTCTGCCAATCGTAATACATTCCTTAACAGTAATCACAGGAAGCTATCCACCTTCCTTCCTAATTATTGGGCGTGTATCGTGCTACTTTACCTTAGCTTGTACTAATCTTTCTCTCGGACAATGGTGTTGGCATGTAGGCATGCGTTTTATGTTCTTGGTAGTATCATCGTTGCCCTGTACGTTGGTGTTGTACAATTGGCAATATAACAGGCATCTTGATTACAATTTACAGTGCTATTCGCCTTCCTGTGCGGAGTGAGAGCGCAAGACTAAACCGAGGCTGATGACGGACCAGTTATCCAGATTCTCTTTTCCGACAGTTACAAGCAACAAATTACAGCCGCGCCCCAGGGGAGAACACGGAGTATGTCCAAAACCGGTCACCACTCGGTCTCGCTCGTCGGCTCCCTATCCAAGCATACCTTGAGCTCTCTCTTGCCCATCCTCCGCGCCCAGCGATACATATTCCCGCCCTCCCTACTCCTCGGGCCCTGCACCTCCCGCATGAACGCCGCATACACCTCCGGGCTATCTTCCGCGTAGAAAAACACGTTATCGAATGAGTGCTGCCTGTCGTACATCAAGAACGCGGGATGGGCCCATGCAACCAGTGGCGCCTGCAACTTCACCAGGAACGTCTTCACCCCGTGTATGTTCGGCGGCGGCGGATCGTCCTCCTTCAACCATAGGCAGTCCGCGTCTGTCCATCGCTGACGGTGGAACATGTCGAGGAGGCCGGAGCGCGCCTTTGCTAAACCGCCCTCGCCGGGAGGACAGACGCGGAGCGGGATCGTCCACCACTTGCCGCCTTTGAGGGAGAGGCAGGTTTGCTTGTGCGCAGGCCAGTCGGCCTTCTGGCAGGCTTGAGATGCGGCGGCGTGTGAGCGGTGCGATGGGCGGACAGTTCGAGAGTGTATCGTCACATACCTACGCTGCAATACGAGACGGAGTGGCATTGCGAGCATCGGGCCTTCCGCTCGTTCCCGCATACCACGCAGCCAGGGTCGTTACCCAGCCTATCTATCTCGCGGAAACCCAGTGGGGCGATCGGAAGGAGGACGGACACCAATTGTTGCTCAAACAGGCGCGCCGGGGGCTGATAGTGAGGCGAAAGGAGCTTCGCGTTCACGGCGAGCAGCTTTAGCACGAGTTTGAGTTCAAGCGGCGACGCCCGGATGCACACCCGGGGCTGGCCGCAGTCGAGTAATGACCTGAAGACGGCGGTCTGGCGACTCACGGCGTCGAGTTGGGTGATGGGGTTGAACGCCCGGTATACCACGACGATGCCCGGGGTGCCGACATCGACTTGCAGCGTATGCAGAAGCTAGTGATTTTCGAACTTGAGTCGATCATGAATGTACCAAATACCCCTCAGAGACGTACCCGGATGGTGATTGCAAAATATTTGTGGTTGGGGGCCTGAATCGTGACCCAGTGGTACCCTTCGTCGATTGTGTGCCCGAGGATCACCATCGTCTGGCGCAGGCCCCAGAATGGGTCCGAGTACCACGGCCACATGCCCTCGCCTGTGATGGCGCGCCCCGGCATGCCCTCGCCTATGGCACGCAACGGCATGATCTTCTGCGCCTCCTCCTCTGAGCCCCGCCATATCGCCCTCTTCATCGACTCTCGCTCGGCCGGATGATGGCGCACCGGCCACTTTTGCGCCGTCTCCGGGTCCAGAGGGGCAGATATTGAGAGTTGATCCCTATTCTGGGCAGCATTCAGAGCATTTTTGAGGCGTTTGTCGAGGACGTCACAAGAGAGTTTGGTATTCTTCGGGATCTGAACTCCCATGACGGAGAGGATCCGCAAAGTCTCTTCGCGCGTCAAGGGATCCATGGTCGAGCAGAAGAGAAGAGCGCAGAGAGGGGCGGACTTGCATCAGGGGTCATCCACCCATTTCGCTAGGAGGTGTGCGCGAATATAGATATGATCAATAGGAGGATATATAAAACTGCAAACAACAACAACCTTCCAACTTGCAGTGTCGCAGCTTAGCGGTCCAGACGGACGCTACCGATACACGTAACACATCAGCGACCCGGTACAACAGAGGAGTACCACAGAAATGCTCACACACCTGCTCAACGTGCACAGCTCACCAACTCGTCTCCGCTGCCCCGATGCCCGGTCTAGACATACGCTCATCTCCGACTCCCCTACCCCCCTTGCCCATCTGTACATCTTCAGCCCGCGATGCCCGCCGCGCGGGCCCTCCATCTCCCTTACGAGGTCCGCAAACGTCCACGCGTCGTCCTCGAGGTGGACGAACGCCTGAAACGTCCGCCCCCTGTCGTACAGCCAAATGTGCCCCGCGACGTGCGTCCCCAGCCCGAGCTGGATCTTCACGATGGAACGGCCTGTCCCTGTATGGGTCGGGCGGCGGCACGGACTCGTCGAGCTTGCGGATGGTAGTCTCGTTCAAGCGCTTTCTAGGCCGAGCGAGGTCGAGGTGTGGTTGTTGATGAGGTTCATCCACTGGCCCTCCATGCCAGGAATGGACGAGCGAAGGCGGACCGTATGCTAGGTGCCGCCGTTGAGGGAGCGGCAGGTTATCTTGTGGTCGGGCCAGTGGGCGCGCTGGCAGGCTATTGCGCGTTTGCCATGAGTGTGTTGTTGTAAGAAGTTTGGAGATGGTGTGCGCACCTGAACCACAGTACGACATGGACTGGCAGCCAGAGCAGCGGCTCGCCGCGTGCTTGCCGCACATGGCGCACACCCGGTTGGCGTTCAGCTTCGACAGTGTGGTGTATTCGAGCGGTCCGACAGGGAGGAGGAGAGAGACCTTAAACGACTGCTCGCCGGGTCGCCGCTCGACTTTGTAGTCCGACGGGACCATGGAGGCGTTCAGCTTCAGGAGTTTCAGCAGGAGCCGTTGCTCGAGGGGAGTAGCGTTGACGTTCAGGATGACTTTGCCGATCTCGGGCGGATTGGTGAGTATCTGGTCCACCACCCAATCTGCGCCCTCTTCAGCGGTAGCCTTGTCGAAGGGACGATACAAAATAAGGAATGCAGGACTCTTGTCGTCGATTTCGAGGACAGTGAGTATCTGTCAAAGGAGCGAGAAGCGATAGATGATGATCCTTTCTGAGTTGAGCGTGGACACCTGGGGTAGACAGTCACGCACCCTGAAATTGACCGCACAGCGCTCCTTCTCGTTGTCCTGCAACACACACCACCTCACCCCCTGATCGAGCCACTTCCCAAGGCCCATCATCGTCTGGCGCAGGGCTGTGAATGGATCGACGTACAGCTCCGGAACGAGACTCCCGCCCACCAGCTTCTTCTCGTAGTTCTGGCGCGACTCGTGCATGTTGCCCCGCTGGACTGCGTTAAACAGCAGTCGTCCCTCATTGCCTTTCGGCATGGGCAAGGGGAGAGGTCGTGTAGATGGAGTGGGGCGGGAGACGATCTTCGTACTGAACGGTATTGAGGTCAGGCCGGAGTCGTTTGTCCAGGACATCGTCGGAGAGCTTGGTTTCGACTGGAAGCTCGACATATATTAAAGACAGGTTTGAGGCTCCAGAGGAGAGGCGGTCGCGGGTGGGGGAGTCGAGGCAGGGAGAGCCTTGGCCGTGGCCTTCGCACGACGTTTTTGAGATCTAGGTACCGTGCGCCACGCCGACAAACGGGTATCGCTGTCGTTGACGATGTTCGGGGCAGGTGACGGGAGGCGAGGGTGCTGGGAGCTCTTCGTGCTGGATTGTTTGTAGGAGTGTGATCGGGGCGCACCGGGCTGGAGGAGACACAATGGGACGCACCTTGGTCATCCACTCTGAGTTGAACTCGCTACCTGTGGCGAACTTGGACTTTATGGCCATGGAGTCTGTAATCTCGCCGTGCATTGCATACACAGGATGGGAATACTGGGAAAGAACGAACCTTGAGTAAGCGACCGCCGGCAGGACAGAGATGTTTCGGTATGGGACGCACCGCCAGAGGTTTCGGCCCTCGTCCGTCCGCTTGCTGGCCTCTGCGAGGAGAATGCGGACATCGCTGGCTAGAGTTTGTGTGAGGTCGTTCAGGTCCTCATAGATCACATCGGACGGTATGTGAATCAGATTGGTCCATGCCAACCGGAGAAGCAGGGTGATTTGCTTCCTGGACTCATATCAGTTGTTATCCGGTATATCAGAGTCGTCAAATGCAAGTAAAGAAAAAAAAAAGAGGTGAGGCAGAGCCTCGAAGCAGGAGACGACTCAGAGCGACAGTTGGCGCCTATCCCCGGTGCGAACGTCACCCGGGCCCACCCGGGCCTAGCACTGCTCTGTTTGAATCATGGCCGACTGATGAACAAGTTCCACGCAACGCCCACAACATAACACGTGGATGCCTTGGTATGAGAGGACATCGATGGATCATGGGCACGACTTAAGGACCCTTGTCTCTCCTTCCCTCGTCTCCAGAGGAGGTCTGGTCGACGTATTCCTCCAACTCCTTGCGCTACTCGAGTCTCATTGGCTGTTGAGCTGTTTATATGCGGTATTCTCCGTCCATCAGTTCGTGTCGAGCGATATGCATACATCGAATGTGCTAAATTGATCATGATTGCAGACCGTTAGGCCTTCGACAGCTGAAATTCGCGGTCACACCATGCGCCTCCTGGACACCAACACTGGACACTTCGTCGAGAAAGACCCGAAGAATACCAAGTATGCCATCTTGTCACACACCTGGGATAAACGGGGCGGGCAGACCTACAAACAGTTCAGAAAGATCCAGAAGCGATATGGTATTGTACTGTCCTAATTTTCTCACTTCAGATTCTCAACGTGGTTTTCTGTCTTCCGCAGAGCCTCACCCCGGATCGTCAGCGATTCCTTCCTCTGGCTCACACCCCTCGCCCAATCCATCCGTGTCAGGGATGACACCCACGGCTTCAACGCCAACGCCAAACGAAAGCACACCGCTGCTTCTTCCTGACCGACTCAGCTTGCTGGAGCAAGGCATCCCTCAGGGTCACAAGGTCGACTCGGACTCGCGCTTCATACACCTGCAACGGCTCATACTTCACTTGGTGAAGCGGCTGTGGGAATCCCTCGTCCTTCTCCTCGTGTTCGCATTCCCGCGGCGCTTTATCCAGGCGATCCCCAGTAACCTTTACAATAATCCCCCCTCGACTCTTCTCTCTGCCCAGTCTGGCGCCAGCATATCGCGGGAGCTCTCTTCTCGCGATCCTCCTGAACCAGCCCATGTCAAGGCACCACCTCGTTACATCTGGGACGACCCCGAACTCTCGCCCAAGATACGGCAGGCATGCGCAATCGCGCGAGCGAATGGCTACCAGTACATCTGGATCGACTCGTGCTGCATCGACCAGTCCAGCAGCTCGGAGTGTCGGAGGCCATCAACTCGATGTATGCGTGGTACGCTCAAGCGCACGTTTGCTATGCCTATCTCGCCGATGTCCCCGCCGGTGAACACCATCGGGGGCGCAGCTCCAGGTTTCGTGAGAGCCTGTGGTTCACGCGTGGATGGACGCTTCAGGAGCTCATCGCACCTCTCAATGTGGTGTTTCTGTGCCAGGACTGGACTGTGATCGGTCCAAAATACGCGTTCTCCGACCTCGTCCGGGAGATCACCGGGATCAGCGAAGAGGCTCTCCTACACGTCGAATCACTCGATCAATTCAGCGTGGCCCAGCGGCTCTCGTGGGCCTCGCATCGAGAGACGACAAGGGCGGAGGATCATGCATACTCGCTACTCGGGATCTTCGACATCAACATGCCAACCCTGTATGGCGAGGGGACGCGCGCATTCCGACGGCTGCAGGAGGAGATCATGCGACGCATTCCGGACCAGAGCCTCTTCGCGTGGGGAGAGGTTTACCTGGGCCCCCCGGTGCCGCACCTGGGATCTAACACTACCACAGCTGGGCAGAAGGAAAGAATTTCCTGTCATCGCGCCCATCGAGGACCCCTTATCGCCAAGATGCCCTTTCTCTTCAGCCATAATCGGAGCACAGTCCGAAGTGCCGCCTGTCTTGATATCATCAGCCGTGTTCAACTCGAATACACGTCCTCTCCATACGGCATCCGCACACAATTCCAGATGATACCTCTTTTCCTTCTTTTCCCCTCCGCCTCAACCCAATGTGCGATGCCCGGAATGGAGGATTCAAGGCAGTGGTACTTAGCCATCCTCAGGTGCGAACGGCCCGAGCGCCCGGGGCATCTGCTGGGACGGGTCTGCTACATACCTCCCTCCGACTCTGGCATCGAATACTTGTTTTCTGGATATCCGTCCATGACCTATCCAAGGATGCCAAGACGTTTTTTAGTCTCTTCACCCTGTCACCGGAAGTCATCGAGCAACGTCGCCTGCAAATAGAACTGAAGACGGTATACATACCCCACCGTGACCCTGACCGGGCCCCGCATCATCCAGCCCCGTATTTCAGTGTCCATCAGCTGCCACGCCAGGAGTCAATCAGCTTAGTTCTACTCCCAAAAACTCGCAATCCTCTCCGCGCCCGAGGGTACATGGTTGATCTCCAGGGTCCAGACAACGGCCGCCCAACCACTCACTGCCTTACACTCTCCAATGACGAGCACGCTATCACCATAGAATTCCAGCACCATCTCAAGGATGATGGCACAATACTCAAGATCAACGCGCGGGTGACAACGTCACAGCCTACTGCACCACCGACGGATTCCGAGACTGGAGATTTTCATCACGTGGGGCCTAGCACAGCGTCTTGGACCCACTCATTCCCTTTCATCTCCACTCCACCAAGACCCGAGCATGAAAGAGTCACGTTAAATGCGGGACGTGCTGGAATGCTCAACGTAGACCTCGGCCTGGACTTCATATGCATTAACGCCTACCGCATCCGCATCGACGTCGCCAATAACGTGCCGCCCGCGTCCGATTCCCCATCGCGTGCCGAGCTACTCCAGGGAGAAGAGAGCGGGATGTCTACCCCGATGGTGGTAGCGTTCCCACAATAGGGCGAGGAAGCAGTCGACGGAGGTCTTCGTGGCGTCGAGCTTCCTGGAGACAACATCGGACGTTGGAGTGGAGCCGACGCCGGCGATGCAGGGCCAGGTCAGCGCAGGGAGGCGGGTGACGGACGTGACCCTCAGAGCGCGAGCGAGGTTGAGGACCTGCCGGTTGGTGGGCGGCGAAGGTCGCAGTGGAAGCGAGAGTGATGTTCAGCCTGTAAGGGTAGGTATCAATTTTTACCGGACTTTTTTTCCCTCCGACGTTTCAATTGCGGATACAACCTAACGGGCCCTACTCGAGCTGTTTCATTGCCGCTCTTCGATTCATAATCTGATCCCTTCAAATTATATGTTGGCATGTTTCGTTGTACTATACTCTACGAAACCTCCGTAAAAGCTGAACGGATCCCCAGTAGTAGAATCCGACGCATTATAGATTCGCTATGCCTGTATGTGTGCATCATGATGTATGCAGGCTGCCCAAATGGTACGTCTTGTCAGAGACATGACCTCCAGCTTTGCTGCACGGAAACGCACCTTGGATCCTAAGCTGCGTACCGTCCGGCCGGGTGAACTTGGACGCCAACATGCCATTGGCACTCGTAATTGCCGTCCGGACCAATCCACGGGACGCTAGTATGCACGCCGCTAAACCGTCACGTAGTCGTGAAGGAGCCACGACCTGGACGGCAATACGCGGCGCGGACCATTCCGTACGGACGTTGGGCCACTGTTCGCCAGGTTGGTGATGGTAGTAGTGCTGGTCGGAGGCACTGCGGCTGCACCCTCGTGGCACAGACGACACGCTCACCACTTCGTGTCCGCCGCCGACGCCGTGTCCAAGCACACGCTCAACTCCCAGTCGCCCGTCCTCTTCACCCACCGATACGTCTTCAGGCCCATGAGGCCCCCGCACAGCCCGCGCATCTCCACCGCAAACTCCCAGAACGCGCGCGCGTCGATGTCCTCGCGGAGGAACCCCGTGAACGTCTGCCGCCGGTCGTACACCATGATGCGCCCGGGCACGACGCCCGGCGGGCTGATCTGCATGTTCGCGAGGAACGGGCGGCCGCCGTAGACGTCGACAGGCGGGCGCGCGTCGTCGAGATAGAACCACTTGCGCACAGGGTCCGCACCTTGGGCGGGCAGCGCGAGGCTCGTGTCACGGCGGTTGAGGAGGCCGAGCCAGCAGTCCTCCATCCCGGGGTAGCCGGCGCGGAGGCGGATCGTGCGCCAGGTGCTGTCCTTGAGCGAGCGGCAGGAGGGCTTGTGGTCGGCCCAGTCCGCGGGCTGGTACGCTGCGATAGCTTGAGCATGGGCCCTGGGGGCGGGAGAGATACGGGAAGTAAACCCACCAGCACCGCAGTACAAGATCGACTGGCAGCTTGAGCAGCGGCTCGTGGCCCGCCTACCACATACGATACACCCCATGTTGCTGTTCAACTTGGAGAGCGTGTCGTACTCAAGCGGTCCGATGGGGAGGAGGACGGAAACCTTGAAGTGCTCTTCTGAGTCGAGCGGTCGTCTTGCTACCTTGCAGTAATGGGGCACGAGGGAATCGTTCATTTTGAGGATCTTGAGACGCAATTTTTGTTCTAGGAGGGTAGCTTTGGTGGTGTGAAACCCGGGGCCCAAGTGAGGTGGGTTCGAGCGCACCTGCAGAATCGCCCAGTCTGGGCCGGACCCGCCGTTCGCCCGGTCGATGACGCGGTAGAGCACCAGAACACCGGAAGCCTCTCGTTAACCTCCAACACGGCGAAGAACTGGGAGATGGGGGGTTGCATTTGAATCATTGAATGACTGAGTTGATGCAACGTACCCGCAACAAGATCGCGCTGGCTAGGCTCTTCCTGAAGGAGACACCACCATATGCCGAGGCCCAGGAGTTTCGCGATTTCGGTCATCGTGCGGCGCAAGTCGAAAAAAGGTTCGACAAAGAGGTCCTTCTGGACGATACTCCCGCCCGAAGGTCAGCGTAGAACTTTGTGTGCTTCGTCGAGGCTGTTTCTAGCAGCTGCCTCGGCTAGAGGTCGAGAGTTGATGGTGGACTCGCCGTGCTGTAGCATGGGCCAATGGTCGAGCGAGTTGAGATTCATTGACTCCGGGAGGCGATCCTTGTACTGCACGGCGTCGAGGGCATTGGAGAAACGCTCTTGCAGTATGTCTCGTCCAGCAGCCTGGGGTGTCCGCGGGGGGTCGACTCCTAGGGAATTGAGCACGCGGAGTGAGTGGACCGAGCAAGGCAATGAGTGGATAAACGAGAACAACGGGAGAGGGGAGTCCAAGAATGCCGAACATAGCAGAGAACGGTGAAGGGATTAATATTCCCATCCCGCCGTGGCGGCTGTGCCACTGCTAATGCTCCCCAATCGGGACAGATCGGCATCGGGCACTGCTCGGAGTTCTCCGATCATTCACTTGACCTTTGCGGCGGGTGGTGGCACTTCCGACACTTACACTCAGATCTCTACGTGTTGAACGCCGCCGGTGCGTCTCTACGATGCCGTTGCATCTCATCGTGTTCGTTCCATTCTTATCCCCGTTGCTTCTGAAATGCAGCCCAACAGGGCATTTACTGGCGTCTTGGTGGTCATTGCGTATAAAAGGCGTGACGAGCCTGGGTACGTTTAGCCAAGCATTCAAACCAATATCTTTCGCTCATACCCATACCTGTTCATACTCATCTCATTCCATGGACAGGGACAGCGTAGTCCAGCAACCGATCCCTGATCCTGGCCATCCTCCTGTCCCGAGAAGAGCCTCACGCGTCGACCCCCCACAGAGCGTACGAGGAGGGCGAACCGCACGCAAATCAAAGGGAACGAGATAGCTTGTCAAGCTGAGTGACGAGATGGAATGGAATTTCCTCCCTATGACGGATTGGATGTCTGTCTGTCTACCGGGAACCAATACTAACTCGGTGTTCCAACCTTTCGACGTCAATCTCAACAGGAATGAAGCTGCAATGTACCCTGGTGTAGTAAGCAAGCTCTCTCCACCTGCAAGTTGTTGGTTGTTTATCCTCTGAACTAACAGTGCAGCGGGATCAATGACATCCTGGCACAAATCGGCTGTACTGAGTTCCTTACCTACTGCACTGTCGATATCCCTGCCACACCTGCGTCAATCGCCCTGGAGATGAAGGAGATCTCTCCCCTAAAGGTCGATCTCTCCATCCTTCCCAAGCAGCACGCGAAACCACGCATCATGGGGCGCGAAGCCAACAATACAAGTACCACACCGGCCGTGAGCGGCCAACACTCGTCCTCTTCGCCCCCTATTCCTCTGGGTGTCCCGCTCAGCTACCCAAACTCTCCCCATTCTGCCAATCATCCTCCCGAGGCCGCGGTTGCGGCACCATATGAGAATGTTAGTCCGCTGATCGCTCAGGAATCCCTTGGCCCCGACAGTCCATCCGAACGCGAGCCACCGCGCGCTGATTGTTCGTGGTATTCGGCGGAGGTTCTCGTGGACGTGAAGCTCGATTCAATGTACTTTCCCTTCCCGGATCTTAAACTCCTATACGATGGCGCAGGACGCACACAAAGCCGCGGTCAGTTGGCATTGTTCGCTTTGCAGATGTTTCGCATGCAGCACCGGACGCATATCTTCCTCATCTCCATATGCGGAAAACATGCACGGCTAGTGCGGTTTGACCGCTCGGGTGCCATAGTTTCCGAGAGGATCGACTACACTACCGAGGTCGGAGTCACGTTCATCGGACAGTTTCTTTACCGCCTCTTCCGTCCTTCCGCCACTCCGGGGGAACGAGGTGTTGACCCCACCGCCACTCTTGCCTCTGATGAAGACGCGAAATTCTTCTCTTCGTTGCACTCGCGGTTCCCGATGGGCTCCAAGAGTCAGATAGGGAAGCGATTCAAGGACGCTGCGGACGGGACGTGGCCCATCTACATTCTCAATATCGCCTCGCCGTGGTCCCAACTGGGTGACAATCAAAACCCTCTGCCTGTCCGTAAGGATAGCCCTCTCGAAACCCATCGTTGTCTTGTGGGGAAACCCATGTTCACAGGCAGGTCATTGATGGGGCGAGGTACGAAATGCTTCGTAGGCTGGGATCTTGACAGCGGTCGTCCAGTCATGATCAAAGACAGCTGGCGAGCAGACCTCGAGTCCATCCGGTCTGAGCTGGACATCTACACAACCCTGTGGGAAGGGAGAACTGCTGTCGAGGATACGTACATTCCCACTCCGCTCGGGGGCGGAGATGTCTATCGTGCAGAGGGGGATGCGCGGCAGTATCAGCGGACGCTCGCTGTCGCAGTGCCAGTTCAGCCAAATGCCCCGGAGTCTCGACGCACCCCCAGGATCCACACGAGGCTTGTCTTGAAGGAGATCTGCGAGAGCCTGGAAGACTTCACTGGTGCCGAACAGCTGGTCGGCGTGATATTTACTGCGCTCATCGGTACGTGCGCGCACGACGTTACCATCTTCTGGTTTCCCTCACCTTCGTTTGATAGCTCATTTTCACGCGTGGAAGGAGCACAAAATTCTCCATCGGGACGTCAGTGTCAACAACATCCTTATCTATCATCCCAACCCCAACGACCCCAAATGCGTTGCCATCGGTCTGCTGTCTGGCTGGGATCTTGCGAGGACCGAGTACCAGTTGCAGCAAACTCCCATCCTCACTTGGCGTTCTGTGAGTCACATCAGTCACGAGCTGGTCCCGTACATCTTATGAGGTTGTCTGTAATTCATGCAGGGAACGTGGCAGTACATGTCGGCCCTTCTACAATTTTTGCGCGGGAAGCATTACGAAGTGTCGGACGACCTGGAATCGTTCATGCATGTCCTCAACTGGTGTGCGCTTCGTTATCTGCCGAACATATGGTCAAGTGATCCCACCGAACTCGCGGCGCACATTGATAGTCTCTTCAACCGTTACCGCAGCCAGAAGTTGGAGGACGGGACCATCGTATCCGCTGGTGTACAACGCAAGCTCACGACAATATGCAAAGGCGAACCATTCGCCGCAGTTAAGCCGCCCGATCACCCCTTCGCCGGGCTCCTTAAGGATCTGGCGGTCCTCTGTCAGCAGCACTATGCAACATACGATATCGACCAAATCATGGCCAACTCGAGACTTCAAGATCAGGACCAGTCGGATCTGCAGCGAGCAGAGCCAGCACGCGTCTCAAGCTACCATGCCATGATGGCGACGAAGACGTCTCTCAAGTGGCTGCTGGAGTGGAGTGCCTCTGTTTGTCCCACAGAACCTGCCACCCCGACCCGAGCCAGTTCTTCGCGCCTCTCAAGCCCTGGGATCGGCGAGACCTCACTGCACCTGCAATCGAGCCATGTACTCATTTCGAACAGCCCATCCCCTACTCCGTGGAGCCGGGCGGTCAAGGACCGCTCAGAATCGCCCCTCCTTGATCACACGAGATTCATGAAAGCCGTCTGGAAGATCCTCGAGAGCGAGGTTCGGTGGGACGCTCTGCCCAAGCGGATCAACGCGCTGGAGCCCCAGGACGTGACCTGGGTTGCGGAGGGTGATTCGACGGGAAGCTCGACCCCCTCGAAACGTCGACGCCCGGTGCGCGGGGAAGCGATGACTCCCACTACGCCTACGCGAAGCGGAGGAAGTCCAAGCAGCCTGCTTCGTGCTGTTCTCCTAAAGAGCTTGGACCACCGACTGTGACGATCATTGTTAGTACAATTGCCAATCGACGGCCGACTGGCGGCCGCTACTCACGGGGAACTTCTTGTGGTGGAGCCGATGCCGCCAAGCTGGGAACGTCGCTACCCAGCTGTTCATGCGTGCCAACAACTCCAAGGGCGATTTAATCGGACTACCACCCGCTCATTCAAGGCGAGGTCGTCGAAGACCACCCCAGCCTCTAGCCGTTCCACATTTCGAATGTGTCTCAGAGGTATGTCTGCGGGTGAACACTGCTTTTCGTCCCGTTACTGACGACTAGGACCTCCCATCGTTCCTCAGATGAGCGTTCACGTAGCGTGACTAGTAGTCAGGTATGTGGTTTCGCCATGTCGGCATCAGGCTCTCTCTTAATGACTTCTCTCTCAGTCTTCGTCCTTTCACCTACGGTACCCCCATAGAACTTTGAAAAGTGCCAATTTATTCATCCAGAACGGCCTCCGTAGCATGTGTTGTTGACGAAATAGAACGAGGACTGCGCGTTATACGGAAATTCCTCGGTCGACAGACGAGCGACGACTCGGATAGCAACGTTGGTCACTTCGGATGCTTGGGACCGTGTCCTGAGTTCTCCCTCCTATCGTGCAGGTGCCGACTTCTGACAGGTCATGATGACTCACAATTGGCCGTCGAGCTCTTTTAGAAGGTCGCGTGTACAGTAAAGTGCAATGGCTCCGAGTACCGGGCCGCGTCGTGAAGCCTGGGTCTGAATGTAGGCTAGAGCCTGCCGTGCGCGTGAGCGGCCATGCATGCGAATTTCTGGGCTCCAAGCGCAGCATGAGGGGAAACTCATGGACATTCATAGGCGTGCGTATTTTCCTGCCAGTGACAGAACTCAACTTCTGCGACCGCTGGGATAGCTGCGCGGAGGCCCGTTGGTATGTCGCCGAGCATGATGATAGTCCTATAAACCAATGTAATTGTGATGGCATATACGCGAGTTACACCGGCAACCGATGGCAGAATAAAGGATGAACGCATATATGTACATGTACAGAGGGCCCAAAGTAGCTATGGATACACACGCCCGGAAACACGACGTACATTTGACAAGCCAAACAAAAGAAGCAAAAACCAAGACACACCCTTGATCAATGCCTCACCTCCCAATTCGTTTCACGCCAGCTCGAAGAACTGCGGCAGCTTCGCCCACAACTCGCGCCGGTACGTCTCGATCTTCGCCGCCAGCGCACGTCCGCACGCCGTGCACACCCTGCACCGCCCGCACTGAGCAGACACAGCAGGCGCGAGCCCCGCCAGGTCCTCGAGCGGCTCCCGCGCAAGCCCGCGGCCCGCAAGTGGCACAAGCAGCGTGGACGCGCAAGCCTGCCAGAGCTGCTTGATCCCCTCATTGCACGGCGCCGGCGCCGCGCCAAAAGGCAAAGGCAAGCCTCCAGGCCCAGGTTGGTGCGGCGAGGGGTCCAGGGTGGGGACGGTGATGGCGAACGCGGTGTAATACTCGCGCATGCGCTCGATGCCCACGACGAAGCGCTCCATGTCCGCAGCGGAGAGCGGCGCGAGGTGGTGGCCGAGCGCGGGCCCGCCGAACTGCCAGGTCGTGCGGGAGAGGGCGTAGAAGAGGGGGAAGAGCAGCTGCCTGTCGGCGTAGCCGCACTCGCGCAGGAGGCCGATCACGCTCGCAGGGTGCACGATTAGGTCCTCTTTCGAATCGTCTGCTCCGGGGATGGCAGGCATCGCAGGAGGAGGAGCGGGAGCAGGGGCGTTGGAGGGCCCTGGGATGGCGTTTGGTGCAGGGCCGAGTCCGACGCCTCCCCCACCTCGACCTCCGCCGCCCATGTATACTACATTGTTGCCGCCAGCACCGGGGGGAGCGCGGTAATATACTCCTCCACCGACATGCTGCATGGGAGCCCCTGGGTATGCAGGGGGGTTTGGCGGGTTCTGGACTCCGAGCTGCATGCCTGGGGCCTGCATTGGTTGCATTGGTGGTAGCATTGCGCGCGGCATTGCATTGATCAGTTGAGGCTGTATGGTGTTCTTCACCTCATCAAGAAAATTTGGCGACTGCTGCTTCACATCGCCAACGAGCTGCCCTAGCCTTTTGGTGCGTTCGGCCTTGAGCTTGACCTCTTTTGCGTCGTGCTGCACGAGGGCGGCGGGCCATTCGGCACGGATGCATGCGACGATGTCCTGGCACGGCTTCTCGATTTGGTATCGCTTTGACATGCGAAGGAGGGTCGCGAGGGTGGGAAACGTCTCGACGGTGAGTTCTTGCACGTCAAGCCGCCTGAAAAAGCAGATGTCATTGATCGATCCCCTGGTACGCGGACCAACTTCAAGGCCTAATGCGAGACCTGCGTGCATATCCCCGGAGCATTGAAAGTCCATGCACGAGATCGACGGACAGAAGTGCATATTCGAATTCTAACCACATCGTCGCCGTCGATAAGCGCAAGACCTTATAGATGGTAACAGGACTAGCCAGGGCACCCGCTTGCGAAGCGTAGCGTCTCGGGAGGAAGTGTGCTCACTACCTACCACGACAAGGACGGCGTCGGAGCTCGTCGGAGACCGTCAGAGTCATGTTCGAAATCTCAACAGTAACCAAACATAGCGCCAAGGACACAGAACTAGAGCTAGTATAGGGCGCGAGAGGATTTAAATGCGCAGTATCCACGTATACAGACACAATGACGGTTTGTCCGATGCACGGAAAAGGAACATGGACTCACAGGCCATCGTATATCACACCCAGCAAAGCCTCCAGGTCCTCGGGCGTCTCCTCCATGGGTATTTGGATGAGGCCGCGGAAGCGGTCGTGCTCCTGCTCGAAAAGCTCGCGGAAGGCGGGGGAGTGTTTCGAGAGGAGCGATCGGTGGACGCAGAACAACGTGCGCCCCGTTGTGAGGATGACATTCCCATCGTCGAAATAGAGCGTGGCGTGGTTCACGAAGGGCTTCTCATCGACGTCGACATCGATGTCGTCCGTGTCCGAGTCCGGCTCGAGTTTGGGGCGTTTCCTGGCGTTATATTGCGCCGAGCTGAGACCGGGATCTGTCATAGCGAAACACCGCTGGTGGACTCTTCCGGTGGCAATATGGCGTAAAGTTAGATTGGGGAGTGGGAGGTGGCGTGGTGCGAGGACGACGGAGAAGGTCTTTGTAGTCGGGGTGTATGAGAGATTGACGGATCCAAAGACAGCCTGCGGCGTCTATGTCGACAATTGCCTGATGGTGCACGCGGGATTCATGCACACCGCTGCGTCGTGCCGGGATTGCATATACTACTTATATCATATACGTCAACATCCAGTTGCAATTTGAATGGATCAGTGGAAAGAGGCCCTGGTTTTGCACTGTGTCAATGCAGGAGAGTGCGATCCGAAGTGGCGCTCGAAGCTGAGCGCTGAGCATGCGCAGGGATTCGTGTTTACTCGTTAATTCATACTGCAAGGGCAAGGCAAGGGGTTACAAATGATACTCTCAGGCGGCCGGTGGCCATGGACTGCGGGGGTGAATTGGGTCGCCAACATTCCCTCGCTCCCCTCGTTGCTACAATGCTGGTCAAGGCACGCAGCGTCATTTAGTCTGCATTCCTGGGACCCCCGGCTTGCGCCACGGTGTCATTCGAGGGGAACGACAGTGGAGGGCAGTGGACGAGCCACGGTGCAGGCGGTGGCGAGAAAGGCGGGTGTAGGATGACGTCGATGCGGCTTGCGAAAACGCGCACTTCGATCAGTTGGCCGATCGCGTACGGGGCGGTGATTGGCTGAGGCCGAGAGAGTGCCCACCATGCTCGCCAGATTTGGGGATGGTGGGGGCCGATTTGCGAGAGACGGAGGCTGGAACGGTGCCTGGGGGTGACGGAGATGCGGCCTGGTGCGGCGAGGGCAGGCTGACAGCGCTGCTGACCGCTGGATCTGGGCTGTAAGACGCGCCCGCAGCCGCCCTCTGTTTCCTTCACCTTCTCCTCCACCGCCTTCTCCCCGTCCCCCGACTCTCTCTCCTCTCTCGTCGTTGCGTCCTGCAACCGGAGCCCCCTCCGTCTCCCACCATGGCCTCCCGCCCTGGCCAACACAGCCAGGACGGCATGTACGTCCCGTCGTCCTCCCCGTCCTCCGATCCACACGATCCCTTCCACCACCCCGTCCAAATGCCCGACCCACATCGCTACTACGACAACGACTCGGACCACCTCGATCGCTATGACAGACACAGAGACACATACGCCTCCGACGGCAGCCAGGCAGACGACGACAGGTACTTCGAGCAGGGCGGAACATATGACTACAGTGCGTCCCTCCCTTTTCCGAACGTCCCTCTTCTCACCGTGTACCGCGTTGCCCAGACACCGACTCGGATGCGGACGTCTATGGCCAGAAGTATGTGCCCTCGACAGAGTCGCTCGGGCCACCGCGCATGGGCATCTCCGAGTCCACCACCCCAACCTTCGTCGACAGCAACGGCATGCCCGCCGTCCGCGAACCGTACCCTGCATGGAGTTCGGAGCGACAGATCCCGCTGTCCAAGGAGGAGATAGAGGACATTTTTCTCGACCTCACGCAGAAGTTCGGTTTCCAACGAGACTCGATGAGAAACATGGTGCGTTATCTCTCTCACGCGCTTGGCCTGGTCTTGGCCTATTCGGTATCTGCTTCCCCACTCCTTGCCCTCCCCGAATTCCCTGGTATTTGCTCGGGACAGCGTCCCATCCGCACTGAACACCATGCGTCCTGCACACGAGTTGCTTGGCGAGGCGCCCTTGCCCAGGGACATGCTCGTCCGCGCGCTTGCGGCATGTGGTCGAGGTCTTGGCACTTGTTCTCGCGTTCATGCTCTCAAACTGCCGACACATACTGGCACTCGCTCTTTTACGCCTCCTAGTAAGATATAGACTGTCCTGTCTGTTATCTTGCATCGGTTCGTATCGGCAAATGGAGGCAAGCAGACGTCAGTGGCCTCGTTGCACGCCTTTGGATCTAGACCGTATCACCACGGTACTGAAAGGCCTGATGGTGCCGTGTAGTACTCATAGCTTCTGTCATCGCACACACCAGGGGAATCTAGGTGCTGGTCAGGGGAGGGCGGGGAAAACTGCCCGAGATGTTGAATATGTCACTGACGCCCGTTCTCGCAGTTCGACTTTGTGATGCAACTTCTCGACAGCCGGGCGTCTCGAATGTCTCCGAATCAGGCCCTCCTGACCCTCCACGCGGACTACATCGGCGGTCAGCACGCCAACTACCGCAAGTGGTACTTCGCAGCCCAGCTCGACCTCGACGATGCTATCGGCTCCACGCAGAACCCGGGCCTGCAGCGGCTACGGTCTCAGAAGCGCAAGTCGAAGGGGCACAAGGCGGCGGAGCGACAGCTGCACAGCGCGCTGGATCGGTGGCGGCAGGCGATGAACAACATGAGCCAGTACGATCGGATGCGGCAGATCGCGCTCTACCTCCTGCTGTGGGGCGAGGCCGCGCAGGTGCGATTCGTGCCCGAGTGCCTGTGCTTCATCTTCAAGTGCGCGGACGACTACTACCGGTCGCCCGAGTGCCAGAACCGGATAGACCCGGTGCCGGAGGGCCTGTACCTGCACGCTGTGGTGAAGCCATTGTACCGCTTCATCCGAGACCAGGGCTACGAGGTCGTGGAGGGCAAGTTCGTGCGGAAGGAGAGGGACCATGACCAGATCATCGGGTACGACGACGTCAACCAGCTGTTCTGGTACCCGGAGGGTATCGCGCGGATTGTCTTGACTGACAAGGTATGCTTGTCTGTTGCGCGCAGACATGAGTTTGCTGATCCTGGCCCTGCGTAGACGCGCCTGGTCGACCTTCCCCCATCTCAGCGGTTCATGAAGTTTGACCGGATCGACTGGAACCGCGTCTTCTTCAAGACGTACTTCGAGAAGCGTTCCTTCGGCCACCTGCTGGTCAACTTTAACCGGGTTTGGGTGATCCACATCTCCATGTACTGGTTCTACACGGCCTTCAACTCCCCGACGATCTACAACGGTGAACGGTCGCCCGCGATGCGCTGGTCCGCCACTGCTCTTGGCGGCGCTGTCGCCACGGTAATCATGCTCGCTGCGACGCTGGCCGAGTTCTCGTACATACCCACCACCTGGAACAACACCTCGCACCTCACGCGCCGGCTTCTCTTCCTCACTGTCACGCTCGCTCTCACTGCTGGACCCACGTTCTACATCGCGATCGCGGAGTCTAGCTCCCCCGGAGGCTCGCTTGCGCTCATCCTCGGCATCGTCCAATTCTTCATCTCGGTTGTCGCCACACTCCTCTTCGCGATCCTGCCGTCTGGCCGGATGTTCGGCGACCGTGTTGCGGGCAAGTCGCGGAAGTACCTCGCGAGCCAGACGTTCACGGCCAGCTACCCTACTCTGAGGTCGTCGGCGCGCATGGCGTCGATCCTGCTCTGGTTCCTCGTCTTCGGCTGCAAGTTCACCGAGTCGTACTTCTTCCTGACACTCTCCTTCAAGAACCCGATCCGGGTTATGGTCGGCATGGAGATTCAAGGCTGCAACGACAAGTACTTCGGCAACGGGTTGTGTCGGAACCAGGCGACGTTCACACTGACGATCATGTACCTCATGGACCTCGTGCTCTACTTCCTCGACACGTTCCTCTGGTGGATCATCTGGAACACGGTGTTCTCCATCGGGCGCTCATTTGGTTTGGGTCTGTCGATCTGGACGCCGTGGAAGGACATATACACTCGGCTGCCGAAGCGCATATACTCGAAGATTCTGTCGACGGCGGATATGGAGACTAAGTATAAGCCCAAGGTCTGTGAATTTGTTGCGTTCTCTCGAAGCAACTACTCATATCCTTGCCGTAGGTCCTGGTCTCGCAGATCTGGAACGCGATCATCATCTCGATGTACCGCGAGCACCTGCTGTCCATCGAGCACGTCCAGAAGTTGCTGTACCATCAAGTCGACGCGCAGGACGGACGGCGCAGCCTCCGCGCGCCCGCGTTCTTCATCTCGCAAAGCGACAAGGGCTTCCGCGGCCAGTTCTTCACGCCCGGTAGCGAGGCGGAGCGGCGTATCTCGTTCTTTGCACAGTCCCTGACAACGGCCGTACCGGAACCGCTCCCCGTCGATGCGATGCCGACCTTCACCGTACTAACGCCACATTACAGCGAGAAGGTGGGTTCTATGCCTGACCGCTTCTTCAAGAGCGTCGATGAGCTGACGTAACCTCCGCCAGATTCTGCTTTCGCTCAGGGAGATCATCCGTGAAGAAGACCAGAACACGCGAGTAACACTCCTGGAGTACCTCAAGCAGCTGCACCCGGTCGAGTGGGACAATTTCGTCAAGGATACCAAGATTCTCGCGGAGGAGTCGCAGATGTACAATGGCCCGAGCCCGTTCGGCGGCATGGACGAGAAAGCGCAGTCGAAGGCCGACGACCTTCCATTCTACTGCATCGGCTTCAAGTCTGCGGCACCCGAGTTCACGCTGCGCACGCGTATCTGGGCATCTCTCCGCGCGCAGACGCTCTACCGCACGGTCTCTGGCATGATGAACTACGCGAAGGCGATCAAGCTTTTGTATCGGGTGGAGAACCCCGAGGTCGTGCAGCTCTTCGGCGGGAACACCGACAAGCTCGAGCGCGAGCTGGAGCGCATGGCGCGCCGCAAGTTCAAGTTCGTCGTCTCGATGCAGCGCTACTCCAAGTTCAACCGCGAGGAGCAGGAGAACGCCGAGTTCTTGCTGCGTGCGTACCCGGACCTGCAGATCGCGTACCTCGAGGAGGAGCCCCCGCGCAAGGAAGGCGGCGACCCGCGTTTGTTTTCCGCGCTCATCGACGGCCACTCCGAGTTCATCGCCGAGACGGGCCGCCGCCGCCCCAAGTTCCGCATCGAACTGCCAGGCAACCCGATTCTCGGCGACGGCAAGTCGGACAACCAGAACCACGCGATCATCTTCTACCGCGGCGAGTATCTGCAGCTTATCGACGCGAACCAGGACAACTACCTGGAGGAGTGCTTGAAGATCCGGAACGTTCTCGCCGAGTTCGAGGAGTATGCCGTCTCGAGCCAGAGCCCGTACGCGCAGTGGGGCCACAAGGACTTCAAGAAGTCGCCCATCGCGATCGTCGGCGCGCGCGAGTACATCTTCTCAGAGAACATCGGTATCCTTGGTGACTTGGCTGCGGGCAAGGAGCAGACGTTCGGTACCCTGGCTGCGCGTTCGCTCGCGTGGATCGGGGGAAAGCTACACTACGGTCACCCGGACTTCCTGAACGCGTTGTTCATGACAACCCGTGGAGGCGTCTCGAAGGCGCAGAAGGGCTTGCACCTGAACGAGGATATCTACGCCGGGATGAACGCGTTCGGCCGGGGCGGGCGCATCAAGCACACGGAGTACTACCAGTGCGGCAAGGGGCGTGACCTTGGCTTCGGGACGATTTTGAACTTCACGACGAAGATCGGGACGGGTATGGGTGAGCAGATGCTGAGTCGGGAGTACTACTACCTCGGGACGCAGCTGCCGATCGACCGGTTCTTGACGTTCTACTACGGTCACCCTGGGTTCCACATCAACAACATGCTCGTGATCTTGTCGGTGCAGATCTTCGTCCTCACGAGTGAGTTCTCTTCGGTTTTGGGTGGGAGCTTACTGACGCGCGGGATGCAGTGGTGTTCTTGGGCACCCTGAACGGCCAGCTGCAGATCTGCAAGTACTCGTCGTCTGGACAGCTGCTTGGCCCGACGGGCTGCTACAACCTCACGCCGGCGTTCCAGTGGATCGATCACTGCATCATCAGTATCTTCTTGGTGTTCATGATTGCGTACTTGCCGCTCTTCCTTCAGGGTAGGTATCTGAAAGCCGTCTTCTCTCTCGTTATTCGCTGACTTTGCCCTCATAGAGCTTGTTGAGCGTGGTACCGTCAAGGCCTTGTTCCGTCTCGCGAAGCACTTCGGGTCTCTGTCGCCGGCGTTCGAGGTGTTCTCGACCCAGATCTCGTCGCACTCGATCATCACGAACTTGACCTTTGGTGGTGCGCGCTACATCGCTACTGGTCGTGGGTTCGCGACGACGCGCATCTCGTTCGCGATCTTGTACTCGCGTTTCGCAGGCCCGAGCATCTACCTTGGCATGCGGACGCTGGTCATGCTGCTCTACGTCACGCTGACGATCTGGACGGGGTGGGTGACGTACTTCTGGGTGTCGATTCTCGCACTCTGCGTGTCGCCGTTCTTGTTCAACCCGCACCAGTTCTCGGCGGCGGACTTCATCATCGACTATCGGTATGTGTATACAGCTATGATTGCTCGTGTCGTTATGCTGACAGGTCCCACAGCGAGTTCTTGCGCTGGATGAACCGTGGCAACTCTCGTGCGCACGCCAACTCTTGGATCGGTTACTGTCGTCTCTCGCGTACGATGATCACTGGCTACAAGAAGAAGCGGCTGGGACACCCCTCGGAGCGGCTCTCGGGCGATGTCCCTCGCGCGAAGTGGCGGGCAGTCATCTTTTCGGAGGTCATCTTCCCAATCGTCATGGCCACCCTCTTTGTCATCGCGTACATGTTCGTCAAGTCGTTCCCAGACAAGGATGGCAAGCAGCCACCAAGCCCGCTCATTCGTATCGCTATCGTGGCTATCGGGCCGGTCGTCTGGAACGCGGGCGTGCTGCTCGTCCTCTTCTTGTTCTCGCTGTTCCTTGGCCCGATGCTCGACACGCCGTTCCCCAAGTTTGGTTCGGTCATGGCGTTCCTCGGTCACTCGCTCGGTGTTATCGGCATGGTCGCGTTCTTCGAGTTCTTCGTAAGTAGCGACGTCTTGAGCACTTTACGTGTATCGCTAACAGTTGGTGCCGCATATAGTGGTTCTTGGAACTGTGGAACGTCGCACACGCCGTGCTCGGTCTCATCACGATCATCTTCATCCAGCGCGCAGTCAACAAGGTCCTCATCGCCGTCTTCCTCTCGCGCGAGTTCAAGCACGACGAGACGAACCGCGCGTGGTGGACCGGCAAGTGGTATGGCCGTGGCCTCGGCGCCCACGCGATGTCGCAGCCGGCGCGCGAGTTCGTGGTGAAGATCATCGAACTGTCGCTCTGGAGCTCGGACTTCCTCATGGGCCACATCCTGATGTTCATCTTGACGCCACCGATTGTGATTCCGTACATCGACCGTCTGCACTCGATGATGCTCTGTGAGTACCAAAAATTTACTTGACATTGTGAGGAGGACGGTAGCTGATGGGTGCGCATGTAGTCTGGTTGCGGCCATCGAAACAGATCCGTGCGCCGCTGTACTCTATCAAGCAGAAGCGGCAACGGAGGTGGATCGTCGTGAAGTATGGTGTCGCGTATATTCTTGGATTCGCCATTTTTGGCGCGTTGATCGCAATTCGTGAGTCCTCCATTTCCATACTTGATGTCTAGGGGTGTGAGCATATGCTGACTGGCTATCCTTGCAGCGCTCGTATTCCGCCAGCACCTCACATTGAACTGCAGCATTTGCCAGGGCATCTGATGGACCATACTTAGTAATGACACATCATCGTATCTTATCATAGAATACCTACATTGTATCTTCAACGACCCTTGCCCACCTGCCTACTTGTGTATTACCCGGACCTCCTACATAAATCGTCTCTCTTTGCAAAGATGGACAGTTCATTAGCCATGCACGTTCCAGTTCATTCTCCCCGCCCCTAGTAGTCGTTCTCCCTATGGTAGGACATCTTGCAGTGCCCTCCGTGCCTCGTGCCTCGTGCCCCTCCCCTTGCCCTGACCGTCGACGCAGACTTTGACGTTGATTCAGAGGATTGGGATTCAGATTCAGATTTCGTATCATGTCGTATCATACCATACCGCCCGTCCGCCCTTACCGCACACGGGTACGTCTCCTTGCATTTCTTGCTACCGTATACCGAGATGTTCACGAACGCTCTGATATCTTGCATCGCATTGTAGTCTCATGTCTTTGCCCAAAATCTATTTCATTAGTGATGCCTCGACATATGGTCGTTTGAAGGACGCATTGCGTTTTAGCTACGGATCCGGAAGTAACCCATCCCGACGGACCTTGGTCAATAGAAACTTGGCGTTGCCCCAATGCTTCTATACAGCTACATGGCTCTGAGTAATGCAAAATTGATATGTTACATAGTCTTGACATAACCCAACGCGGGCTCATCAGCTGTGAGCTACGCTACTACGCGTATACGTTCACCGAGTCCGCTCCGAGATCGCCGCAAAGTCCTTCATGAACTGCTCCATTGCATTCAGCGCCTGCTCCAAATGCTCATACCGCATCTTCTCCCCGCGACTGACCGCCAGCGACGTCGCCGTCCTGCACGCGTTCTTGATCTGCCGCCCGTTGATGTCGCGCTCCGCAAGCCTCACCAGCAGCCCCTCCTCGAACTCCGCCTCCTCGAGCCCGGCCTTGCGCAGGAACGCGCGCCAGATCTGGACCTTCGTCGGCACGCTGAGCTCCTCGAAGTGCAGCGCGACGTGGATGCGCGACAGGAACGCCTCGTCGAACGTGCGGATGCGGTTCGTCGTCATGAACAGGATCCCGCGGTAGTACTCGACGTGCCTTAGGAAGACGGCGACCATCGCGTTGCGCTCCATGTCGTGCAGCGAGCGCTGCTCGAGGAACACGTCCGCCTCGTCGATCAGCAGCACCGCGTTCCACGCCGCCGCGAGGTCGAACGCCTCGCGCAGCGCGTCGTCGAGCACGTCCGCGCTCGTGCCGAGGTCGCCGCTGCCCACGATGTAGAGCGGCCGCCGGAGGTGCTCGCTCGTCGCCTCCGCGGAGAGCGTTTTGCCGACGCCGGGCGGGCCGAAGAGGTTGATGACGAGGCCTTGGCCCTTGCCGCGCACGAAGTCGTCGAAGCGGCCGGGGCCTTCCGAGTTGAGGCGGCCGTGCGCCTCGATGAGGCCGCGGAGGAACACCTTGCGCTCGGAAGGGAGCACCAGGCCGGCGAATGCCTCGTCATTCCAGGCGATCGGGGTGACGTGGTTGACGTTGAACTCGAGCCAGAGCTTGTCCGTCAGGCTGAAGCCGTACACGACGGGCGGTGCGAGCAGGAGCTCGTCGTCGGTGAGGCCGTACACGCCGTTGTTGTTTGGACGGGGCGGGAACATGCGCTCGGGCGTGGGGAGGTCGTAGTCGGCGTCGATGCGCGAGAAGCCAGCCTTGTCGATCATGATCCGCGAGCGGACGCTGTACCGCTTGAGCTTCAGGTTGCCCGAGACCCACTCGTACCGGCCTGCGTTGCCCTTGTAGTGGACGTGGTGCACGCCGCAGAGCGACACCCACTTGCGCGCACGCTCGAGCAGCGCGGTCTTCAGCGCTGTGGGATCCGGGTAGAACTCAACGGGGAACGCGTTGAGAGAGCTGATTTTCTCCACGCCGTCGAACGAGCGGATCTGCGCGCCAGATTCGAGCATGCCGAACCGGGGCGACTGGTCCGTTTGGTCGCCCCACCCGATGTCCTCTTCAGCATCTTCGTCTTCGGTCGTAGAAAACTCGAGGGACTCGCAGGCGAGGCTCCAGTACTGCTGTCCGCAATTGTTGGTCAACTGGCTCGCCGCAAGGAGTCTGAGCGCACAGGTTTCACGTGTAACGGGGCAGCACCGGATGATGACTGTGCCAGGGAGGAGGATCGCGTAGAGCAGGTCGAACGTGATCTCGTGGTGTTCGACAAGACTGGCGATGCGCGCCAGCGTCTGCTTGTAGTGTTTGCGCATGTGCGTGAGCAAAACTCCGAGGGACTTCAGCACACGATCGTCTTCCTCTGTGCGATCTGTGCGGGATGTGAGAGTCTGCTCGTACTCCTCGAGCCGCGGGAAGTACGCGATGAGCATCTTAGGATCTAGCTGCAACGGCGTGAGTACGAATGCGTGACAAGCTTGGATACGAAGAACGTGCACGGGCACTCACCTTGATCGGCTCGGAGTTCCACGAGATACGGCGTACGTCGCCAATGACGTTCCGACATGCCTGGATGAGGTATTGGCTCTTGAGGACGATCTCGAAGGTGATGATCCGCTTGGAGCTCTCTGCCACTTTTGAGTGTTTCCGGACGACGACGAAACAGTACTCCTTCCAGGAGTCACCGTCCGTGGCCCCGGCGCCCATCGGCTGCACCTGCTCGGCGGGAGTGTCGGCGTTGGCCGTATCGTTGTACTTCCACGAGTCAGACTCTTCGTCCCATCGCGAATCGACAAACTTGACGTCCAAGTTCAAAGGGGCGATGTCGACAGAGGACGAAGTGGTGGCAGGAGTCGGGGCGGTGGAGGTGACGACGTCTGTGTCACTGTTGCTTGAGCTGCTCGTAGAAGCCATGTCGAAGAGCTGGGGTGGCACGAAAGGCGTGTGGGGAGGGAGTTTGGAGTCTAGTACGGGTCGCCAACCCGGAGCTTTTAGTATGCCTCCGCGCGCTCGGGTGTGGACATGACTCAAATATTTACGCCACGTTGTGCGGCCAGTCACCCGTTGAAATCCAGAGGCTATGACGCCACGTTCCACCAAGTGGGAGAGAGAGTGGATGGCAATCAGTGACTCACGACACACTGCACCCATGAGGGGAGGCGAGGAGCAGCTTACGCGGAGCCGCTCATAAGTGGTGGTGGCGATGTATATTGACAGTACTACGCCCCACCCCGAATTAGTAAGCTGGCATCCACCAGACCACTAGTACTGGCGGTGCGTTCTTCTAAATCTGGGGCTCATCACATTGAGAAGAAAGGAATTTGAGAGCACGTGGCCTATTTATTGTGGCGCAATGAAAGTAGAGACGTGCTCCTCTGTGGGGAAAAGAGCTCAACAATCTTTTCATGTATAAACTTTCCTTACTTACCGAAGGAAACGATGAAACTTCATTGCATTTGTAGGAACCGGTGACGGTTGACTCCGCCCGAACGTAATTGGGGGGTTCTGTGGGCTGTATGCGGTTCAGATCAGAAGGGGGACAGGCTTCCCCCCGAGATGACTAGACATCCACTATTTTGGAATTTGGCTAGACAATCTGACTCGGAGAAACGTAGGCGAACCGCACAGCAAAGAAATCACGGTTTCTCCAAGCAGGGAAGACTCTGAAAAATGAACAGCACCTCCTATGTAGATCGGGTCCGAGTCACCCTTCAAGTTCCGCTGCAAGGAAATGATGAAAGCAGTGCCGCCAAGGAAACTGATTAAAGACAAGGGATCAGAGAAAACGAGAGTATATGTTACTCACCGAGTACAGTGCATCACTATCTAGTCATTGGTGAGGCAGTGGTGTGTAACTTATACTTACAGTAAGTAAGTAGAGGCACTTGAAGGCGACACCTGAGTTGAATATTAACCCGGTTCGTTCCGAAATGCTGTGCAGCCGCCTAGACGCCTTCAAACACGAGGCCGGCGCTGCCAGCACGCCTGGTGCCACGCAGCCCTCTGCAGGCCTCAGCACCCGGTCACTAGCTGTACGCTATTCCATGCTACCCTGACCTCTGTGCTTGTGTGTACTGTACTCTACGGGCACATGGTGTCGACTGTGACCATCACCATTCGCCAGAACTCATCTATCTCGCCGGACTGTGCTGCCCTTTCTCTCTGCTTTCTGAACCTATAGACGGTGTACATTATCCATACGACTTTTCTGGATACCTTCCGCGCATATCACCAACTCAGTTGTATCAATACGGACCCACAGCACCATGACTTTGTATCACAAGCTGTTCATATCGCTCATCTTGTCAACCCTTGTAGTTCTCTCTTCGGCCAGGACATTTACGGTCGTCAATTCGTGTCCTTTCACAATATGGTAAGCTTGATCTAGCTTGTGTCGAATTGGGTACTGACGAACATCCAGGCCTGCGGTAGGTTTCTCCTTTACGATCTCATGACGGATTGACTGGAAGCGCACTAGATATTCACCGATCTAACGGCTGGAACTGCAGTGCCCGACTTCCCGACCGGGTGAGTGTGATCGTCAGAGAGCCTTGCCCGACTCTGACAATGCATCTTCCGGCAGATGGGAGGCACCGGCATCTAACTCCGTCTCCTTCACCGTCCCCGACAGCTGGACAGCCGGCAGGATATGGGTGAGCGACTGTAACCGTTGGTCCGTCACTTTTGTTTTAATACCTTTTCTGCAGGGCCGTCGTGACTGCGACTTTACGATCACCAACGGGCCGACGTGTCTGGATGGCTGGTGCAACGGCGGCCTGCTGTGCGATTCGCATACTGGAACGGTGAGCCCGCCTGATTACGTTGCGCGCTAGAATTCACTCTTAATCGCTCTCTCCAGGGCGTCCCTCCTGTTACGGTGGCCGAATGGACCCTCCAGGGTGATGGAAACCAGGATTTCTACGATGGTGAGTGCCGCGGTGTGTTCGTTACTATCCTGCCCGGGTTTTCTCTGGGAGCGACGCAGACATTGACTGCATGCTATCCAGTATCTTTGGTCGACGGCTTCAACTTGCCGATGGAGATCACCTTCACGGCTAGAATCGACTGCCCAACCGCTGGATGTCCTGTCGATCTCATACCCAACTGTGAGTGCTCATCGAATGGTCCTCCTAACGCGGCCCTCTCTCACAAGGGCCTACGTCGTACTTCAGGTCCAGATCCCTTAAAAGGCCCTTTCGACTCGAATGGCATTGCAGTCGGGTGCAAGAGCGCGTGCGACGCGAACCTCGACAGTAATCAAAGTAAGTTATTGATTTGGGCGTTCGGTTGGTCACCGTTGGTCTTGACCTTGGCTACTAGACGACTCAGCAAACTGCTGCACCGGCAGCCACAACACCCCAGCGACGTGCCCCGCGTCCGGCGTCCAATACTATAGCTACTTCAGTACGTTTTGGACCACGGCGTCCTCCAGCTTTACCTGACCCAAGTATTTCTAGAGGGTAACTGCCCGGACGCATATGCATACGCATACGACGAGTCGAGCGGGACCGCGTTACTAGTCTGCAACGCCGGTATCGGTGCGGACTACACTCTGACGTTCTGCCCGTGAGCGTGTCTCATAGTCTGTTGTGTTTCTGCGGTGTTCACTTCGACAATGCAGGCCATCTGGAACGTCTTCGAATGCTCTATCTGGCTCGGCACCGGCGGGTTCGGGGGCTACAGTTTCCACCGGGACCTCAACCGGTACAGGTGTTTCGTCCGTGACCCCGGCGGGCGGCAGCTCGACTGCAGGGTCGCCGACGAGTGTGGCTGAGGCGTCGCCCACCACGTCGTCGCAGGGTGCCACCGTCAGCGATCCTGCACGCCCCAACGGTGCCACTGCACTGGCAGTCCAAGGACAGCAGATAATGATCCTACTCGCGATGCTTTCGATCAGTGTAGGAGTTACAATAGCAGCGGGGCTCTAAGTTACGTCTTGAACAATGGTGACGGGCAAGGAAGTCTTCCAAGCCTTGCGTCGTCGATGTCATACGTCGTGTTCATGTGGATTGACGTACTGACAATAGGTGAGGCGCCGTGAATCTCCGGAGGGAACGGAGATAAACGCTAACGACCATTATTCTGCCTTGCGCCGCATATATGCGTTCACAGAATGACTCGCTTGCTTGATATCCGCGAGACAGGAAACTTACATATAAAAGTGAGTGCTGTAGCACAATGTGCGTCCGAGTGCAGGTCGACGGGCTTCGTGGGCTGTATTAGGGTTTGGCCGCCCACAGCGTGGAGCCCCGCCCCATGACTGCCTGCAGGCAACCTAAAACCGCATTTGACGTGCATCGAGGCTGATTAGGCGGAATGAGACTAATCTTTGGACCGCATCCCTCACACGTTCAAAGTACGTTCTTTGCGAGGAGTCATTGCCGGGGCGGGTCCGAGTCTATGATCGTTGCTAGCTCGGAGGGGCATAGACATATATAAATCAGCGCTGCGAGCTATGTTGCTATTTCCTGACTTCCTTCCCTATCGCGGGCTTGCAGGTCTCTCCTCCGTCCTCCATTGAAGTCTCGGTATGCGTCGATTCCTGTCCTTGCGCGGCACATCTCGCCCGGCGCGTTCCGAGTCCGAGAAAGGCACCCCCCCACATGTCCCCCCTCCCGGTGTTCGTGCTATCCCCCCAAGCTCTCCGTTTATCCCTGTACCCTTGCCTGGGCCCTATCAGTCCCGCAATAGGCGCGGGGAATGGATCGTCCACGAGGACGGCCCGGAGGACGACGAGCAGTCCACCGCGCCGCTCGTCACACCGTCCGCACCTCCTCCGCCACCGAACCTCAAGGTGAAGCGCGTGGACTACTTTTACAGCACGTGGTCGAGGACGTGGAAGTACCGCAACACGGCGGCGAAGGTGCGCCCGGACGGGCTGAAGACGGTCGGAAACGGTGGCGACGACGGGAACGATCCCTGGCAGTCCTTCTGTTTCGTTGTTGTGCGGAAGCTCCCGCAGCCGGGCGAGGATAAGGACAAGGACGAGCCGACGTATCAAGTTGTGGTGAAGAGCCCATATCTTCTGATTGCGTTGAAGGACGTGATCCAGAAAGTGCCGGGTGTCTCATGGACCGCCGAGCCCTTGGAAGTACATCTGTTTCATACTCGCTCATGCGGAGGTGCTTTACTGAACGTTGCCTGGATAGCTCGATCCATACCTTCTGCTCACCTTCCTCCCGCGCTTCGAGGAGTACCGCCGCAACCTCGAGCAGAAAGTGAACCGCACCACCGAACAGGGCTACATCCTTCAGACCGTCACAATCCTCGTCGACTACCTCCGGCGCGACTACGGCGCGACGCTCGCCAAGGTCGCGAACCTGACCACGCACAGCGAGATCACGTACGACACCCTCTTCGCGGTCTTCGTCCCGCGCACCACCGTCGTCGCCGAGTGCCCCGTCTCCGGCGAGCCGCGCGCGTTCGAGCTCGTCTCCGCGCACCGCTCCGAGACCAATGGGGGCGCGTTCGAGCTGCTCTGCGAGAGCGTCGACGCGCTCGACGAGCCGCCCAGCTCGTCGGGGGCCTACGGCGCGGGCGTGTTCAACCCCGTCGCGTCCAACGACTTGCCCGTGCCGGTTTACTACCCGCCGCCGTCCCCCTCGATTGAGCCTGTGGATGCGGTGCTCCGGCGCGCGGGCGGGAAGACGTACGGGCGCGTGCAGCATAGGATGTACTTGACGCATTTCAAGGGCACGGTGAAGATCAGCTCGCTAGACGTGTACCCGATTGCGTACCATCCGCAGGCTGGGTTCCTCGAGCAGGCGCTGACGGAGAGGGGGAGGAAGTGGGTGAGCCTGAGGGGAATCCACCATATGCAGTACAGTGGGGCTGCGTCGTATACGGTTGGGGGGAGGGGGGTGGGGAAGAAGCAGACCATGAAGTACGAGGTACGTGCCCGATATGATTGATTACACGGGGTCGTTGCTGACTTCAGCTGCGAAAGGTCAAGGCTCGTGTCATGATCGACAGAGGTACGTCTGCAAATGCAGTTAGTGGGATATTGCTGCGTTGCTAATTCGGCCGTTGCGCACGCGTATAGGCACTTTCAAACGCATGAACCCGAACTACGAGATGCCCATCATCAAGCCAGAGGGGTCCGCCATGCAAAACACAGACGAATGGGGAAACTATCATCCACAGCCTGTTCCCCCAAGTACGTCCTCACCTCGTCGCAGGCGACGAAGATGGGAGAGGTCCTCACAACAGCGTTCCACAGACAACCCAATGGTCCAGACCTTCCAGGCACGCAACAAGGTCCCGCGCGACACCGTCGAGCTCACCCAGGCAGAGCTGATGCTCACGCCGCCGCTCGTGTACGGGTTCAGCTTGGCTGACAAGACTTGGTGTAAGTTTTTTGAACCGCCTTGTTTGTGCTGCTATTTGTTGATCGTGCCCGCCGTGTGCAGTGGAGTTCAACATCCAGCATGTTCAGCCGATCGTATGGAACGACGAGGCATTCGAAAACCTCGTCCTCCCCGACGACCGCAAAGACCTCCTGAAGTCTCTTGTGGAGTCGCACAATAGCGACTCTGGCTTCGACGACTTCGTGGAGGGCAAAGGCCACGGCCTCGTCATCAACTTGTTTGGGCCCCCGGGGGTTGGCAAGACTCTGTCTGCCGAGGCGACGAGCGAGCATGTCCGGCGGCCACTGTACGTTGTTGGTGGAGGAGACCTTGGCACGAAGGCCAACTCCCTCGATCAAGCCCTGAACAGCGTCCTGGATATCGCGACCAGCTGGAACGCGATTGTACTCATCGACGAGGTAGGTCGTCCTGCTCGTGGTGGAGGTGAGAGGCTGATTGGCAACTGTTTCAGGCCGACGTCTTCCTCGAGCAGCGTTCCCTGCACGACATGGAGCGCAACGCGATGGTCGCAGTATTGTGAGCAGATACTCCCGCCGCATATATACCATTCATCCGTCGATTCTGACCGGCCCTCCACAGCCTGCGCCACGTCGAGTACTACCGCGGCATCCTCTTCATGACCACGAACCGCGTCAAGGCGTTCGACGAGGCCTTCCTCTCGCGCATCCACGTCGCGCTGCACTTCCAGGAACTCACCCAGGACGCGCGCAGGCAGGTCTGGACGGCGTTCCTCAAGAAGGTCGGCATCGACGTGCCCACGTTCGGCGCGCACCTCGTCGACGCGCTCGCCGCGCGCCCCGTCAACGGGCGGCAGATCAAGAACGCGGTCCGCACGGCGAGCTCGCTCGCGGCAAGCAAGAAGGTCCCGCTGAGCTTCAAGCACCTGACGGACACGCTGGACACGATGGACGAGTTCACGGAGGAGGTCAAGGGGGTCGCACGGACGTAATTGCTGCCTCCAGGGTTTTTGTTTTGATTGGGGTGAACGGAAGTCAGTACGATCCGGATGAATGTACGATACTACGAGTGAAATGGTGTCGGGGTCCACTGCGACGTTGCCCCGCGAAACGCCTGTGCGGGAGGATCCAAGTCACTGCGGCTCCCGTGTCTCCTCAAAGGCATGTATACAGCGCTAGCCAACCACTATCGAGACAAAGGCTTGCAAATTTTGGTGCCACGGCAGGTGGAAGTAGCCACTTCCCTTGCTGCATGATGGCTCGAGTCTTCAGTACTAGTAGGGGCATTGGGTAGAAGGGAAAGCGCACGTCCGGAAGGCATGGCTAGGAGATCCAGCGGGTGGACCGCTTCGGCAATAGTGGGCGACGAGACGTGCCCTAACGTCGGTGGGGACCATGTAGCCCGGGCTGGGGATAGCAGTCGAGCGCTCGACGTTGGAATGGCCGTCATGAACAGAACAATTCATCGGAATGCGTCGATATGACTCTTGATACAGCGGTATTCAATTTACTCACCGGCCTTTGTTTTGACATCATGAATTTGGCTTCGCCGGACGAGTTCTCATCTGCGATGGGCCGATAAACCTGTCAACGTCCAAATTCGGAGTCTGATGTACGGTTCAATACGCACTAGCCGGTGTCCGGGGACATAGTTCGCAATCTCTGGTATAGCTGTTGCGGAACCGGAATGAAGACATATGAACGTTGTGACAGATGGCGGTATAGGGTCCGAGAAGCAGCCGGGGGTCATGTAGAGCGAGACGCCAATGATAACCGCACACTGCATTGGACTCCACGTCAGAAGATGGTCGGATGAAAAAAAAACTTCGAGAACTCACCATGGACGCCTTGAAAAGGTGGTAATCTTGTGTGCTTGCCCAACCCCAACGGAGCGTAAGATGATCACGAATGCTCCCCCGGTACCGGAGGAAGCGTTAGAACCTAGTACTGCGCTGTCAAACTATTGTGGCCGCATATGTCGTTCGAAGGTCCGAGGCACAGACTCACCGGTTAAAAAAGGCCGAGAGGTGCCTCTTATCTTTCTCCACGTCCGAAGAAGACACTCCGACCGCAGACCGGACAACAAGCATCGTGGTGGAACGACCCCGGTCCCCTTGAAATGCCGACTCACGACTCTGCAAAGAAGCATGCGCACAGAGACAACAAGCGCTCTGGTGGCACTACGTACCGTCAAATGACGATGTTCCGACCTTGGATTCGACCTATTAGAGTACAATATGGCTTGTTAGCGCACCGAAGAGTGTCTGGTGGAGAGTCAGAGAAAAAAAAGCGGAGGCGAAGCGCTCACCGGCCCGTATGGCCCCGGAGCACACCTATTGCGGCGCGATCTTTGAACTTACACTGAACGCTCTCTTAGCAAATAACTTGAGTGGTGACCGCGATGCTTCGCCCGCCCACCTTCCGATTCCATTCAGCTAGTGAGAATGTAATTGGCGGACACCATCATCTCATTGCAAGCAAACTGTCCGATACCGAATCCAACACAGTACTAGCCTTGCCACAGTCCACTTCTTACCCCTCCGCCTCCAACTCGCTGCCCTGCTCCTTCCCTTCCGCCAACACATCCCTCCCAAGTGTTCCCGCTCGCTCTCTTCGGCCCCATCATAGGCCAAACGCGCATCCCCACCCCTACTTTCCTCAAGTCCACATCTCATCCCTCCGCCTCCGCCTCTCTGTCCTCGCTCCCTCCCTTCAGCAGTATCCCAGGTGAAACGCGCATCCCCACCCAACCACACGCAGCACTGCACACATACCCTCCTCGCCACCAGAAGACGTTGTCGTTCCGGAGCATGCCCACCGTCCCGTCGCGGTTTGCCCGGACCCCAACGGGGCTCATGTGGAGCAGCAGGCAGTGCTTGTCGCCGAATAACCGGACTGCTGTGGGGTACGTCGCCGCCCACTGACCACCACAGAAACCGCCCTGGATTGCCATTGGCCTGACAGCAAAGAGGAAGTCCTGGACCTCGTACTTGCGGATGAGGTCGAGTATCTTCCCGGAAGGGAACTGCGTATTGACCAACTGTGTGGGCGCCAGCAGCGCGACGTCGCCTTCATTGAGCGTGGGGTATGAGACGCAGATGAAGTCCGGGGTCGGGATGTTCTGCACCTGGGTTGCCCAGAATGCTGCGATCAGCTCCAGGGGGGACGCGCTTGCGCTGAGGATGACGTCAATTTCAAGGTTGCCCTTCTTCATGTGGGCAACCGGGGAGATGCGCGCGTGAGTGATGTATGGTCGCTGGGTACGATGCAGGGCCAAGAGGCGGGCGGGAGGTGTTTTGCAATTGATCCTGTTGGTGTTCACCAGTTGGAAGTCTTCTGTGATAGCGAAGTAGTAGATCATCGTGTAGAAGGCCACATGGTCGCAATAGAAGTCGAGGTCGTTCAGTTGTCAAGCAGTGCGATAAAGAGTAGCCAACACCACAGAGCCAGAGAGCAGTGTTCGCGTCAATCGCATGACTTCCAGTAGGCGCGAAGGGTCAGTCACCGTGACGAAGCGCGACAGAAAGACGAGAATGTTATGCGAGTAGTAGCCAGCCACCACCCCGTCGAAGAAGGACGACACCTTTGCCAGATGGCCAAGGTCGGACAGCCTGAGCCATCAAGGAAAGGGAAGACTCATTGAGGGTATGAAACCCCGAGTGCGTCAACGCTAGCTTGGAAAACTGAGGCATGGTTCACTGAGCGAGGATAATGTTCACCTGAAGTGGCTAATCAACAGGCTTCATTTCTTGTGGATATGCCATGGACTGTGTACTCCCCAACCAACAATGTTGTTTGCTTCCATCAACTATGCCGACCTGCGAAGACAGATACATGCTCGGCGACAGACCGTTGCCCGTCTGCCGAGTAGTACAATACAGAGGAACAGGGAAAAAGGTTGGCAATCTATTCTGTGGTCAGTAATAGTAAAAGATATCCAACTAAGTGCCGCGCACCGAAGATTCTGCACTGAAAGCGAAGGGAAACGCGCCGCAGCGGAAAGCGTCGGGCAGTCTGTTCAGTGGTCAGCATCCCCAGACGAACAACGTGAATTGCACGCACCAGAAATTGGCACTGAGACTCGAGGGTAGTTCATGAACGCCAGAGGAGTTGAGTTGAGGCCAACAGCTGGGAACGGGCCCGGAGGACCAGATGCTAATCCAGGCGGAAGATGTCGGAGTAGCCGGAGAAAGTCGGGGGTAACGAAATCATGTGACGTGCACTTTTCTAACGCATACAGATTACCGATTCACATGGAATCGGAACTTCTACGCAACCGTTGGTCGATGAAGTGGTGCAAGCACACAGGTCTGGGATGTTTGGCGGCTCTCAGGAGCCGCTTCTGGTAAATACCGTCTGTCGAAGTAGGTCACAGTCTGATAAATGCACCAGCGGAGATCATGTCTTCCAGTGCTTGCTTTCGGATGCCAGGCCAAATATGAGGATCTTACCACTAACCCTCGTTTTTCAGAATTTCGAGACACCTGGAGCGGCAGAAATGAAATTTTGGTGAAGGTATGCCTAGTGCGGTACTATATCAGAAGTTGTAGGGCCAACCGAACGACCCGTTCCCAACGGCGACTTTCTATCATGAAAGTTCCGGAACCTAGCCCAGGCGTTTGCCTGGGACTTAAGCACCCCAGCATATCCCAGGCACCGAACTGCATAGTACGTCTACTTGACCAACGATAGTGCGCTCTCGTACGCTTCCCCTCCATAGCCCAGAAACTGTAGCCATCTCAGCCGGAAGGCCCTCGAACATCCCTCCTCTCGCTCGTCGTCGACTGAGACCGCCCCATCCCCAACATCGCAATAGAATGGCGACAACCCCTGGCCCGTCCACGGCGTATCTCGCCAAGGTACCCGCCCTCGCCCTCATCATGTTCGCCGAATCCATCGCATTCTACCCGCCGAACACCCCGCCCCCAAAGTCGGACGACCGCGCCAAGTTCGGTCGCGCAGACCTCATCACCAGCACCTCGAGCTTTGTCCCCAAGATAGGCATGGTACGTCGCCTCCCCTCCTCCTGCTGGGAGCCGCGCGTCGCGCGTCGTGTTGGAATCCAAGCACCTTCATCGCTCCCCGCATCGACAACGACACTGAACATCGAAAGCTAACCACCCCATCCCGATCCCCACAGGCCCTCTACTACTCCCTCCACCTCGTCGAGATCACCGCCCTCCTCGCGCACGCCTACCCCTCCCACCCGCTCTCCGCGCCCATCCTCGCCCGCCTCTTCTCCTTCACCCCCTCCTCGCCCGCGGCCCTCCCCGACCGGCTCACTATGTCCGCCCCGTTCCTGCTGGGCTTCCTCCTGCTCGTCGCGGGCGCCGCGCTGCGCAAGGTGTGCTACGCGACGCTCGGCCGCTTCTTCACGTACCAGCTCGCGCTCTTCAAGGGCCACAAGCTCGTCACCTGGGGGCCCTACGCCGTCATCCGCCACCCGTCCTACTCCGCGTTCATCATGGCCGCCGCCGGGCTCCTCGTCGTGCAGTTCGGCCCCGGGTCGTACCTGTACGAGAGCGGCGCGCTGGAGCACCGCGTCGTCGCGGCGGCCGCTGTGGGGTGGGCGCTGTGGGTGCTGAGCGTCGTCGCGGTGTCAGTGGGAAGGGTGTCGACGGAGGACAAGGTGCTCAAGAAGGAGTTCGGGAAGGAGTGGGAGGCGTGGGCAAAGAAGACGCCGTACAGGCTTGTGCCGTACCTGTACTAAGTTGCTGTCCGATGACGTACATATTTTGAACAAAACCCCGCGGCTGTGGGCTTGCAATCAATTGGATATCGACGCCGTATACGCGGTCTCGCGACGACATGGGGGAGGCGGGCGGTATGAACAACACATGTCAAGACTGAGCGCGCTATGCAACCCGGCTCGGACAATTCAATGTATCGGATACAGTATATACAGGCAAGCATAGCTTAGAATAGAATAGAAGACACCGCGAAATCAAAACGAGCGTGAACATCGCTAGCACGGGCGTGTATCAGACACAGCGTAACGAATGATGGGCAAACGAGACGAACCACCGGAAGTGACAGTTCTAGTCCTTTATTTGTACGTAGGTGTGGACAAAGGGGTGGGGTTTAGCGAATCAGCTTGAGGACGCCGTCCTGCCGTGTCAGCACGATCGATGCAGCCCCTACTAGCACGGCCGAGAACAACAACAACGCCCACCTCCGCGCGGAATTCGAACCAGTCTTCCCGCTCGGGCGGGGCGGCAGGGAGGGCAGGAGCGCCTGGATCGGCTTGATGGACTTGTACGGCGGGAAGCGGGCGGCGAAACCGAGCTTGTCGACCCTGCAGCACGGCATGCTTTAGTGGGCGGAAGCGTAGAACACAGGTGGTCGCGTGTCTCACCAGCTGGGATTGTCGATGAAGGCGCGCTTGTGCGTGAACTGCTCAAACATGTCGCGGCCGGTGTAATACCCGTCTGCGGCACAGGGTTCAGCATCGGCATACAATCAAGTCGTTGGGGCTGTTACTTACAGCCACTAGAACCGACACCACCCATAGGGAGTCCGGGTACCCCGACAATGATCACGACCTCGTTTGCGACAGCCGAGCCACTTTTAGTGTTACTGAAAACTAGATCGCTCTCCTCAGCGCCGTATCGTTGCCACAAAACCAGATATCACATACCTTTATCCTGGAATGCTTTGTCTTGCGAGAAGACGTAGACAACGAGTGGATGATCCCGTGCATTTATGAACGCAATAGCCTCATCGGTGTCCTTGACAGGGACGAGAGCGAGAATGGGCCCGAAGATCTCGCTACACAGATCCTAGTCAGACATATGCACAGTAGGTCTAGCGCGACCACGTTCGCTTACTCGGTCAACAGCGAATCGTCACCCTTGACGTCCTTTACCACCGTCGGGGCGATGTACCTGTTCTCGACATCGGTTTCGCCGCCGAGCACGATCGTGCCCTTCGTGTTGTCGAGGAGGCCCTTGATCCTCTTCGCGTGGTGGACGCCGACGATGCGAGCCAGCGAGTCCGAGTTCTTCGGGCCTTCTGGGTAGAACTCCTCGTAGCTATATACAGCGATTTGAGCCACGAGTATCCCACGCGAGCGGAAAGAGTGTACATATGCATATACTTACACCTCCTTCATGGCCGTGATAAGGGCATCCTGCGTCCCGTGTGGAACGAGGACGTACTCAGGACAAACGCACATCTACATAGAAGATTCGATGAGATCCCATTCCTAGAAATGCATGCCGAACTCCGCACCTGTCCAGAGTTGATGAACCTTCCCCAGAGGATCCGCCGTGCCGCGAGTTTGAGGTCGCTCTTGGGGTCGAGCACGACGGGGTTTTTACCTGTAGGCGGTGAGACAGTGAACCGGTACCAGAAAAAGTGGAGTAAAGCTCTTACCACCAAGCTGAAGTACAGGGTTAGTTGCAGGACACATGGCAGAACATTAGGAACGCACCTCAAGAGTCAAGGGAGTCAAATGCTTGGCAGCCGCGGTAGCGATAATACGCGCCACACGCCCATTGCCTGACCAAAGTCAAGTTAAGCTGGTTTCGTGCGCATATAGTCGATGTACAAACCTGTGTACATAACTGTGAAACGGTTCGTCAGCATGGACCCCGCGATAATTGAAAATCTTAGAGAGCGCACTATGGTCCCATTGCAGCTCAAGGGCCATCGTCGTCTCCGGCACTCCGCCGTTTATGACATGGAAAAGGTCGTTATCCAGGTATTTCGGAACGAGCTCCGCGAGGAGCGCACTCGTCGCGGGCGTCTGCTCGGACGGCTTGAGGACCGCAGCATTCCCGCCTGCGATGGCGCCGACCTGCCAGTGTCAAACCCAGTGAGTAACCCGACGTGGCGCGCAGCATTAAGCCCGAGACTTACCAAAGGGGACAGAAGCATGATGAGGGGGCCGTTGAAGGGCGCGATGATGAAGACGACGCCCTTGGGCTCGGCCTTGTGCTTGGGGCCCATCGCCCAGAAGCTGAGGTTGAACTCGGCCTTCTGAGGCGCGGTCCATTTGTCGACGGAGTCGTACGCGGTGCGGATGTCGACGTACGAGCCGGAGAAGTCGATGCTTTGGACGTTGGACGAAGGCTTCAGGAGAGGCACAAGCGTGGTATGACGTAGTGGTACTCACAAGTCCGTTTCGAGTTCTGGGCGTCCGAGGTCGGCCTTGAGCGAGTCGCGGAAGCGTTGCTCGTTGTCCTTGAGGAGGTAGCCGACCTGCGCGATTTGTTCCCTGCGGTAGGCGTTGGACTTGAGTTTTCCAGAAAAGAACGCCTGGTGGGCGCGGTCATGGATCTAGGCGGCTGCGATTCAATAAACGGACGTCCTGAGGATTGCGTCATTCGCACCTTGGGGATTTCGTCAAGAGGGGTGTAAGCAAGGGTGGCCATGACGAATGGGCAACACTCTAGAGGTCGAAAGGAGGAGGGACGGGTCAAAGGAACGAGAGTGAGCGCAGGGGCGGAGGGTAGATGTAAGTAGTGTGAGCACCGGCGGGACACCAGGCGTCGTTGGCCGGGTCCTGCACGGTGTATGCGTGCCGTGCGGCGAGATCCGATGTCTCAGAACGGTCTTCTTTGGGATAACTTCGAAACAGGAATGGCGTTCGCACCCAGATGCCAAACTCTTGGGCGGCATGGACATACTCGATTACCAGGCGGGGAAATGCTATGTGCTATGTGTAAGGCAAGTCAATCAATTGCAGAGATTGCTAACTGTACTGAACCTCATCAGCGCTGACGGATGCTTCTTGTGATATGGGAGGAGTGAGATCATCTTCTTGAAGCCCTTGTTGGACGGCTGTATTGCGGCCGTGTCGCATTGCGGTGCCACGCAAATGGGCCCGGGTGAAAACAACTCTTCACAAGGATCATGGATGTTTCTGCAGCAGATCTGGGCGATGCAAGGACAAGAGAGTGAGAGATTGTCTGTGGCCGATGAATGGGTGCGATCTGTGCAAGTTGAAGAAGATCGGTCGGTTAACCTCGACACGGACGAGGACTGAAGAGTCAAAAGCCGTTGTCCGTCCGAGTCCGTCGACGCGGAGATCCGTCCCATGTCGGAGATTCGCGGGCGCTAGAGCGGCCCGATGGGCGTCTGCTCCACGTCTTGCCTTCCTTCCGAGTCCACCGTTCCTCCGGATCCTGTACCACTCCCTCCGAGCCGCATAGACGGCGCAACATGGCCCACAGCACCCGAAAGCGTTCGTAGACCCCAATATGCCGACCTCGTCTGCCACCAATCTCCATGGCTGTCGGACACTGTATCCCTGTGCCAGCTTTGGGGACATATGTTGTCCCCGGATCCGGACTGACGACGCAGGGTTTCATGCATCATGGACGGCGCAGATGAACCGGGGCGCCTTCCCACTTGAGCGCAATTCCTCATTCAGGTGCCCTGCCGACTTCAAATGGCAAAAGATGATATGTCATGTTCACCCGCAGACGCAGCAATTCGGCTCTACCGTAACATCTCTTCTCTCCCCCGAGCAGCGTTCCCAGCCGGTCAACTTGGACTGACATCCTCGTCTCCGTAGCCCACGGAAGGCGCTTTCGTATCCTCGCACGCCACCGAATCGCCCGTACGCATGATTGGGGCGGATGCGAGCTTCGCCATCCTACCGTCCGACGAGCCCGGAGGCAGAGTGTTAGTGCCCAACAGTAAGTGCTCAATTTGAAACATCATGTTCAGCCGCTCGAGTTTGGAGTCGTGACGTCCAAAGTGATCCCCATCGCCCAGACGTTGGAGCTTGCACCGGTCAGATAAAAACACCCGCGAAAAGAACCATATGGCGGCTCAACGACATATGCACCTTCTTTATGGGGCATTTCAGCCGATTGCTATGAGAGTACCAGCAGCATCACCCAACCCGGTCTGTAAATGATCAAACGTCGATCCAGGTCTCGTAGTATGATGCGCATCATTGCGTGGTTCTAGTTAACATTCCACTGGATACCGCTGGTAGATCGGCGCATAGTCGTGGTGAGAACGCATCATCATAGACCATTGCTCCGGGCTCCGCTCTAAGTTCGACCACTCCTGCTTCGCGGTATGGGGCTTGCGGCGATACATATGGGCTACAATCTCGGCAAAGCCGTAACGCTTGTTCCCTCGAGCTTTCCGTCCTTCCTGTCACCAACAACCACCGCATCCGGCAACTACTCTAGCATTCGACGATGGCGAGTGCGGCACTTCCACCGTCCTTGTTGGCTGGTATCAAGGAGACGCTTGGTGCTGCAGTCGTCGGCGGCATTCTGGCCACTACGTTCGTGCCGCGATTGCTTCTTGGCTTTCGCCTCGCTCACGATCTGCGACCTGCAGTATCTATGGCATTACCGTCTTGCAGACGTACACCTACTTCAGGAGATACCCGAACGACAGTACCGGGTTAAAGGCACTGGTGAGTGCAATATCGCCGTTCGCGTACCTGGCGCGAGTTGACCTCTGTTCGCTACAGGTTGGCCTTCTATTGTACGTACTCGAATTTATGGGGGTTGTGTGCCGTCTCTGACTTCGTGTGCAGCGTTTTGGACACCGTGACAACAGTATGCATCGCAGATGGCCTTTACGGCTATATGGTCATCGATTTCGGTAGGCCAGATCTTCTTTCCGTGACCCCGATATCCCTTGCTGTTGAGGAAGGTGTGACGGTACGTCTTTTCACCCTGACCGTTGTCGCATTCGACGATGTTTACTCCGAACCAGGTGATCATTGCGACGCTTTGCCAACTGTATGTGGCCTGCCTGTTGTCCCGAGCCCTATCTAATCCCCACCAATTCAGCTTCTTTGCGCACCGTCTATGGGTTTTCAGTAAGCAGAACAGGTTCCTGACGTTCACCATCGTAAGTCGTTACGCTATCTCATGCTGGAGAACGCGGCGTCTCTGATAGTTGACACAGGTTGCACTTGCCCTTGGCGGTCTCGGTCCTGGAATCGCCATCACCATTCACCTGTAAGTTTATTTTCACAAACCCGAGGACTAAATCATTGTTGACGCACACGTCAGTTTCGTCAACAAGGACATATTCACCCTCGGCTCCGACTACATCCGCATCCTCTCCGGCTTCGCGAACGGCCTCGCCGCGGTGTGCGACATCGTCATCGCAATCGGCCTCTGCTGGTACCTCCAGACGGGCAGGACGGGGTACAAGCGCACGGACAACATCGTCGACAGGCTCATCATCTACGCCATCAACCGCGGCGTGTTGACGACGTACGTACTGGTGCACGCCCTCGATCTGCGGCGTCGTTGATAGTGATACGGAATGATTCACAGGGCTTGCCAGACCGGCCATATGATCACCGCCGTCGCCTTCCCCGGCCACTTCTACTTCATCCCGTTCGCGTGGTGTCTCGGCAAGTTCTACTGCAACACCGTCCTCGCAACGTGAGTACCTGCTCAGCCTGTAGCAACCCTCCGATCGCGCCCCGCTTGCGCGCATCCCGAACTCAATTACACCGGGGCTCGAATTTTGTACTGTGGGCTTTGCTCACGACGCATTAACGTCATCCCCGCAGGCTGAACGTGCGCCAGTCCCTCCGGCAGAACGACGTCGTCGACACCGCGCTCGAGGCGGGGTCCCGCATCCTGGGCTCCACTACGCGCGCAGGTGACACCGGCGACGAGTCCCTCGCCACCATGGAATTCGCCAAGATGGGCTCAAGAGACCCCGTACGTGCTTTTTTGGCATCTCTGCCGTTCGTCTGTCGCTCAACTGACGGCGGCCCCGTCGCAGATGACATCGACGTTCGACCGCACTGGCAAGATGTGAATTCAACTTGTCGGTGGGGAGTTGCCCCAGAGGGCGCAGGTGCTGCGGCGTGCACTGTCCTGCCATGCGATGCCTTTTGGATGGAGGACGGGTTAATTTCCCGTATTCAAGCCCCGGGGGTGGCAGGTGGCATGTACATGTGTTAGCACTACTCGATGTACCTAATCTCACCCAATACTAGTCAGGTAAATTATGGACGCTCGCCCCGGGTGCCTCCTAGTCGGCGGTTCTTCCTTCCGATTGCACTGGGACCAAGTTCGGACCGCGGGGCATCTGTCAATGTCAAATGTCGGAACTTCGGACGCATTGGATACGGTTGAGCCGAGTAGGCACTCTTGTGAGCGGTCAACTGGCGGCGACGCCGGCGTAGTAATAATAACCCTCGAACTTTGCCCCGCGCTCCGAGTCCCCCACGGACGATCGGAGAAGAGAACCCTGAGTGGCTGGGATTGGACAAGTCTCCGAGCACAGAAGCGTCTGGGCGGGCTCAAGGCGGGCTGATGAGCTTTGCACCCAGCCCAGCTTCTTCCCCCTCGAGCCCCGGCGATATCAACGATGCACCCGGTCCTTGATGGAAGCCCACAGTATTAACGATGCGCCCCGCGCCCAAGGAAGGACATCTCCACCTTTAAAATTGAAAACAGATCGTGGGGGGAGGTGGGATAGATCTCGCATCCTGTGGCAATCGCAGAGCGTGACTCAGTCAACTTCTTTCGCGGCGATAACGATGGGCCAGACGCTGATGGCATACATCGCCGATGAGAAGGATCAGGGCCGCCAAGCGGACCAACCCACGATTTGTCTATGTAGGACGATCTGCGCTGCGCTGGACCGCTGGCAGTGCGCAGCATGACTGCGGTCCCAGACGTCTGGGATCATGGAGAAACGCACTTGTCACTTGGTGTTCTCACCCGGCGAACTCCACAACCCTTTTCACTGGCAGCCCATCAAGCTTCTAAGCGCGTACGCAAGAATGCTTCGAGCTGGTTTAGGCTTCGGTGGGCTCCACCATCTACATCGCTAAGTGTCAGAAACATACGAACTTCGATGAAACCATTGACCTTTGGAACCGAAAGCTGGCCTAGTCATGGTTAGATTTCGAACGCCTGCTGGTCATGGATGATATCTCTGAACACCGTACGGACTTCTAGACGGGATTCTATTTGCATATGTATGGGCGCAACCACAGGGCTGTTCTCGGCGCCGCTGTCGACCAGCCTCTCGAATGGACAGCGGCGGACAGCGGCTTGTGATACGTCCACTCAACTTTGAGGTACATGTCGACTAATATTGTAGGGACACTGGCATTTGGTTGGGCAGCCTTGGGAAGTCTTCCGTTTCACGAGCAACGAAAGGATCTATCAAGCACATATGGTACATTATGACCCCGCGCACCATGCGTTCGCCTCAGCTCAAACTGATATGCAAGCCACTTATACGTCGACGGGTGCCGAGGTCCCCGCGACATGGCGCCTAGGCTTGATACCCGCGCACGAGTTCCTCAACGTGCGCTGAACGAGGGCTGATCATGCAAGGGAATGGCAGCGGGCATCTACGGGCAGGGTTACGGTAGGATGGCGGCGGTCAGCACATAAGCTTCACTCTGTCGCCGGTCTTGAGAAAAGTGTGCGACGTACGTGATACCGCCATCAGTGCAGACTTCTGGCGGAATGATGGGTTCGTTGGTGTCCTCCCCGTGAGCAGGTGCGATGTCAAATGCGGCCAGCACTCTCGCCACGGTGGTGAACAGCACTTCCTCTGCAAGGAACCGGCCCGGGCAAATGCTGCGGAGAAACGAGGAGGGGGAAGCGGCGCAGGGTAAGCGTAAATGGAAACCCGACGTGACCGACGAAGACGTTACCGCCTCCCGAACCCGAACACGATGCCAAGCGGGTACGTGTTTGGGTTTCTCTCTATCGATAGCCAACGCTCTGGTTTGAATGTATGGGGTTCAGGGTAGAGCGCCTCGTCGTGCATCATCGCCCTGCAAGGGAAGCTGTCACCACTCTGATACATCTTACAATCCAAATAGAACGAACCAGAAGTTGAGGAGGACGACTGAATTTTTTTCGATGAGATGCCCACGATACACATCATCTTGGGCGGCGAGTCTCGGCACTGGGTACCATTCAGGTCAGCGAAGGCCGCCCAGGATGGCGATGTGGAGGTGACAGGGGCGTACGGAGACTAATCGGGGGCCGGATACGAGCAACCTCTGCGATGATGGCCTCCACATAGGGCAGGTTTGGTCGATCGTCGAGGGTTGGCAAGCGGTCCCTGCCCACCACACGGTCTATCTCCTCATGAGCCTTCATCAACACTTCTGGGTTCCTCACGAGGGCAAGGAAGAAAGACGATAAGATTGAAGTAGACTATGTAGGCGGCTGTTAGTAGATATTGATGGCATTGTTTGAAATCCGAAATACCGTATCGCCGCCGCCTGGGCTCACAGTGAGCGCCTCACTCTTGAAACGTAGGTAAAGCGACGGGTTGCTCACCAGTGTAGACCTGTGTCGCAGTAAACATGACAATGTCGTCCGGATACTGCCCGGGGCTTGACTCCACGAGCGCGGTGTAGGTAAGGGAGGGTCTTGCAGTGCCTTTCGCCTGCGCATACTTCCGATTAACGAGCGAAGCCGAAACGCACTGATTAACTCACAATCTGCTCCTTGACCAGGCGATGCCCGTCCTCGGCGAGCGTGTAATATTGGCGTTGGTATTCAGCTGCCTTCGTCTTCCATCCCATTCCCGGTAGCCATGCTGGCAGTGCAGCAACTGGACAACAGTCAGATATTTCCAAGGAGAAAGACGAACAGAACGTTACGGAATGGCAGCCAGTCCACAATGTAATTGTTGGGGAGTGTCGCGTCCGCAAAGTTCTCGCCGAAGGCGTCCGCTTCCTTGACGTACGCATCGTTGCGACCCAAAACGCGGTACCCGTGCGATATCTCAATCGCCACGCCTGCGGACAGACTGTGAGGCGAGCGCGTGTGTGAGTGCCAGGTAAGAATAACAGAACAGACGACAGCAGCGGTTCGCCGGGTGACGTACTGCCGGATGTGGCGAAAAAAGTCCTTCGGATCTTCTGCCAAGTTGGACAGGAAGACGCTTATGTGATATTCCTGAGCGTCCCTGTACTGCCTAATCTGCTTCGGTTGGAGCGCCGTATGGAGGAGCTTCCGCTCGAGGCGCAGCCGGTCGGGGTCGTGCTCCAACACCGGCCCCTGGTGGAAGCCCGAACTGTCATGCATCACCGCAGACATCGATATCTGTCTCAGCACTGATAACTCCGAAGAAGCTCGGAACTTGAGCACTTACAGCTCCGGCATCTTTGGCAGCGGTCTGTTTGCGTACAGGCCGGATTTCACATCCATAAGTTCCCGCGCCACCTCCGTGGAGTTAACCACGAGAACGGGGGTGGTGAAGAGGCGGAGAGAGTAAACCGGGCCTGCGTCGTGTTCGTTGGAGGTCGTTGTAACATGAAGAGGGCAAGGGGTGTGCGTACCATATGTCTTTCCGAGTTCAGCGAGCTTGATCCAAAGCCTTTTCGGGGGCAGTTGCAGTATGTTGCCGAAAATTGGCGATGACGGGGGTCCTGGGAAGAGTCGACGTTTTGCCCTCAACCCCTGGCGGGTGCAGACGGCAAATGCACAGAGCGCCACCAGAATAGAAGGCAATAATGTGTCCATTGTGCTGAAGGACTCACGACGATCCGCCGTCAGTCAAGGGAGTCGATGGAGGCGAGGATAGGACTTGTGAATTCATCTGCGATTCGTGTTTCTAGTTGTTTTGTGCCATACTGGCCGCTCGAGATGATATCTCCATCTCGCGGAAAAGAGCTGCGGCGCTGTTGGTTACCGTGCGACTTGGACCGATAAGAAACGGGGCGCGCAAGCGATTTCAAAAGTCTTTATATTCCGAGGGGGAGGCGAAAGCGAGAAACAGTGTGACATCAACGTTTCAAAGTTTCGCCTCGTGGGGTTCAGCAAATGTGCTGTGCTGGTCCTGCCCCACAGAGAATCTTGGATAAATGCCTGGCGTAGGAAAAAATCATGAGATCCAAATCCTTTCTTACGCTTTCCTACTTATGGGCGGAAACATTCATATCTGCAGTGAGCGTTGATCCCGGTGGTCCAAGGATCCATGGGCCGAGCTGCTGAACAGGACACGGCAGTCATCTCAGACGATCTTCGCACAGCCATCGTCTGATATGTACTTACAGGTAGCATCACCACAGTATGCTGAGCACGGTGTGACCAAGCGCTTTAGAAGCGCTATGTCTGAGTCGCCGAGGCACCAATAACACCCCAGAGCTATGCCGCGGCACCTGCACTCAGCACTACAGATGACTGCACTGATGATTTGGGTTACTCACACGCCATGAGACCCTGCCGCACCGCCAATTAGGTTTCACACGCAGCAGACAGCCATATCTTGTTTCGCCGTATGTTCTCCGTTGTATGACAACTGGAGATAGCGATACGTCGGAAGGCGAAGTACGGCAGCTTACCTCCGCGAGGAGCTACCACCGTGCGCGCCCAACTCTCCATGGGCGGCCACGTTCATTGGTTTGCGGCCGTGTATGTCATCATACGGTGCTGCCCGATCCCACATCGCGTTACGCCAAACGGCTTCACGAACGTCTTTGATATATTTAGCGTGGACTGCATCGATGTGACACTTCAAGTTCAAGTCGGAGTGACTATGGTCAGCTTCTGATACGGGGACTTCACAAGGGCCGAGGTATCTGTGCGTACCGCAGTGCCTCCCTCGTCGTCTTCTTATACTTCTGTCTTGGCCGGTCAGCCCAGCCCACACTTGCAGTAACGATGTCCTCACGCATTATCGCAACGCTTTATGGCTTCACCAGATCGGACGTCATGGGCGTCCTCATCCCTACAGTGCGTCCCTGCCGTTGCATTAACATCGTTATTCAGCTGACGAACACTCACGTTTAACAATTTCCCCACCCCCACAGACCGCCTTCGGGACGCTCGCGTCGGGTAGCCTCGACCCCTCGCTACTCGTTCTCCGGGGGTTCTGGGTATGGCTGCACCTCCTCCAGTTCTGCGTCTCGAATCAGAGCGTCGAGCCAGACGAGGACTGCAAGAACAAGCCCTGGAGGCCCATCCCGGCTGGTATCATCTCCCTGCACTCCGCCCGCCGACTACGATGGCTTCTGCTCGCCGCCTGCCTTGCCCTCTCCGCCCAGATCGGTGTTCTCCACGCTGGCGCCGCGCTGTCGTTCGCCACCTGGGCGCATAACGAGGCCAACCTCGGCTCCCACTGGTTGCCTCGGAATGCGCTGAATGCGGTAGGATACGCTTCGTTCAGCATAGGCGCCAGCAATGCAGGATGTGCAGGTACATACCTCCTCTCCTCCTCCTCCCCTCCTCCTCCTCCGGTCGCAATGCTGACATTCCGTCGCCGTCGTCTTCGTAGCGCTCGGCTGCGCACGGGCGTCGGATTCGCTCTTGGCGCAAGTGCTCATCGCCGTGGTCATCTTCACCACGATCCAGGCGCAGGACTTCAAGGACGTCGAGGGCGACGTCCTCGTCAACCGCCAGACGCTCCCTATCCTTCTCCCCGTCGCGAGTCGCGTCATGACTTCGTTCCTCATCCCTTTGTGGTCGCTGTTCTTCGCATATTGCTATCCGACCGCCGACCCGATGGTGTCGAGCGCCGCCGTCGTGCTGGGCGCGATCATCGGCACACGATTCTGGTTCGAGCGGACACGAGACGGAGACAAGAGGTCGTACCTGCTCTACAACGTATGTCTGCCCCCGGCCTTATCGTCTCTTGCTGTGCTCGACGCCTGACGGCCGCTGTGTGCCATGCAGGTGTGGTTGTGCTTCTTGCACGTCGTCCCTTTCACCGTTCGAGCAAAAGCTGCATTCATTTGAACTTTCTTCAAGTTGCACTATTTAATAGGTACGTTAGTTTGATCGTAATGACGTGGGCAATGGACTGACCTCGCGACCGACAGGATTGTATTACCAGCGCATATACGCACTAGACCGATTTCAGTTCAGTGGTGCACAATATACCAGGATCAGTGCACACACATTATTTGTATGCATAGACATGCGCGAGGCCCAGCATGTATCTGGTCATTCGAGGATTTGTACATTTGTAGCATCGAACCTTCTCAGGGATGCGTCGCGGGTGCATGTCGAGTTTGCTGAACTGGAGGAGGGCCAATGGAGGCAATATCGATGATGAGATAGATGACGTCGTTGCTTCTCGACAACAGGCAGAATATCCTTGGGCGACTTTCAGACAAGAAAACCGTTGAGAGAGAGCATGAAGAAGTTTTACAGAGCGGGAGACGGTGGTCAAGTTTGGAGTCGTCGATGCTTGATACGTCGGGCGCTTCCTGTTTGGCTCCGGGCCGCCACACCGTGGCTGCATTGGCGGCGCAGGACGAACGAGAACTCACCTTCATGAACAATCGTACCTCATCCTCCGACTACTAGTACTAGTCACCAACTACTCTTCAACAAGACCGCTATCAGGACGACTCATGGACCTGCGATGCATATTGTCTTCGACGCCGCCTCTATCTCGCCGTTGACACCCTGCCAGGGGTGTTCAGTCATCGCTTCCGCTGTCCCGACGTCCCAGCACTGAGGGTTTCTATCGGAAACTTGAAGCCGATCGCGACGGTCAATCTGGGAACAAAAGCGATACACAAGGATAGGGCCAGAATTTCGACCATTTATGGCATAGGGCGAAGCATTCGTTATTAGGACCTGCGCAGTACGTACGTGGACTGGCATTTCGGGTTATCGTAATCCACTCACACGAAACGTCAGCTGATTTCTGTTACTTATTGGGGACGCAGCTGGCCACCCACCACGGATTGGAACCATCACTTACAATCCTTTCACCCTTGTCCCCGCCCCATGCACCCGTTTTAACCCACGCATCTCTTCCGCCGCGGATCCCCCAGTGTCCCTGAATTAGTTGCTCTTCGAAGGTGGCCGACAAGGCTCAGTTTCATCAGGTATGAATTCTGCTGGTCATTATGCATCGATATAACCAATCCGGAGCAATCGTTCTAGCATGCGACTTCTCGATACGCATACTGGACACTTCGTAGACTTCATCGATTGGCGTAGAGCCCAATACGCCATCCTTTCTCACACCTGGAATGGGGCGGAGCAAACATACCAAGAGATCAGAGCGATTCAGAAGGACTACGGACCCGACGGTCGCCGTCTACATCTCGTGCCCAACGTTCCCCCCCCTCACGACCCCTCGCCTCCCAGCCAAGACCCTCCGCCTCAGGAAAACCTTACAACTCACACCCCCCAGCCCGCGGCCGATGTGGATACGATTTGGAGCGATCCTGCACTGTCCGAGAAGATCCGTAGATCTTGCGAGATCGCTCGTGCTCATGGCTATCGCTACCTTTGGATCGACTCATGCTGCATCGACAAGACAAGTAGCTCCGAGCTATCAGAAGCGATAAACTCGATGTACATCTGGTACCGCGATGCGAGCGTCTGCTATGCGTATCTTTCGGACGTCTTGATGGACTCGGACCCGGACCTGTGGAAGCTTGGTTTCCGCATGAGTCGGTGGTTCACTCGCGGGTGGACACTGCAGGAACTCGTCGCGCCTCGGAACATTGTTTTCCTGACAACGGAGTGGCTGGTCATCGGAACGAAGGTCACGCTCGTTGCCGACATCGAGCTCGTTACTGGGATCGAGAGCGATGTCTTGATGCACAGGAAGTCATTGGACGAGGTCAGCGTGGCGCGGAGGATGTGCTGGGCGGCGACGCGACAGACGACCCGGGTGGAGGACGAGGCATACTCGCTGCTCGGTATCTTCGACATCAACATGCCTACCCTCTACGGGGAGGGCGACCGCGCGTTCCGGAGGCTACAAGAGGAGATCCTGAAGCGGATCCCGGACCAGAGCATCTTCGTCTGGGATACTACCCACCCATACACTCTTCGCTACCTCGAACCGTCCAAGTCTCCCGCGGACGGGGCTGCTTCCAAGCTCAAGCTCCTAGGCACCCATACTGTCGTCTTCGCGCGCTCGCCCCACGGTTTCTTCCGCACGGGCTCTGTGTCTCCATTGCCTCATGATCTATGCCGACGGTATCTCGGGCTCTCTGAGGTCGATCACCCCCTTCCCGACTATACAGAGTCCCCGTATGGACTGCGCACGCACTTCCCCATGCTCTCCATCGTCAGGTGCTTCTCATCCGATCCCTTCCGTGCCATCGAAGCCTCCCACGTCAGCGTTGACCAGTGGTTCTTGGTGATCCTGGGATGCAGGGTCGATGCACACCGCGAGGAGCACCTGTTAGCACGCCTGTGCTACCTGGACACCTCCAGGGCGGGAGCGGAGGTCCTCAAGGACATGGGTATATGCTCCAAGGCCTCGACCGAGTCCGACGCGGATCTCTTCGTCCTCACCCCCGCCGACATAGACCGCTTTCGGACGCATCTGGAGGTGAAGACGGTCTACCTACCCCATCCTAACCGCGCGCTGCCGCCGGGAGTCCCTCACGTTCCAGAAGAGTGCCCGGACGTCGCGTTGTCCCCCTGGACGAGCGCTGTCCTGGAGGCGCAAGGATACCGCGTCGAGCACTTCGGTCCTACCCAGGAGAAGCCCGACAACCACCAGTTCGCACTCACGCGAGACGGGTCGACGCTCTGCCTCGAGCTCCAGTTCTCTCCACAGGACTGTCACCTCATGGTATGGTTCTCGCGTGTCAACGCCGACGTGCCCGACCGCGTTCTACCGCAACCACGCAAAATCAAGTACCTCATCCACAAGGACGGCTTCGCGCCCATCGATATGCGCACTTCCGACGGAGGGGGGTTGACGCTGCAAGCCAGTTTCGAAATTGCTCGGGACCCGGAGAAAACGCTGTTCTACTTCCTGGTGGAGGTAGGGGCAGGCGATTCGTACCAGACCCCGAGCCTGCCTGTGCTCCGCGTCCAAGATCGCGTGCGGTATTCTGGAGAACATACGCTGCTGAATTCTACGGATAGGGTTGCAGAAAGGGGTGGAGGCGAGGATGACAGTTCTTCAGATGCAGGACGGGATGGGCGTGGACAACACGAACAGTCTTGGACGACGCTCGGAAGGAAGATGGATGACAAGATGAAGGGGTGGTGGAGTTCGCGGCGCGGTGAGAGGAAGGCAGTTCCGTGACTTCGTCGACGGCTCTGACCTTGGGATCAATGTGTTCGCGGCCCGTTCGATATGTCACGGATGTTCCTGCCCTCCGCCATTCTGGAACTTGTGGCGTAGCAGGGTGCCACGCATGGATGGGATTTCCGAGTTACTTCGAGAGTTGCGGGTCGAAATATTGAAGCCCTACTCAATCTTGTCCGAGAGTGCTAGTAGTATAGATGATATAAAGCTCGCGAGGAATTTCGTAGTTTCAAAGAGAGTGTCACAACGGGCAGCCTCGGGCCGGCCTCAACCGTATGGGCGCTTATACACCAGTACGGGCCCCTTCGTCGTTTCCTTCCGAATCCCATCTCGTCGACCCTCCTACCCCTTGTCGCACATTTATGTCTCCTCATTCCTAGCGATAGGCTCTGCTCTGGAGTACCTTGCGAATACCCTGGTGCGACTTGCAGCACTCTCTGATGTTCTGTGTTGACTTATTTCCACTCAACTTGAAGATTTGCCGCTTGCGCTTCAAGCTTCAAGTCTGGAGTACCGCCTGCGTTTTGGAGTATGAATGGTGACCAAGCACCATATATCAAGCTTGTCAGCATGAGGTGAGTGGGCAAAGGCATGGCGTACAAAGCGCACAATTGCGGAGGGCGGTGCTCACGAAGTTCACTGTCATTGGCAGTGCCCACTGCCCTCTCGATACCTTCCAATGGAACTTGAGATTCCATCGCGGCCAAGCCAAAAGCTACGTCAAAGGAGTCTCTGGAAACTCTAAGTTACGGTCATGTTTCAAGAGTTGCTTCTCGCCCTTATTCTTCTCTTAACGTGGCGAGGCAAGTCATCCGCAGAGCAGCAGCCTCGAGACGACCCCTTCTTCCCTCTTGTCCCCCACTCGTCTGTGCTACCAAAGGGTGTGGTGTCGGTGCGTCCCAGCTTTTTACTTCTGGTGGTCACCGCTGACCGGAAATTTACCTGTGTCCGTTTAGACTCATGCGTCTACTCGATACTCACACTGGACGATTTGTCGAGGTTCACGATCCAAACAGCGTCGAATATGCAATCCTCTCGCATACGTGGGATCCGACAGGGGAACAATCCTATCACGATGTCCGACGAATCCATGCGTCCCCCTACCTCCAGATCGTGGCTGTCATTGTCTGGGTCGGCTTGGCTGTCTGGTGGCGATTACTCCTCGCGCTCTCCGTCGTTCTTGAGGCACCTATCTTCCTGACCCATTCCATGTTGAGGTCCCAGAAGGATGAAGAAATCCGATTAGTCCTCCCCAGCGCGTTCAGGGCCACGGAGTCGTCCCGCGGCCATGTCACCGTCGGTGTCGTGCAGCGCCTGCGACGAGCCGCCGAGGACATTCGTAGCTGGAACAGCTACCGGTTCTCCACAAGGCTCTCCGCGAAGATTCGGAGAGCGTGCGCGACGGCTCGAGCGTACGGTCACCGCCTCGTATGGATCGATTCGTGCTGCATCGACAAGACAAGCAGTTCGGAGCTGTCGGAGGCCATCAACTCGATGTATACATGGTATCGCGGTGCGACCATCTGCTATGCCTTCCTTGCTGATGTGCCAAGTTCGCCGTCACGCGCCGCATTGGACAACCGCTCATGGTCCTCCACGGTGGCCTTCCGAAAGAGCAGATGGTTCCGCCGAGGTTGGACGCTCCAGGAGCTCATCGCGCCGAGGGTGGTCGTCTTTCTTTCTATGGAATGGCAGTTCCTCGGAACGAAGTCGAGCCTTGCCCAGGTCATCGAGGAGGTGACGGGCATCTACTCCGCCGTGCTGCGCCACCAGATGCCCCTGTCAGAGGTCCCTGTCGCGAAGCGGATGTCGTGGGCAGCGATGCGTGAGACGACAAGGAAGGAAGACGAGGCGTATTCGCTCCTTGGAATCTTCGACATCTCCATGTCCACGCTGTATGGAGAAGGCGGTCGCGCGTTCATCCGGCTGCAAGAGAAGATCCTGAAACGCATACCGGACCAGTCGCTCTTCGCCTGGACTGTGTCTGATCAGGAGGTACACTCCCTCCAGTTCCCACTCACCCCCAAGGTCGTGAAAGAGAACTCGTATGTTATGGATGCCATCGAGGACGACTACTCTGCGTTCTTCGCGGCATCTCCCCGGTCGTTCCGCAACTCGAACGGCATCCGCCCTCTCTCCCACAGTGCATTCGTCGAACGAATTGGATTCAACTCCCCTCTCCCGACCTATACCGTCTCGCCATACGGAATCCACACCCACTTCCCACTGATCCCCGCGAACCACTGCTTCCCGCCCGGTCTGCTCACACTTACAAACTGCTACTTTGCAATTCTCGCCTGCGAGTTAGAGGACCAGGAGGGGAGCCTGCTCGCCGTCGTTTGCTCCGCGGAACCGACCGCGGGGGGGACCATGCTCCTCAAGAGCGGACGCATCACCGAGATGACCAATCGCAAGCTCCTCCACCGCACCACCACTATCCACTACAACCGGATGAGCGAGCACCGCATCGGCGTCTTCGACTCAGCTATTCTGCCGGAACTCTTCCCGCTCTCGCGAAAACTGTATGTGGATGCTAGCCCGGTGTATGTTCCCGTAGAGAACCCCCTCCCGTCTAGCCGGGCGTGGTACGCATGGACGGGGAGCGTGCAGCTCACGGCGTGGAGCACGACGATCCTGCGCCAGCTCGGTTACGCCGTCTCATGCTCCACGGACAGCGACTCGAGCCACATGCTCTCTTTGGCGATGGGGGACACTCGCCTCAACATTCGGCACCGACGGAGCCGCCCACAGGACCCAAACGACCCCTTCGTTGTCGTGTGGGTCGCTCCCTCCTCGGGTGAGTCAATGCAATTTGCCGACCAGCCGTCGGTCACGCTCGACCTCCGCAAGATCCGCGACTGCAAGGAGTACGCATTCGACGCCGCCTCGGGGCGGCGCGTCGTGCTGCGCTTCACATTGTCGTGCATGTTCATATCGTTCTTCCTGGACGTGGAGGTCTTGGACGAGACAATCGTAGTGTCTCCTGCTAGTGTGGCGACTGTGACGGCGAAGCGCGATCCGGAGGAGATGGCGGGAATGGATGATAGCCCCCGGGATGGGTGGTTTTGGGCTTCTTGATGATGATAGCGAGGCTTTTTGTGCTGAAGGCGTGTGGAGAGGAACGTGTGGTTGACTATCAACGCGCGGAGAGGGACCTCCGAACTCAGTCAAGCCTTGGTCTGTCCGGCTACCCCGCCTCTTCTACCAATCCCTACCTCCGTCCTTCACCCTATCTTCGAGGAAGACGTCTGAGGCCGGAAGGAGACACCCACCTACCCGACATCAGAAAGCTCCAATGTACGCGCGCCGGCTGGAACAATCTTCGACGATCGATCATGTGCTTTGTGCTGGGGTAGGCCTCGAGGCGCAACCGGAATGAGAAGGTGCGATGTGCGGTACGTCCATGATCCACCGCACTGTGTCGGCCACCTTAAACGTATGTGTAGATCTAGCGCAAATGTTTGCGTGCCCTTCTGCATACTTTATTCTAGGCATGTATCATGGACCGTAATCAAATGTTGATTGCGCAATACGAATAACAGAACAGATACATGTCAAGTTTGCTGGCGCTCACAAACACTTGTGTTTTCCCATGCGCCCACTTCGACATGAATATTCCACAATCCCGATACAGCATGAAGGATACAATGGACCGGGCTGTACAAGCAACATTCCCAGTGGCAGGTCGGTGAAATATATATGTCGACCTCACCGAGCTTCCGCCTATCTGCCTCTCTCTGACATCGAGTCTCGGCAAGGTGTCCCCGCAACATCTGCAAATCTATCTTCCACACGTTCTCCCTCCCATTCATCTTCCTGCCCCCCACCCTCCGCCACCTACAGAGGTGTCGGTGCGTTTGAGAGTCTTCGTCTTGTATTGACATCACTGACAACTCGCTACAGAACCTCCACCGTACAATGCGGATACTAGAGACATGCACCGGCCAGTTCGTCGAGATCGATCCACTCAAGGTCGAATATGCCATCCTGTCGCATACGTGGAGCCGTGCAGGAGAGCAGTCGTACCAGGATGTCGTGCGTCTCCAGGAATCGCTGGCTCGCAGGAAGTCGTCTATATTCCTATCCATATATGCGGAGGTTTCTTGGCGTGCCTCATTCATCCTTTTCTTCCTTCTCCACCTCCTCTTTATCGCGATCACCACGGGCCACTTGACAGGCTCGTTCCTCCTCCGCGTGCGCGAGCCGCGTAACACTCGCCTTGCCAGGGAACTGGAACGATGCGTCGACTGGTTGAGGGCGGTGTCGTCTCAGTGTCGCCCGTGCGAGACGATCCTGGAGGATTGTTTGCTATCCACGAAGATCAGGATGGCGTGCGCCGTTGCGCGAGCCCATGGCCACCTGCTGCTCTGGATTGACTCGTGCTGCATAGACAAGACTAGCAGCTCTGAGCTGTCCGAAGCCATCAACTCCATGTATCTCTGGTATCGCCACGCCTCCGTCTGCTACGCATACCTTGCCGATGTTCCTTCCCGCGCTTCTGCCCTCGCACGTGACCGGGCGATTCGCCGGAGCAAATGGTTCACTCGAGGCTGGACACTGCAAGAGCTCATAGCTCCCCGCATTGTTGTGTTTCTTTCCTCTCAATGGACCTTTCTGGGATCGCGATTTGGGATGGCGGGCATCGTGGCACAGATCACAGCCATAGATCTCGAGGTTCTGGCCCATGAGAAGGAGCCACAGGATGTCTCCGTTGCATCCCGCATGTCCTGGGCTGCTGATAGGGAGACCACACGAGTCGAAGACCAAGCATACGCCCTACTAGGGATCTTTGGCATCCATATGCAACCCATGTATGGAGAGGGAGGGCGTGCCTTCATCCGGCTGCAGGAGGAGATCCTTAAACGGATACCGGATGCAACCCTCTTTGCATGGGGCGAGCGGATGCCCTACATGGCCCTCTACGGCCCTGACCAGGAGAGTTGTAGCCCTGACTGTGATCGCTTTTCCCTCACCTCTGCGGAGGGGACCGTTACAAGCCTCCTAGCGTCTTCACCCTCTTCCTTTCGTTCCTGCGCACGGGGGCAGTACACTCCTCTCTCTCAAGACACCCTCCTCCAAAGGCTTGGTCTTTGTGATACTAGTAGTTACCCCATGTCAGATCACATGGAAACACCCCACGGTACTCGCATACTGCTCCCGCTCATAGCAGTCAACCGCGAATCAATGTCTCGCTTTCGTCCGAGGCCCGCCTTCGACGAGGATCAGACAAGCTATTACCTAGCCATCCTGGCGTATGAATCCCGACAGTATCCAGGCTGTCTTATGGCCCGTCCTTGCCTCACTCGATCCGCCGTGGTCCGCTCTAGGACTATACAGGTTCTCCAACAAAGCTACGCGGAAATGCATCGAGGCAGACCAACTTCGATCAAGTCTGCCCCTCCTCCTTTCTGTATCATCCCTATCCGGCCGAGCGACATCGAACACTACCGTCCACACCTGTCCTCGGAAATGGTGTACATTCGCCCTCCTACCATTTCGACGTCGTTCTTGGGCTCAGTGCAACAACCCGTTGCCATGGGAGTCGATGGCGTCACACTTGCATTGTCGGATTGGAGTGCAGCTGTCCTTCGGGCGCAGGGATATTCCCTCGAGGCCCATCCAGCCAAATGCAGTCCGGATGCTGGGATCGAGTGTACCGGTCTCATCCAGTTATCGAAAGGTAGCAAGACCATAACGATCGAGTATACGTGGTACTGGAACAGGAGAACCGGAACTATCTTGCCCCAGGTACAAGTCAACATCCAGCCGACACACGTTATATCAACTGCATCGTTGAGCCATCGAGATCCCCTACTACCGCTGATCCGACCAGGGAAACGAGTAGGAGGGCAACGGTCATCGACATCGTTCACCTTCAATAGCGTTGGTGGAGAGGAGGTGTTTGTGCGAGTTAGCCTAGAGACTAGGTTACGGTCTCCATCCGAGTGGCTCTTGGATGTGGAAGTACTTACTGGCGCATCAGCCAAAGCGCTCATTAGCAGGCCCAGTCGCGAGGGACAAAGGGAATGATACATGTACGGACGAGGGTGTACATATTGGCAGAGTAGTTTTTGTTCCCACTCCGAAGGCATCATTCTTACTTCGATAAGCATAGTCGGTGGGGGCAGCGAAAGATGTTTAGGATGTCGACCAGATGTAACTCCAGGACCGGCGGCGTTTTGAAGGTTCTGGATGAGCCGTTCGAGCTCGGCGCCGAGGTGCGTCGTGGATCAGGATTGTCCTCACTATTTTTAAGTCGCTACGCATGAATACCCAGCTATTGCCGTCAGGAGAGGGGCACGAGAGTATTGTTCATGTGCCTTGCAAAATACGATTATTCGGAATGTTGGGATCGCACAACCCTCTAAGCTACATGGAGCACACCGGCATTGATCAAAGGTACCAAATTTACTTTCGGGAACAGATGGAGAAGAACCTTCACGAGTATGTCTGTCTCTCTCCTCGAGAAAGACGCCCCGGAGATCCATATCTCGCGCAGATTCCCGTGCGAGCATGGCATCATCCAGTCACCGTCCGACGGAAGCGACGTAAGATCTTGGCTGAATGGGAATCGCAGGGTTACAAGTCCAGGACATCGATGCGCGAAAGCAAAGAGCGAGCAAAGCGTGGGACGGGGTATCCCCGAAGTTCGTCCGCCACGGAGCGACACCTCAAGGGTTGACAGAGACGTCCACGAAGTGGCCATAGCGTCAACGTCTTCGTCGGTAAGCGCGACGCCCGCCGGGTCCTCGATGGTAATCGCGCAGTCGTGCAATAGCCGGAGGGGGAGTAACGGGCGCGCATACTGGGCGAAGGACCGTGCGTGGCTCGGAACGACCGTCCCCGAGCGCGTACACTCCGTATGCACCGTTCGGAGTGACTGGGAGAAGCGCGCGCTGAGGAGAGATGCGCAGCGCGTCCATCCGTCCGTGTCATCATCGGGTATGGACACGGAGAGCGCCACGGTATGGAGCGCGGGCGAGTCGACAGCGCGAAGGATGCCTTCAATGTCCAGCGGGGGGCCCGCAATGCGAAGAACTTCTAGTGCGGATAGCCGTGGGGGGTCTTGACATTGATCGCCGCGCTGGGACCGCGCAGGCACGCTCTCCATTCCCCATGAGCGCCGGAAGACGACGGAGAGGGACGCGAGAAGCGGCATTCTGCTGCAGTATGAGACGACCACCGAAGTCGGCGTGGAGATAGAGCCGAGATGAAGCGCGCGAAGGTGTTTGAATATGGTAGGAGAAAAGAGGTGCCAAGACGTCCGGAAGTCGATGCCCTCCAAAGATAACTCCTCCAAACACGGAGAGTAGGCCTCGAGGACTCCAAAGAGGTTGGTATATCCCTCCGTCGCGCCAGGGACGATCTGGGCAGGTGCTGGCAGAGGCGTAGGTGAAGCGGCCTGGACGTAGAGCGTAACACGTCTTAGGGAGCGAGACAGGAAGGGAAGGCACTGTGCGACGTGCAAGAACTGTAACCAGAATATTTCCTGAAGATTGGGGAGGACAGTGGTTCCAGACCGCGACGCATGACGTACAAGCGCGGAGAACGCGCTTTCACCGAGTCGCTCTCCAGGCCCCTCCGCGTAGTGGTAGTGGAGCTTGCGAACTCGCCCTGAGTAATGGAGGAAGCGCCCCCATTCTTCGTCTCCGATGGCGCCTTGTAAAACCTATTGAGATGTCCAACAATAACAATGAGCCGCTGTCATGTCAGAAGAAGCGCAGAGCGACGTACGAAGGTATGACCATCGCCCCTCTGGTTTCGCGCCTCCACGAGAGATCGCGGCAGTAGCCTGAAGAGTGGCACAAGCCCCGAAATTTTGCACCAGAGAGCGTCAAGCGCAGGTTCACTGAGGGCTTTCGACGCGCGTGCACAGCTCGCCAGCGTGCTCTGGCATCCAGAGGGTAGGTGAGACAGAATGTTGCGGAGGATCTCGTCGATAAACCACATTTGATGAGCGCGGCTGACATTTCCTTCATCGTCGAAGGTCGCCATTCTGAAGATCAATGAGGATCTAGTGGGATGTTTCCCAACCGAATGTCAGCTTGTGCCCTGACGGCGTAGACTATAACTCACCCCTGAGGTGGAGCGGGTCTCAAGACGTTGGGCAGCGAACGTTCCACCTTGAGCGATAGCGGCGAGGACAGCCAGAGGGTGCTGACGAACGAGGCCGACTCGATTATAAGGCATGGACCCACCTGCCGAAGTATTCTTTCAAATTTTGAGTTCAGGCTGACGCTCGCTTCGATTTGGCACTCACTGAGCCAACCGTGTCCAGGCTTCTGATCGACAACCCGGTCATGAGCTTGGTCTCTAGAAGGCGCTCGTCTGCGACGCCTACGTACCGCAGTAGTCATGACGGGTGGCGATTGAGGGGACGGTTTGGCCACATCTTGACGTAAAATCTACCCGGTGATCGAGGCTGCGGGGGGGGGGACGGATAGCGAGCCTTCCTCCTTGAGGGAACAGGATTGGAAGGACATCAGGTTGGAGCAAGAGTGGAGGTGCTAATGTCTCGCGATTGTCAAACAGCCTCGACATCGAAGGGAACTTCGCGCGCTTCTGGCATTCAAGAAGGTGAGAAACTCGAAGTTTGATGCTGATCTACATATGGATGTCCACATACCTTCCGGAGCCTAACAGTAATAAGACGGATGAGGGCTGAGGCCGGCGAGGCGAGGTTCGAGAGCACAATCAGCCTGGAAACTACACAAATCGAGATCAAATACGTTACAAATGGAGACATACCTCATCATGCGTGTTGTCATACAAACGCGGGTCAAACAGTCGCGCGATGGCGTGCCTGGCTGTGGCATGGTAAATGAAATGAATAGACTGAAGGACATGCCGTTGTCCCAACAGTCCACGTTGCAGAGAACGAAAACGCAATCAGTATCGCCATGGAGTTGACACAATGAGGAGTTGCGCGAACGATGTGTGCTGGTATATAAGTAACTGAGTGTACGGTTCCAGTCAGTGCAATGTCCGACGGAGAGGGCAATGACTCGAACTCACTATTTGGCGACGTGGGCGTAGTTCGCAGGATATATCGTCAGTGCTCCGTGATAAGCCTGACATACATTCATGAATTGAGGAGATACCTGCGGAGCTCGTTAGCAGGCGGATACGTCCAAGGGAGAGGTAGTAAGGCTTACGGCTAGCGTCCACGAGGGAAGAAAAACGCATCGTAGTCGGCGTCCAACCAGATCATCCCGCTATCCAAACGCGGGAATATGCGCGACAGGTAGCGCGTGCACTTATCCCGTACCTTCCTCTTCCACTTTCCTCCCCGCAGTTGCAGCTCGATGACGTTGTTGTCGTATGATGCAGCCGAAGGAAGCTCCGAGCTGCTGAGCGGCGAGTAATGGGGTAAAGGAAGTACCAAGATCTCCAACGAACGGCAGTTTCGAGCGATGCTCTCAAGCGCGGTGATCGGGAGCGTCGGCGGATGCGGGCCACCCTCAGGCTCCGAGTAAGGGAGTGCGAGGAAGCGGAGGTCGGGCCATGCCTTTGCGACGTCGTCAATGTCCTCGGAGGTGATGATGCATTCGGTCTGCTTGAGTCTTCCGATCGATAGCTTCCGTAGCTTGCGCAAGGCGTAGAGCGGCGGGAAGAGGTCCCGAAACATTCTGATACCCACTTCTGTGGGATTGTCATGCAGCCACACCTCGAACGATAGCAGCGTGTTGGGGAAACGAGAGGCCACAATCTTCGCGCAGCGTCTCCAGATGGCGTTATCGCACGCTATGGAGAGGGAGAGTTGTTGAAGAACTAGTGAGTGTACGAGGTCCATGAACGCGACGACGAATCTCGGAGGGCCGATCACTTTGAGGCTTCGTAGCTCCTCGAGAGGAAGCGGGGATGAACCGGGCGGTAGATTATCCACCTGGTCACTTGCTGCGTCGTCCTTCATCCCGACCATGAGAGATTCCAGGCCAGCGAGCGCCTTGAGGCAGGAAGTCAAAGATTGCAAGTCCAGAACAAGGTGTAGAGTTAAACTGCGCAAATGACGGAAGGTGCTGATAGTCTCTAGAGCGAGTGGACTGGCAGCGTCGTGAACTGTGAGATCCTGGACGTGTGAGGCTTGGGAGAGGACCGTTTGCAATGCCACCCCAGTCGCGTACTTGCCGTAGTCGGGCCTCGGCTCATCGTCTCCTCTCTGCAACCTCTCAATATTAAGATCATTTGATAGGTCCATGAACAACGAGCGGAGGTTGAATGAGAGGAATAGAGGGAGGGAAGCCGAGTGCTTCACGGGACGAATCCACGTCAACTGCTGCAGGCGAGGGAGCAGCGACTCTCCTTGAGTTCTCGCCATCAATGCGCCGCTCGTCATTCCATCGATGTTGTCTCCCCGGTTGATGTAGACTCGCACAAGCTTGGCATAACGGACGAACCGGTTCCATTCTTGATCGTCTATAGGCGCAGAGAGGATCTGATGAAAGGATGCAGCGTATGTGAGGGACTATGAGGCATATTGAGAAGCAAGCACTCACGAAGGTCTTCTTCCAGATGGATCCTTGGCCTGTTATTCTTTTGATGGCTTTCGTTAGGATCGCGAATAACGGATCCAAGCCCTCCATTGTCCCCCATAGGACCTCCAAGGCGGGTTCGGAAAACGCATGGGAGACGGCAGCGCAAGCAGCGAGAGCGGGACGTGAATCAGAGTTGTGCTTCATTATCTCCACGACGATTTCTGAGATCTCCCATAGTGAAGTCGCCGAGGTGGAGGACGGTGGAGGTTTTGTCTGCCTTGTCGCGGCCATGATGGCGCTCCTCGGCTAGTTGTGCCGCTTACGGGCCGGCCCGTTTGTGCGTCCTGTGTGTGGACCTCGCGTGAACCTTTACTTTTCGTGAGTGCTTCTGCCACCTTACAGAACTCTCGAGGGGATGGAAACATCGGGACATACCAGGAAGCGCGGGGGGATGGTACGTTGGTGAGAGTCAAGTGTCCGCGGAGCAATCCAAAAATGCGTCGAATTCAAGTCAGCATTGGGCGCTTACCTAGCCCTACTTTTTCTCCCCTACCACCACCTCCATAGATGTGCTCTTGCCCTTGCTTGCCTCCGTACCATTAAGGGTCCACGAACACGCAAAAGGATGCCTCACACTAGACCTCAAGTCGACGGAGGACTCGAAGAGTGATGAGGCGAAAGGCAAATACGCATTTTGAACACGCTGCCCTGCAGTTTGTGAGTCGTTTTTTTCCTTTACGGTTATTCTTTTTTTCCATTCATTCAGTCCATCCTATGTGGAAACTACAGTCGGATTTCAAGACGTTCGCGGACGTTCGCGGTATGGTGCACTGTCCTCGTCATTCCGTCTTGCTGAGTGATACTAGGATTCAAACTTACGCACTTCTTCGACACGACAAACATCCAGATACGGATGACGAGCCTTCAACTTCCCTAGAGGTCTGAGTAAACCCTCGCGATTCTCAGCCTGGTGTTGGAGATTTCGCATCGTCGAAAACGGGGACCGCAGGATGGATTGGGTGCATCAATAACTGGTGAGTGCATATATTTGCCAGTCTACCCGTTGCCAACACACTATCGGCCGTCCAAACATTGGAATTCTATTTTTCGTGGGATTGATGGATGCTTATCATAGTTTCTTTGTACGGTTGTGTGGTTGAAGGGAAGATGAATGGGAGGCTTAACGTGTACGTTTATCAAGGTCGCTGTTTCTGCCGGTCAGAATGCTAACCTTGTTGAAACTAGGCAGGCATTCGTGTCGTGTATGTGGTCTGTGTACTTGTGGAAGGACAAGCCGATCTTTGAAGTCGACGAGCTCCCCATCGAACGTTTCTCTGAGGCGCTTGGACGCCTGGCGTGCTCCGATGAAGAGGATGAAGAGACGCCTCCGAAGGCTGCGGCTGCAAAAGCATGCCTAGAAGGTGTGCCCGCCCTGTCCGACGCTCAGTCTCTGGGTACTAACTTTCATTACCCGCCCAATCGCGTGCAGCTGTGTGTACGGGGACCGGAACGTCCTCTCTCCGAGCGCTGCATCCACCGCATCGACTACAACGCTGATACCGCCGGCGACGGGTTGGACGAAATCCTCACGCTCAAGCGGGCAGACTCGGACCTCGACAACGTTGGCCTATCCGAGGCGGACTTTTCGGAGTGTGGGGGGCAGGGGATGACGCTGTCAAAGAGCCTTGGCAGAGAGCGTCCCGTGTGGTACAAGCTTGTCCTCGACGATTTGGGCAGTGCGCTCGCGATGTACGAGCTGTAGGGCACCAAGAAGGTGTTTTGGGACGTGGACGAGAGTGATGGACTCGTGGAGGCATTCGCGAAGACGAACGCAGGAAGCTGAAGGCGGCTGTTGTGGGCAACTTGAAAGTAGAGGCGAAGGAGAGGAAGCGGAAGCACCCGAAGGGCGAACGCGAGGTGTGTTTCGTGCTGGCCTTCTGGCGTATAATGGCTTGGTGCTGACACCGTGTTTCAGGGTGAAGGCTTCGACGAGGAAGATAGCTGGGCCGAGCGAAGACGATTGATACGTTTCCGTGCGACATCAAGCTGTTCATATCTGAGGATCAAAACAAGCAAGACCGGCTTCGGACAATGAGGCCGTGATCTCGCCGAGTCTTGAGGCAGAAGAGTTCTCGTTGAATATGCTTTGCAGTTCCTGCGTAGTAGGTTTCGTGGAGACCAGCGCTTACAGGCGTAGCACAGTGTTCCTGACACTGAAAGCAGCGAGGAGCTGTCAATCAGCCCCGGGGATCATCCGTACAGTACACCTTGCCCCTCGATGTTGACAGACCATCCGATCCTGTCGGTGTGGTGGCGTATGGCATACGTAGCCATGAAGCGACTCTTGTCCAGTGGCCACATTGTTCCTCCACCTCGCTTTCATCGCCCTTTGCCCAGGGTAACACAAGTGACGACATAACATACATCTACTCCCTCAAACCCACGTTTGGTTTGTCCCCACTCTTATCGCAACATTGCAACTTATTGATGTTCAAATGTCAAAGACTCAATGAGACTGCTCGATACAAAATCCTGCCTCTTCGTCGAGATAACCGACCCTAGGGCCACTTCGTATGCGATCCTGTCCCACGTGTGGAATCCGTCCGGTGAGCAGACCTACCAAGACCTCCGCCTTATCCAGCAATCGTTTCTCCCTGTCACCGGGACGAAGGCGACGTTCTTATGGATATGGGCCGCCCTTTGGTGGCGCGTTCTCATCACATCATCCTTCCTGGTCACCATTCTTCGCGACGTCGTACGGGGCAGACACATCACCGATACCCTACTATTCCGCCGCACAGCCCGCGAGGAGACGCTCGAGCACTTCTCCAAACGGCTCACTGACTGGATCGCCCTCATACGCAAGGGCGCGCGAGAGATCCGTTCTCATTGCACTCTCCTCCACGGCAACAGGATCTCCGCAAAGGTCAGGGACGCGTGCACCATCGCGCTCGCACAGGGATACAAGTACATCTGGATTGACTCGTGCTGCATCGATAAGACGAGCAGCGCCGAGCTCTCCGAGGCCATCAACTCCATGTACTTTTGGTATCGCGAAGCCGCCATCTGCTACGCTTTCCTCGCCGACGTTCCCACAGATGACAATCTGCGCGCTGCCGGCTCGAAGTTCCGTACGAGCAGATGGTTCACGCGGGGCTGGACGCTCCAGGAGCTCATCGCGCCTCAGGCGGTGCTGTTCTTGTCCTCGGATTGGCACATCATCGGCTCCAAGTCCAGCCTAGCCACCGTGGTCGAGGAGGTTACCCATGTCGAGCGCGCAGTCCTGCGCAAGCAGCGGGCAATCGAGGATGTCAGCGTCGCCAGGCGCATGTCGTGGGCGGCCAGCCGGGTCACCACGCGGCTGGAGGATCGAGCGTACTCGCTCCTCGGTATCTTCAACATCAATATGCCCACTCTGTATGGGGAGGGAGGACATGCATTTGTTCGTTTGCAACGGGAGATTCTAAGGCGGATCCCGGACCAGAGCCTCTTCACTTGGGGGCGCTCTTTCTTCCAGCCCCTCCTACCTCCCCCTTCCGGCGACTCTTTGCAACTCCAGCCTGATATTCGGCGGATCTCTTGTGAACCGGAACTGGGGCCGGCCACCTCTCTTTTCGCTCATTCACCACACCAGTTTCGGGAGGCCGAGTCCATCCAGCACGTACCCTACGACGTATTCCTCCATCGTTTGGGCCTCCCGGACCTTGCACTCCCGGTATACGACGAGTCCCCTTACGGTGTTCGCACGCAACTCCCTTTGATTATGCTCAGCGAGCTCTTCCCTGCGGAGTCCTTCATCGGCGAATCGCGCAGTGGTGAATGGTACATCATTCCTCTTGCGTGTGAGCACTCGGGTCACCTGTTGGGCCGCATCTGCACTGTTCGCCCCTCGCAAGCCAGGGCGGCTTCCCTCGCGTCTGGGTTCCTCACGGTTTCGGTCGGGGACCCTCCTCAGCTGGGCAGCGGGAAGGCCGGGATCATAGCGCTGTCCCGGGAGCTCATAGAGCACTGCCGGTCGATGCTCCACGTCAAGACCATCCACATCCCCCTTCCACAACCGATGGACAACATAGCCATGGTCCTGCCACCACCCCCGCCGGCCCCGGGACAGAGCAACATGGCCCTCTGCGCCTGGGTGCCCCCAGTCCTCGCTGCACAGGGGTACACGCTCCTCGCAGGCCCCACGTGCCCCGAGCCCGACACGGGCACGCTGCTGCTCGAGCACGGCGTGGACTCGATCGTGATCGCGTACAGGTACGACCCGGCGCGGAACGTGGTGCAGTTCTCGGCGGGGATGCACGGCAACTACATCGACACGGCGCGCGGGGTGAACAGGCCCGGGGTGTCGGACTGGCTGACGTGGTATTTGTACGCGCGGCGGATCGAGTTCCAGCCGCTGCAGTTCAGGACGGTGGGAGGGAAGGATGTGGTGCTGCGTCTCGCTTTGGAGAGGATGTTTGACCACAAGCAGCCGCTGTACCTGGCGATCGAGGTTGTTGATCAGGAGACAGAGAGCCGGGCGGCCCCCCCGGCCCTACCTGTAGCTGCTACCTAATCTAAACCCAATCAATTTCAGTGCTTCTCCATTATCTGTCGCATCCGACCGGTACTCTCTACGACGAAGGCCAAGAAGCAATCTGGGTGATGCGGTCACTTGTCGTCAAACTCAGTATACGTTATACGTCCATTAGACTACCGTCACTAGGCAAACACACAATCCCATGGGCCATGGATCTTCTGGTCCCCAACCACAGCCCTCTGCGCCGCGAGCTGAATCAAAGGCACAGCGCCGGAACCGTGGTACGGCGCGCTGAACTTCACGAATGCGCCCCAGAAGAAGTTCTGCATCCACATCGGCGTCAGCCGTTGCAATGATCGAGAAACGCAGCGAGCCAGATGGCGACTCAGCATGCCGAGCACGGCGATGTCGCTCTCGTCGTCGTTCGACGAGCGCACGTGCGACCAGCGGAACAGCTCCGGGACCAGCCTGTCCTCCCACAGGCGGCCGAGGAAGAACGTCGCGTCGCAGCGGAACTCGACGGGCACGCCCCCGGCGCCCCCGAACGTGAACACGAGATCGTGGTCGGAGAACTTGTCGTGGGCGGCGTGGGAGATTGGCTCGTGTTGTCGGACGTCGCCTACTCTGAACCACAGGTTGCACATGGCCTTGATCACTGCCGGCGGGAAAGTGCTGTTCATGGATGCTGACAACGATGTGAACAGACGGCGCAAATTTAGCTCATTGTCGGGGGGAGGGGAAGAAGAAGGTGGCGGCTGGTACTGACCTGTGTCCAAGATAGCGCGGACGCCATGGTTGGGCATGTCGATTCGGATCGGCTTCCAAGTGGGCGACGTGTCGTTAGGCGGCACGAGGAGAGTTACCGCGAGGAGTCGGACAGTCCAGAGGTCGTATCGGCCTTGAACACGGGTATTGGGCACAACAGGGATGGGAGTGCTGAACACGGGGTGGTACTCGAGGCCATTGTGGTGCATTACACAGGGTGTTTCCTTTCCGAAGTAGATAAAGCTCTGGCTGATGAGGCTGTAAGGGAAAAGCCACATCCAATTATTCGAGTTGTAACTTACGCTTTGTCGCGAGAAATAGCCTCGTCCCTGGGTAGTGGGAACAGGAGACGTATTGTGAATTCGAGGTCCTATGCAGAGAGCGCGGTCAGGGTGATTGCTGCTTCAACATCCTTTGTCTAGTTCCCTCACCAATTCTTCCCGTGGTACGTTGTGGCAAAGCGCATCCCAAAATGTCTATTTAGATTATCCTTGTTGAGTGTGTATGCGGAGGAGACTAGTCGTCAAAGACGTACCACTTGATCACGAGCTTCGACGCCGACACTATCCTCTTCCCAGGGCCCTTTATAACTGAAGAAATTGAACGTCAGAGGCATTTTCCGTGCCGCGATACTGAGACAAAACGTACCCCGGGACAGTCAAACCCAGTCTACCGTCAAATGGCTGGGCTGCCGTCTTCGAATCCACGGCATACGCCAGGATCCGGGGGAGCGTCATGCGCTCTTCGTCACTCTGCTCGTCGCTCTTCATCCACCTCCAAGTATGCGGCACGAACGGTACCTTAACGGCGTCATGCCACCGCCGGAGCACTGCTCATGCGTCAGGATACTTAAGCCAAGCATAGCACGACGAAGTGGGAAGACTTACGAAGGGAGGCTCCGTCAGAAGAGACAACCTGTGCCTTACCCTCCACGCGTTCAAGAGGAGCTTCCGGGAGGACATTTCGGTATTCGAAACCGCTGCTATCTTGGCCCTTGTTAAATCCGACCACGGTCACCTCCTCTGTCCCGTCCGGATTGGCTTCGATATCGAGCTTGGAGAAGTCGTACGCAAGAAACCATCTGCAAGCGGTCCTTCAGAGATGGGGGTGACTTTAAAATGCATATAGTATGCACTCACAACAAAGCCTCGCCTAGGACAGGACTGCGATCAGTCCGAAGCCCCCACCGTACTACATTAGAGGTAGTGGCTTACAAGTATCGATTGCGAGAGTATAGTCCAGGAACATCCACGGCAATAGATCGTCGTGTTCATGCGAGTTGGGAGGCCACAATCTCTGAAAGGGAGTCAACATCGGAGTGAGATTCATTAGCGTGGATCACACACCATCCTCGCGGCGTACAGAAAGTCTGGAACACTACTGTCAGCACAAAGTAACGGCGGATTGGGCAAGGCGTACCGTTTGGAACAACCGAGCCCATCTCGAACGGCGGTGGCGGGGTCAAGTCCACGGAAAGCAGCATCAGGATGGCATTCATGCTTTCCAAGTCTGTCTCCGCAGGAAGTGCGCCGTCGGGGAAGAAGACAGTCTGAGGCGCTTGAGATAAGCTTGGTGTCGACTGAGGCGAGCGGACGACTTCTTGAAGGAAACGAGGTATATGCGGTGCGAGACGTATAGGTCGAGGCGCGTGAACCGCTCTTGGTTTTTCCGGAGACCCTTGAATGTCCGACAAGGTCGGTATGGCTGTCCGAGCGACTATAATGCGGTCAGTTTAGTATAACGGCGGATTGGTGTGTTGGCATCCATACCCGTCTGATATTGCCAGGTTGGCGTGGTGATCTCCGACCCCGACGCCCAGAGTTCTTCCGAGTATGACTCGTCTGCATCTAGATGTTCAAGTCCGGACGCCATGGACCAGTTTGCGGGAACAAGAGTCCGATATACATTTGCAGCCCTCTCAACTAGGCCTGTCACAGCCGATCCGCCGAAGTCCCAACCCGTCCCCGCTCGGCGTTTCGCGACCCGCTCATGCCCCGGGTCAGACCTCGCGTCATCGTTGTTGTTGTTGTTGTTGTTGTTGTTGTCATCGCGGCCGTCGAACGCGGCGCTAGCTGTGCGTTTAGCTTTATTGACCGAGACGTCAGGCGGAAGAGGATGCACGACTGGAGGCCCAGTGACAAGAGCTCTGTACCGTGCGGCGTCGGACTAATACACATAGTTGGTCAGTCCGACTCCTTATGTACGCCGGGAGCGACGAATTGGACGTACCCTCCAGATTTGGTAGAACTGGTCGATGTCTCGGGGACGTATACGAGGAGGGTGGAGAATCAAGAGCAAGTCGTTTGAACTCATGACGAGGGAGTATGAGGGCCAGATCTTCATTAACCTGAGGTTATATTCAACCAACTCAGTACCACTGCAAACGAGTCCTCGACGGTCGCCATGTCAGGCGTCAGGGCGACAGTGGGGATACACAAGGATAACAAGAACGAGATTTCCCATGGAACGTGGATGTGTAGTGAAGCGGGCGGGATCTAGGTCGATTGCCGATCGCGATGGGTACACACATGGCAGGTGCACAGACCGAACAAAAGGGGAGGTCACTAGCAGCGGCCATCGAACCAAACACAAAGCTCTAGACTGGATACACACCGTAAGTATCTTAGTATGTACGAGAACAGCGACATTCTACTAGAGCCCGCCGTAACCGACGAAGGGCCTTGCCAGTAGTGATGTAGTAAGTGCTGCGCACAGAATTCCAGGACATCGAGTCAAGTCAAGGCAGTACTGGCCCATTGACACGATGTAGCGACGAAAATGGAGCCTACAGTATTGAAGAATTTAGAAGCACTTCAGAGCGCTGTCAGCTGAGATGCGATGGCATCTGCAAGAGGTTACATTCGCCGATTATTGTCAAGCCTCACCGAGGCACTGTCGGCGTGGCGGCTACCCAGATAAGTAGTGGCAGAGGACAAGCACTTAGGCGCTAGATAGCGCCCTTCAAATTCGGCATTGTGTTGACTAAGCAGCCGTGTGGCTCCAGCCTGGCTGGCAGTCGTGACCTCAACTTCACCGATGACCTCTGGATAAAGATGGAGATCCCGTATATATTGAGAACCTCCTCGGCAAATTTCCCTACCTGACCTCGATCGCTCTCGAGGAGCTTGGCGGTAGAATCACCTGGGCCATTCTAAAGGCGTGCGTTGTCCTCCCCAATCTCGCGTCTTTATCGGTCCATCTTGGACTATACAGCCTTCGTGCCCCTCCTTTCCCTCAAGATGATGTTTCCGCCACTTCAATCTCCCTAAAACGGTTCTCGTACGGTACTACGATGTGGCGAGAAAAGATGACCGGGGTGGAATACGTTCGTGGCGGTCCCTCTCTGAAGGACATGCGGCCAGTTTATGATTTCGAGCGCGAGTGTCTATCCGGCATCGTCTTGAGGCTGAATAACACTGCGACGTCTCTTGCATTCAGTAGAGTCTGCACCCGTTCTCGCCATGGCGGAACTATCCTGGCCACATCTTCGTGAACTGGCTCTTCATGGACGTCTCATAGACCCCGTGCATGCGGCTTCGCTGCAGCACTTGCTTCCGTCCCTTCCGTCCCTGAGGAAATTATCGATTCTGGCGGGCAGGTTCTCTCATAGGCCGGTGCGGCACCCTATCCTTCCCGGTTCTTCGAATCCCCCGTCGGCTCCCCTCCAGCACACGAAATGGACCCCAACCCTGCAGCCTTCAAACTCTCCTTCATCCGTTCGCTGTTCAGCTGCATCCTCCACTACCAACGCGACAAACCCCCCTGCGCTGTCTGAACGCGAACCATCGCCCGTCTCCTTGCTCCCCGAATTATTCTCACTCACGATCGCCTATCCGGATCCCGAAGACGGGATCTTCTCCCTCAGCCTGCCCAATCTCAGGCACCTTTCTCTCCGCGACCAGCCTCGGGTTTACCATCGCCTCACGGGTAACGACGCTCCAGCCATAGTGGACGGGCCCTATGGCGGAACGTGGCCGGCCCCTTTACTGTCCCCCGAAGAATGCCTCTCCATCCTCAGGCGCATGGATCTCTCCCGTCTGACAAGCCTTGAGCTTGTATACCTAGCGTCCATGCCTGGCGCAGACGACGAATTGCTCACATATATCGTGGACTCACTTCCCCAGCTGGAACATCTGGAGCTGCATCGGTATCGTGGCGTCAAGCCGCGAACGCGGACGGCTCAGGTCGACCATGTGCGTCATCCCATCCACTTTCCGCCTCAAACGGGTGCTCACCGCTCTCCACATAGATCCATATCGCTCGGCTGCTGTCCGCAGCGACCTCCTTGCGCACCCTCCGCCTCAACCTCGACTTCCACGACGACCACCAGGCGTACTGTCGGAGCGCATGGAAGCGGGATCTCTGGTTCCCCGTCTTCAAAGAGCGCGGGTTCGAGATCGTCGGCGTCATGCAGGCGTCGTGCCCCCTCCTGGAGCACGTCGCGCTGCTCTACCATGGCCATCCCACCGCGACCTGGGCCGAGTTCCATCCGCAGTGGTGCGCGGAGCCTCGGTTTGTCCTGGACTACACCCAAGACCACATGTGCGTCCCTTCTTTCGCGAAGCTCTGCGTCTATCCACCCCTAACACACTTTTGTCTCAGGGATTCGGAACCGTGCCCCAGGGAATGGGTGTCGTGGATCGAAGATTGACGTTCGCGCCTGTAGCACTAGTGCAATGTTCCAGTACTTATACCATCGCTTCGTGAAGTAGACGGGATGTGAATCACGGATGTATTGATTATGTGCCAAGCAATGTTCTGATCTCTCTCCTCTAGTGCGTGCTCCTCCCCTGCGCTCCGCCCTTACTCTTATCTAGTCGTTTGAAAGTCGAGAACGGCGACAGACGCACAGCAGGACGGTGTCACGCCCGCACGCCATGTCCCAGTGGCCCGTTTACGAACGAAGCTATCTATGCCAGTATGCCGCTGAAGAGAGGCTACACATATACCAAATTATTAGTGTCCGAGCCCCCCATGCCATATATACACAGTCTATTATACCTTTGTCGCGTCCACCCCCAATCACACCATCCACGCGCCTCGTCTCACAAGCTCTGACAGAAGAGCTTCCCGCGTGCGACCTGCACCCTGCACAGCTCGATCTCGGTCGGGACCGCGAGAAGGGACGCCGTGAGGATGCCCGCCGAGTCCGCGAGGCCGATCGAGCCGATCTTGAACTCGCGCTCCTGCTTCGCGCGCTCGGGGTCCGTGCCCGGCGTGTCGTGCTTCTCCTGGTTGATCCGGTAAAACACATTCACGCTGTTCGCCGTTCGTCAGCACCCCGTCAGGGAAACGAGGAAGAAAGGGAGGAAGAGGAGCCTAAGGAGGGGGGAAGGACTGACTATGCAAGGCCGCCGCAGATGCCTTCGATGGAGATGAGGAGGAAGACGAAGGCGAAGCTGGCGCCCTCGTCCGCGTCGCCAAAGATGCCGACGGCGGACTCGAAGGCGAGGATGGTGAGGATGAAGCCTTGAAGGATTGCCGGTGCGGAGAGCAACTTGCCCGGCAGCGGGGGCAGGCCGAGGGTGATGGACGAGCGGGAGAGGAAGACGGTCGACTGGTAGACGAGCTGCGCGTGGTGAGCGTGTATGTGAGCGCGGCACGACGACGGATGAGAGGACCTAGGTAAGAGGGGGCGTACCTGCCAGAGCGGGTAGTAGTCGCGGATGGACTTGATGATCTTGCTCATGAGCCAGTGTTTGTCGGGTGCAGGGACGGGGTAGACAAGTGTCGGTGCGATACCCTGGTTGATTGTGTACTCAAACTGGATTAAGTAGACGTCAGCGGAGGTCAAGGGTACATTGTGGATGTCGCGAAGCGCAAAGGCCAACTGACCAAGTAGACGCAAACTGCAGGACGGTCATCAGCATAGGAATAAAAGGGAATAAGGGCAGACACGCGTACACAATGGTAGCATGTACTTCATCAGCATGGGCTTCGCGAGTTTCCACTTGTTCTCGATGGACAAGGCGATGGGTACGGTCACGGTCGCCTCTGACTCCGTCACCATAATCGAGTCGGGTTCATCTTCTTCATTGGGCAGTTGCGTGTAAGAGACCGACAGAATGGACTCATCCTCGTACGTCGCCCCCGAAGAGAACTGGTCGGGGCGGGGGAGAATGAAGTAATACACAATCGGGAGGATGAATGGCAGGAGCTGGATGGAATAGCGGTCAATGGTCGTATCATCGTATGAATGGCATGAAACGTACTGAGGAAAGACCAACACCGAAGCGAACGCCGAGCCCCCGGAGCTCCCACCAGAGGGCCGCACCCACGAGGCCAGCGCCACCGGTACCAGAGGCGAAGTAACTGCAGTACAGGTGGACGTTAATGTCGACCAGTGGTGAAGAGCATTGATAATGCGCACCCTACACTGTGGCCTGCTACCTTGGGAGGGTGGTACCGTGTCGACAGCTGCAGAAATGTCAGCTCGCCGAGACCTGTGGTTACACTCTTCAATAACGATTACAAATGAGGCTTGCATGGCCCAAAACGCATCCCGCAAGTGACCGATGGATCGAACCTCGTGCGGGTAGTCAAAGAAGGGAAGAGATGCACAAAATGTGTTCCTCCGCGGGAAGAGAAAACTCGAACGTGGGTAATCTTGACTGTTGAAGGGGAGGGGAGGAAGAAAGAGGCTGGGGTACTCACCGGACGAGAAGGATGCGAAGCATATACCCAACAACCTCATGTACAGGGTATCAAAGAGTGCAACTACCTGCACGAAGAACTCCGGGAATCAGACCGGATCCATCCAAGAGACGGAGTAAACGCACCAGCATTCCCCCGACGCTGATTGCGGTGCAGCTGATAATCCGGCGTGCGTAGCGTATCCGCCCCTTGAGCAAGTATGGCCATCCCAACTTCGCCACAAGGGCAGGAAATATGTTGCAAAACGCGATGATACCCTTGGGTGTAGATGGTGGAACGAGGTCTAACGCAGCGGACAGGATAATCACGTAGAGCACTGCACCAGCTTGTTGGCCAACGGGTAACGAAGTCAATCAGTCGGAGAGACTCACCATTGTTTATAAGACCAAACAAGAAGAAGGATGCTCCCAGTTTGATATGCAGTTTGCGGGAATCTGGGGATTTCATTGAAGTCAGCGATATGGAGTGGGAGTAAGAGATTGAGACTTTACAGTCTCCCGACGGATATAGCCCTGGTGACCCGGGCAAATGCCCACATTCATCCACACCCCCTACAGTCAATGAGGATCTCCGCAATACATACCAGACTTAAAAGTATCTTCAGGGGTGTTGAGGTCTTGAGGTAACAGTGCGTCGCCGTCCTCGTCGACGCCCCTCCTCCGTTCTCCTCGGCTCATTTCAGTGAGGAGGACAAGGTCCGACCCAGCCGAAGAGTGCGATATGAAGGTCCCAGGCAAGAAACAAGGAGGCCACGATGTAGACGGAGTAGACTGAGAGAAGCAGCGGCGTGAATGAGGAAGCAGTCTGGGAGGTGTGTGGGGTCTCATCCACGTGTGGTGGCTGTGCCTCGCCCATTTGTCCGTCCGGCTTCGGCTTCTTCTCCGGCCTCTCACTCAGCCCGGGCCTGAGACGGCGGCAGAACATGATATTCACCTCTCAGCGCAATGGCTTTCCTCCACCCTTCCTGACCTTCCTACTACGTTCAAGACGTTCGCTTTACGACGCCTAGGGGGTGCAGCACACGCAACTCAGTTGGGACTGGGGTGTTCGACGGGAACACGGTGAGTTCGCTTCAACTCTATAGAGCAAACGTGAACTCATCCGCAGAGCCCAGACTGAGAGTGTTCCAAATGGCCAATAGACGGCTCAAGCATGTCCTCAGTGGACTCGCACCTCCACCTCAGACACTCGGTGTCCTGAAGCTTGGTGATATCTCCCACGACATCCTCGTATCCGCGGACCCCAGCCGCCTGCCACACAGCGAAGATGTTTTACTCGACATTTCCGACCCATTCAACCTCGATAACCTGCATTTCATTCTGCAGAAGTACCTGCTAGGACAAGATATCTTCCTGCTCTCTCAACCCGGTCCATATGCGCGACGTTTAGCTTTGACGTTCTGTCGGTAAGCACTCCACTTCCTGGATTGAAGAGGATCGACCCTCGAAATACCCCCATACACACGATCGCTTGTTCACATGAGTGCGGCTGGCTCGGAGAGCCATGAATGCTCCATGAACCATCGTCCGGATAAGGTGGCCACCTGTCGGAGGGCCACCTGATGCTGTGCGGACAAGAGTGTACTGTCACCCGCCGACCAGGAGGAGCTCGTGATCCAGCTGGTCCTTTGGTTTGGTTGCCGTTGCGTCTTTCATACATTGTCATCGTCTGGATTACACCGGGGCGCGCGCCATAAGAGCAAGTTCTCATTGTTGTTCTCGAATCGCCATTTTTGAGGCCTGAGGCACTGTCCGGATAAGAACGGCCTCCGAAGGCCTATCAGCGGCCCAAAGGCGGTCCTTTTAGGGGGTGTGGAAGCAAGGATATCTGATTTTACCAGAGCTGATTTCCTTTCCTCAGGCTTGTTAACTCAGAGTACGAGTTTGTTGCCCTGCATCGCGACATTGGAGAGACAGAACTGAAGCAGGGCCGAGAGATTCGAGCTGGTGGGAATCTAGTCTACGTCGACAGTGCTGCAGTGCGCGCCGTGAAGCATGGTCGTATTCTCATAATAGAAGGCATTGAGAAGGCGGAACGCGGTATCATGCCCGTGGGTCCCTCACAACAGTATTACAGCATATTTCTATACCTGACGTTGCCTTGGCTTAGGTGCTCAACAACTTGCTAGAGAATAGGGAGATGTACGGCCCTCAATTACTCACGTCATCGGGTCGCTCATGATTTACACCCAGGAACCTCGACGATGGCACGCATATCGTCCATCCCCACCGTTATGCACTCTTGGACGCGACCGAGACGGAATCGGTGACTTTCATCCCTGCGCACAAGAACTTCCGCGTCATCGCGATCGCTGCTCCTGTTCCCCCATACCCTGGCTACCCTCTTGATCCTCCCTTTCGTAGTCGGTTCCAAGCGCGCTTTGTCGACCCCGTGGGAGCATTACTCGCACTCCAGCGCACCGGTGACTCGGTCCCGAACTCTGTCTTCACTTCCTCACTATACCTGAACCTGCGAGACATCATCACGGCGACACAGATTGCCAGCGAATCCCGTCACTCGCTCGATGCGGTCGCGAGGTCATCTCTTCCCGCCTTCCCACAGACGGCACTAGCCAAGGTCACCACATTCCTTTCCCTATTCCCTCCCCCAGAGAACCTCTCTCCCGAGCAGCTCGCGCGCTTCGTTCTCTCCATTCACCCCGCCTTGATTCACAGTCCCTTCATTGCGTGGGCCATGCTCTCGCGCCAATTCGAAGAGGCTGGACTCGGCGAGCTTGGTAGCCCGAACCTCACCGGGATCGAAGACGACACGGGCCTCCTCGGCTACCGCATAGTACGCATCGACCGCGTCGACGACCGCACGGCGCACGTCTACTTTGACCATCCGTCTGGCCTGGAAGTTGATGTCAGCGTCGCCGCGGGCCCGCAAGAGTACCTCACATTCCCGTTCGCGAACCTGGAGTTCCTGGAGTTTGTCCCAAGTGCGCGGTTCATGGGGCTGCTCACGGCGTTGTTGCAGGTGCACGCGCTCGGGCGGGACATCTCGTACGCGCCGCCTGCGCTCCCGTCGACTGCGTCGTGCTCCACCACGACGCTGGTGAGGACGTTCGCTGCTGTGCTGGGGTACGAACTCGACGACGTGCACATGTACAAAGAACTTAGCGGCCGCGAGCTCATCATGCGGCGGAAGATCGAGGAAGGCGGCGCGACGACTTGGGAGCCCGCACCTCTTGTGGAGGGGGCATGGGAGGGTCGACTGGTACACCTCGCTGGGTTGGATGTGATCGGCTCTACTGCGGGCTCGCTTGCGCGGCTCACGCAGGACCGCGAAGTCGAGCTCTGGGAAAAGAAGCGCATCGTGCGGCGGATTCTCGATGGCGAGGTAAGTCTCAATCCAACGCGCAGTGCGATAACGCTCAGCGCTTCCTTTCTAGGAGCCTTCGCCCGACCTCTCCGTGGCACACCGCGCGTTCCGCGTAATCAGCACCGCGTCCAAGTCGCTGCCGCTCAAGGACTGGCTCTCGGACGAGCACGCGAACATGTTCTTCCCCGTCGCAGCACAGCCGATGTCGCATGCGGAAGAGGCGCACCTCCTTCTGCAGACGGGCTGCCCCACCCCCGTCGTCGACACCCTCCTGCGCTTCGCGGATCGCTACAGGACGAGCATGACGGCGGATGCGGTGCAGAAGAACCGGAAGCTCGGCACGCGCGCGCTCATGCGCATCGCACGGCGCGTCGCGCAGTTCCCCTCTGCGGAGCCGGACCTGCATCTGCTGCTCAGCCGCGCATTGCTTGCAGAGTTCCTCCCCGCGACGGAGGCGATGAACCTGCTGAACATCTTCGAGGAGACGGGCATCAAGAAGCGCACGCCTGCGGTGAGCTGTTTTCCTGCTTTCTCCGTGCTGCCCGTTGCGCAGCCGGTGATCTCGGAAGGAGTACTTATGTATCGCTGATCATTTGCGTATGTTTGTGGATGTGTCGCGCAGTTCAACCCGTCCCCTGAGATTCGCGATGGGGGCGTATGGTTCCCACCGCCGAGCGGACCGCAAGGCGAGGGTGCCAGCACGACGTTCATCCCATTCTTCGATCGGAGCCAAGATCCTGAAGGGGTGTCGCACATACCGCATATGGATCATTTCTACGACAATAGCTTGCAAACGGGGTTGATGCGAGATTTAGTAATAGACTTAGAGGTGTTGGGCGAGCATCTCGTTCTGTTGGGCAACCAGGTGAGCTTTGCCCATAGGCGGTGTTTGACTGTGTTTTTATTGACCAATCTCTCAGGGGGTTGGCAAGAACAAGGTTATCGACCGGTGAGTGCCCTATATCCATCACCACTTTGGGAATCTAGTTTCCTAACTGCAGTATTGCGATAGATTGTGCCAGGTGAGAGTCGTGTCCATTGTCCGTCTTATTGCCCTGCTGACACTGTACACAGCTTTTGGGTCGTCCTAGAGAGTATATTCAGCTTCATAGAGATACCACCGTAAACCAGCTAATGTTCCAGACCGTCCTGGAGAACGGCGTCATCAAGTACACCGACTCCCCACTCCTCAGAGCCATACAGATGGGACGGGTCATTGTAATAGACGAGGCGGACAAGGCTGCGGAGCATGTCGTGGCCATCTTCCGCAGCCTCGCTGGCCACGGCCAGCTCACGCTCCCCGACGGCCGGCGTGTGCGCCAGATGAAGGAGCGCGACGGCGACATCGTCGTCCACCCCAACTTCCGCCTCATACTCCTCGCGAACCGCCCTGGATACCGTATGTTGTCTGATGAAAATCTGATGTGTCGGCTTCTGGTACTGACGCAATTTCACCAGCTTTCCTTGGGAACCACTTCCTGCAGGTGCTCGGCGACAATTTCTGCTGCCACGCGGTAACGAACCCGGACATGGCGAGCGAGAGGAAGCTTCTCTCTCAGCTGGCTCCGCAACTCGGCGAGGACATGATTCTCCGCTTAGTGGCTGCCTTCCATGACCTTCGGCGAGCATACGAGGCTGGGACCCTGACATACCCCTATTCGCTGCGAGGCAAGTCCCCTTGTGATTTCCGCGCAAGATGAGAGATTGACTATGGGAACAGAGTTGCTGAACCTCGTGCGGCATATGCAAGCGTACCCGAGCGACTCTCTCGAAGTTGCTCTGCGCAACGTCTTCGACTTCGACGTCTACAAGCCCGAGACGATTTCCAAGCTCGGGGACATATTGGATCATCACGGGTGCGCTTTTGTCTCTGTAATGGCTTGTGTTATCTCTGACATCGAAGTGCAGCCTAGCTGTCAAGAAGCTGGGGATCAACGCGGCGAGAGAAGCGACAGAGAAGCAAATCCTCGACCTCAAGTTTGAGCCGAAGGGTGATTCCAGTCTAAATGGCCCGAAGTTGGGCAAGGAGGACCCTAACAACGAGGCGCATACCGGCGGAAACACTTGGGCGGGAGGCGTAAGTTGAAGTCGTTTCTCCAAATCTGAGTAACTCACGCAACAGTCCGTTAGACCGGAGGACGTGATACGGCCGGGCTTGGTGGCAGAGGTGGATATATGCGTCTGTTCAAGGGTCATGACATCAATCAGGTAAGTGACCGTTCATTTAGAGGTACTGAGCTCAACCTGCTTCAGGTTCCGGACGCTCTCAAGAACGACGTCCCCGACCATGTGAAGGAGAAGGCGCGCGAGATGGCACGTCAAGAGCTGGCGAGGCGCCTTGAGGAGCTCAATATGAGCGCGGGAGAGGCGAAGCTCTATGGCTCCTTGCTGGCTGCCGTCGAGGGCCACGTTGCACAGTTGCACGACCTGCTCGAGAGTCAGTGTGCGTCCTATGCCCGTGTCGTGTTCCACTGACGTCGGAGCAGATTTGGCGGCGCGTGAAGAGGAACGTGTGTGGGTCAAGCGGCAGACCGACGGCGAGCTTGACGACAGCCGTCTCACCGAAGGGCTGACTGGCGAGGCGACGGTCTACAAGCGGCGCGGCATGGCGAAACCTGAGTTGGGTCGCCCACAGCTGAAGTATGTCCCAATGCCGTCAGAGGATTCGTTTGTTCTGATATTTGGATTAATTCAGGCCGAAGAGGATCAGGTTCCTGTTCGACGTTAGCGCGTCAATGTGAGCCGAGAACCTTGTCGATGGAGAAGTAACTGTGCTGACTTAGAATGACAGGTACCGCTTCCAGGCAGACGGTCGTCTTAGACGCAGCATGGAAACAGGTAGGAGTTGTTATTCCACGAACGATGGGCATACACTCACCTTTTGTAGCTGTAATGCTGATGGAGACGTTCGATCGACTCACTCGGAAGGAGAAGTATGTGTGGGACGTAAGTTGACAGCTCACTGCTGTCTAGTGTTGTGTTGATCAAATATCTTGATAGATTTACGGCCATGTAAGATGACTCGTTTATTCATGTCTTGTATGCTCACACACGGTTTACAGTCAGGGGATTCCCCCGAGGTGGCGTTGGTCGAAGTGGACAAGCCGCTGGAGCTGAAGGAAAGGTGGAAAGTCGTCGACAAGATGGAGATGATAACTCAGTACACCTTTGCTGGAGACTTCACCCGTATGTCGAATAGTCCCCTTCCTGGTTTCATTCTCTTAGGACTACCACAGTGGAAGCAATTGACAAGTCCGTAACCGACGTTGCTAAATTTGATGGCGGTGCGTATCGCTTGCTATTGAATTGCCTTCCGAGCTTATCGCATGTCGTCCCAGATGATTACTTCGTCATCGCCATCACGGACGCCAACTTCGCACGGTACAACATCACCGCGGAGGACCTACGGCGCGTTATGGACCGTAACCCCAAGGTCCACACAGCTCTCATTTGCATTGGAGAAGGTGCAGAAGTGGCATGGTAGGAACCTCCATCATGCGCATTGTGATCGGTACATTCATGCCCTTCTTCTATTCGGCAGGATACCGAAGAACCTACCCGGGCGGGGTTACCGAGTATCCAACACGGCGGACATTCCAGCAGTGTTGCGGAGCATTTTGTCGACAATGGTTGACCGTTAGCCAGCCCTCCCAATGATCAGTATCTTCAGTTTTTACAATATATAACTATCCCAATGTCCAAATGCTTCCCATTCACTGCGCGCATCCGCAGACATTGAAATCCTTCCAGCTCCTTCACGGATGCTTGGAGCATGCCTTCAACTGCATATGTCAAATGCACATGCACAGCAAGCCCAATTTGAACAGTGCGTGGCATTGTTTTGATATATCGGCTGTTCGACGACACGACTAAAATGGCGATGCGGTTAGAAATGTTGCTGTGCTCGCCTCCGCCGCTTACGCGCAGCTCTCCGCGCGGGCCGCAGTGACAGTCCGGAGTTGATGATGAAATTGGACGCCATTGATGCTTCCCCACACTCACTTCGAAGGATTCTGCGCCGTCAAACTGGTTGTAGCCCGAAGGCAAAATTCAGTGCATTGTGCAGTGAGCGGGGTGCCATGTCGGTTCGGTCAAGTTCTCTTACCGAAAACTCGCAGTGCACGTCGAGGATGCGGGGGGAGGCATATAAACCGTCACAATCCATGGCAGACCTCATCCTCTTCAGCTCACCTTTTCTTCCACATCCTACCGACCTGGTGTCGAAAGCTTTTCGAATCTCATTACACTCCTTAGCCTTCATTCTTCACACTTTCCTCCCTCGCTAAACCTATTCAAGCCATGGCCCGTATCTTTGCCACCGCCGGTTTGTTCGCCTACGTCGCCTTCGCGGCCTCCATGCTCGCCAACGGCGGTGAGTGCAAGACTTTCCGCACCGAATATGACAGCAGTACCTCGAACTCACGCATGCTCCTCAGCCCCCGCCCGCCGGCAGCTCGGCAACCTCGAGTGCAACATCGACCGCGCCGAGATCGTCTTCCACGTCGCCCAGTTCGCCGGGATCGTGAACACCCTGGGGAACAACACGCACCTCGTCGCCGCGTATGGAATCCATCATGCCTTCCTTGACGCTTTCATCGGGACTAACCCTTACCGTAAACCCGCCGTCGCACAGAAACAAGACGGTCAAGCACGACGTCATGACCCTGCAGACGGGCGCACAGGGCGCAGGCGGGGCCATCAAGCAGATCGTCCTCGCTCTCGTCAACGGCGACAAGGCCGACCCGGACCTCCGCACCCAGGTTGGGGGCAACCTCACCGCCATCCGCGACGCGTTGGCCGACCTGTCCTCGTACGTCGCCTCCCCTCCCCCCCCCCCCTTTCACTACATCTTCACTTTCACTTTGAAACCGAGAGGAGACGGCTCACTGCGGTGTGACCTTGAATTTTACAGGAAGGACAACAGCACCTCGGCCTTGTTGGACACTGCGAACACCGAGTTCGTCAACTCGGTGAACGCGGCGAACGGCGTCGTGAACAATTGCAAGTAACATCAAGTTCGCTAGCCCGAGTGCTTGTCGGCGACTCGGATGAGCGTCGTGGACGCGGGTGGACGATATAACTGACTATGGACTACTTAGATATCTGCCGTATATATAAAGATATGTGTGTGTGCTGCCTTCTGCAGCCGAGCAATGATAACCACCTCTGGAGGTTGTTTATCGCAGACGTCAGCCGAGCAAAGGCGCCGTCGAGATCATCGAAGTCGAGGCAAAATGCTGAAACAAAGATAAGATACGAGGTCGAGAGTCGGATCCGGAGAGTTGGAGAACGCGTTCGAGACGGTCACAGTCGGATTCGTGCAGTCGGACAGGTCGTCGTCCAAATACTGGGTATACAGAAGGGTGCCAAGCGTGGCCGTGGTAGTACTTGGTAAGTACAAAAGAGAGGTATGAGATGCTGGTACTACGCGAATACGAGGAAAACAGCAAGTACAGAAGGCGCTGGCGGAGATATGGGAGACACGCAGTGAGTACTATCGATACGTGTCGGTGACTCGGGAACTACAGTACCTACTTCTACTACTAACTCCATATACTCTGCTCAAGCCACCACCTCGTATGCGACAAACCGTAGAGAACGAAAACGAAACCGAAGAAACGAAAGGGAGAGGGAGGGAGACGAAGTCGGGGAGATTTATGCGGCTTCCCACTCAGACGCGTACCACACCCAGAGTCACTGTCCACCCAGGACGAGCGCCAACAAGCAACTTCCAAGCGTAGACCCCACTTACAAGACTACGCCTATTGGCAGGCCGCGAGGGCGTCCGCGATTGCCGTGCCGGCGAGCTGCTCCAGAGCACTCTCGATGGTCGAAGCGATATCCGTGCTGGTCCTATGTAAGTGACAACAGCGTGCAGCGATGAGCGTCACGGTTTCGCTTCCGGAAACTGAAACTCTAAAACGACGTACGAGCTGGTGAGATCGCTGAGCGCAGTTTCGACCGCGGTCAAGTTGTCCTGGAGCACGGTGAGCAGGTCCCCAGAGGCGGCGGAGGTACCGATGGTACTAATGGCCTCCTCCGCGCTGGAAACTGTGTCGACGACGGTCTGGATGACGGTGGAAAGAGCCGCGTTGCTGTTGCGGGATAGTCAGAATTCATGACCATGATGAGCATCGACAGATGATGAAACGCATGGTAGATATGGAGTGGCGGGTAGGCTTACTCGGTGACCTGTCCGGCGACGGTCGCGAGGATACCTTGGAGGGTCGAGAGCCCCGCTGAGACGCCCAGACGCGCGAGGTCGCACCCAATGGTGCCGAGCTGGCGAGATGCGATTTTGGGGGCAGGGGCTGTAGATGGCAAGGCGAGCGACACGAAGTCAGCACCTGAAGCGTATAACAAGAACTGGGGATAGACGGTGACGTACCAGCGTAAATCTGAGTGCTCACGAAGAGCGAGAGGAAGGCGAGGAAGAAAACGACGGTGCGGGACAGCATTTTGGTAGAAGGTTTGGCTGGACGATCACCGAATGAATTAGTGCTGACGAACGGAGGTTAGGCAGGGGACACGGCGACCAGAGATGTGAGAGTCGGACTTGCCCTGCGAGGACGGGTATGTAGTAGGACACGGAAAGGACAGTAGAGGCGCAAAGCTGGATGAATTGGCGGGAACCGGGGTGGGGGATAGAGTTTTTATCTCGTCATAGGCGACGAGGGAACAGAGGCACGAGTTTGACGAAGCTTGCCATGGATACACTCATCGGAGTGGCGATCAGGCGAACATCGCGAGAAACGCTCCGGAGTCTGTATGACCGAGGTGAGTAGTGAGCTCGATAGGCACTGATAGGGGATGGAAGTACTGTAGAGATGGTTGCGGTCCTCGTTCTCGCCTTGACGATTGTGGTGCTTGCATGGTGGTGGAAGGGGACGGCTCGGATGTGGGGGGAGATTGGACGAGGGCAGGATGCCAGCACCTTACACTGGCCTCGACCTCACAGTCGTGAAAGACTTCCGCTACATAGAACGAAGGGCGTTGTGCGACGCACGGAGAGTGCCATGGTGATGACGTAGAGAAGGTAGCGACGGACTGATATGGAACCAAGCAGTGCTTCTCGACTGCCAGTGAGCGTTCCGAGTACACATGAATTCATTCGAGTGCACGGGATTATACGAGGACGGGTATGTATGTGCGAGGGCCGTGAGACGGTGGGTATGGGTCATGGGTACGCCAGTGACGTTCGTGCCAGACAGGCATCGGTCGAGGGCAAACGGCCGGGTACGAGGTCCGAGTCCGAGTCCTGCCACTGGTGACGGAGGTTGTGAGGCTTACCATTGTCAGATGCATATGCATTTATCTGTGGAAGGCCTCCCCGCCGACATCGCCGAGAAATGAGAGGGATATAGAGCATGATATGTCACTGTAGGCAACAAGCATTCAGGCAACTCGTCAGGTTCTGACCTTGCAAGAGAACTTAGTAGCCGCTAAGCGCGGATCGCCAAAAGCCGCTGACGCACAGCCGCGTTGGCAAGAGTCCATCCGAGTCTCTGCACTACGTATCTCCGAGTCTCTCTCTTGCATTGCCGTTCGATTCCCTGCCTGAGCAGGAACCGAGGTCGTTGACACCCGGGCACTCAGATCTCCGCGGACTTGACCTGAGCACTCAGAAACTCTGTTCTCGTGTCCTCGAACGCTCAGTGGCCACCAAGGCGGCCGTTTCGTTTTTTCTCAAGAATGGTTTTGGGTAAGCGGGTCACAAAAATTGACTTCGACTCTTTGACAAAGAGAAACCCCGCAGACAGAAGTACTAATAGGCAATGTTCAAATGTTCATCCAAACGTTCATTCAACTCCGCCGATCTCTGTCCGTTTCTGCCGCTATCAAATGACTTCCGTTCCTCGTAGAAGTGACGAGAGGCACTCCCTGCCCACCGTTCTATCCGTCGTCCATCGTCCGTCGTCCGTCGTCCCCGAGTCCCCCGCCAAACATCCGACTTACGTCGCGGGTACGCACAAATTTGGAGCGTCCGGGTATGTACATGAGTGCGATGTCCATTTCAAGATCGGCGCGTGTCGAGTAGAATGACGGCGTCCTGGCTCCGACGTGGTCAACCTTCTTGACGGTTGCCGTCATCACTGTCCGTCAACGCGTCAACTGTCAAGCTTCGCGGCGTGCACGGACCTCTTCTTCGAGTCGACTGTATCGTTTCGATGGAACTGATTGTATGCGGTTGCCGGTGGGCGTAGGAAAGAGAACCACGGTACGTCTACTTTCCCTGGACGTAACGTTTGAGGCTGTGTACTGACAAGGATCAAGCTCTACCAAGCTTCCCGCGCTCAAACCTTGACGGCCTTCAGCCAAGAACGTGACTGCATCTGTATATCGGTTGACCCGGCCTGCTTCGAGGATGCGTCAGATAAAAGGCAGAAGGCTGCTGGCCGAAAGACCTCATCCCCTTCCTTCACTCACCTCTACATTCGCTCCAGCCCGGTGCTGACCTACTCGCCTTCGTCGCTGCTGTGTATCTGAGCTTCTTCTTCATCGCCACATTCCTCTTCGAAGCCTCTTTCGCCTAAACCAGTCGCAAACATGATGTCCCGCGTCGTCGTCTTCCTCTTCGCCTTCCTCGCGTTCACGAGCTCCCTCGTCTACGCCGGTGAGTCCCATCTCAGCACCGCGTACCTTCCCGGGCCACACCGCTGATCCCGTCCCCCCCCTCCTCTTCCGCCCAGCCCCCGCCTCGGAGATCGCCGCCCGCCAGGTCGGCGACATTCAGTGCAACGTCGACCGCCTCAGCATCGTCGGTGACCTCGCTGGCCTGCAGAAGACCCTCAAGACGCTCTCCGGCCAGGTCACCGAGTAAGTCGTCGTCGTGTCAACGCCCCATCCCATGTCGACGAACAGCATGATTAACAACACCGCCAGCGACGCGACGGCGTCCGCCGGCATCGAGAGCGTGACGAGCAGCGTCAGCGGCGCGCAGAGCGCGATCGGCACCATCGCCAAGGCGCTGCTCACCGGCCAGACCGCGCCCGCCGCGGCGCGCGACCAGGTCAAGAGCAACCTCCTCGCCGCGCAGAGCGCCCTCGCGGGCATCACGTCGTGAGTGCCGCCGTTCCGTGTTCCTCCCTCTGTGCGCCGATGTCCGGGCTGATCACGCGTTTATCCTGCCATCCTTGGGGTGTAGGTCGGACCCGGCGGTGACGTCGAACTTGCAGAAGGCGACCACCCAGCTGACGAACGCGGGAACGGCCGGGGAGGGCGTCGTCGCAAACTGCTGAGCGCTCAGGCCTCAGGCTGAGGAGCTTCGGGTGGTCGGGCGGCCGCGGCCCTGCTAGTTGAGGCTCGTGGAAGCGAGGGAGAGCGTCGTGCTCATTGATGACAGTTCGTTATGCGGTGCACTTTGGAACTTTGCGGACTATTGATGACCTGTTTGGACTCTCTTTGATGTATATACGCACGGTGTCGGTGTTCCACTGGCCAATGCATCTTGCAGCGGGAGGTGGACACAGTCGAACGGAGTGCTTCCGCCAAACGCAAGCCGTCTGGCCAGTGTCAGGAGTCTCAAACAGGCTCGGAGGTTAAAGTAAACATCGCAGATGACGCAAAGCCACTGATCGACAGGAACCCGCACTTTCCCCAGGTCCCGTTCTCTTCTCCGCCCTGACCGTGACAAGCGGCCCTCATCTCCGCTCCCACTCGCCGCGCCGGCCACAGCTTCAAAACCTGCTAGTGCTAGTGCAAGGGATCAACACTGATTACCCCGCGGATACGACGTCTATCGGAACAGCTGCAACTCAGGACATTGGCTGTGCGTATACTTATGCTTACAGTAGTACCTCAACGTTGTCACCCACTGACCGTGCTGGTTGGATACCTATGTAGCATTCACTTTGAATAGATCGAGGGTTCCGTAGATTCGCCTAAAAGCGCTGCTGTTGCACTCGCTTCCTAACGTCGTCCATCGTGCTGACGGAGTCCCAAATGATGACCTAGGCTCGCTGCCGGTTGAGGTAAACATCACATGTACCGTACTTAGATGACGCCAAGGTCAGACCCTGTTCCTAAAAAAATACGGTTTCCTTCCCTTTTCGCGTTCTCGAGAATTCTGCTAGAATTTCCAAGCATTCAGTCCCTCTCGTGCGCAGACCTACAGTAGTTAAGTAGAATGATACATCGGGAGCTGATAGTAAGAGCGCTTACATAACATCTTGTACAAAGGCCTCTGCCAGTGGACGCTATTGTAGCCTTGAACCTCTCTCCCCGCTCCGTTTGTACGCTCCCTGCCCGCCCTCCTCCCTGAGTGGCACTCCTCGTCTACCACCCTCGGAATAGCGCCCCTCACCAGTTACGGTCCCAAAAGGACGACTTACGCTCCATTGACCTGAGCATGAGAGGCGTTCAATGCAAGTCGGCGACCCCCTTGCCGCTGCTGAGGCCGGAGGTATTCCATGGACCACCCCATCCCTGCCTACGTCTGCGTCTGGTGAGTGCTCATTTGGCTCAAACTTGCACAAGGGAACGTAAGATCGCAAGCTGAATAGAGCATGACCTGAAACACATATCCTACGCGCGCACCCCGGAGGGGGGCGCGCCGCCGCCACTTGCACTAAGGCACCAATTATCTCTGGCCAAGCGAACTTGCCTTTGCGACCATTTGGCATTTGCATTGCCTTGATGCATGATACTCCGGCCAATGGGGATGTCGTGAGCCGAACGATACGGGTTTTTCCCTCCAATATGGCTTCGAGTCCGAGTCATGCAGTTCGCATTCACTTTCTGCAGTAGCATGCGGTATGAGTTCTCACTGGCAATAATCCGCTATGCAAGTCTGAAAATATCCGCTATTATCCGACTAATGCAGAAGAACGGTCCTCGGACAACGGGTAATAATCAACTCACCGCCGGCGGCCCATCATCGCGTGGGCCCTTGCCAGTGCTGATACCCATGGCAACCTTTTTCCGGTCGCATGGCGGAGTGTCTGAGACCGATGCTCTAGAGGCTGGGGTTTGCAGCAGAAAAGTCTTGCCTTGTTTCTCGCCTGGTGATCAAAGGAGCGATTAGGGCGGGGAGGGTGTGTGGGCGACTGTTTGGATGTATTTGGAACGGTAGGCTCGCATTTGGCCGAGGGCGAGAGTTTCTATCAATGGCATCTTGCAATCGAGCCTCTGCGGGAATCCTCCCTTGGTCTTGCTTTATGATCCCTTCCAAACCTCGTCGAACAATCCCCCAAAAAATCCCTAGTCATGCTCTCCGTTTGGTATAAAACCTTCAACAGCTCGGTGTCGGCACCCCATCTCCCCCCCGCTTTTACTGTACCCGTTTCCCGCTTCCCTACGCCCACCTCGCACTCTCTGCCATCGCGCCGCCTCCAGGATGGTCAAATGCAAGTACATTACGCCCAAGCACCGTGCCTACGCGGCGACCGCCAGGGTTGACAAGGTTGCGCTGCCACGTATCTTATTCATGGCTGCCAAGTATCGCGCGCGGAGGCCCGTCCCCACCCTGCCCCCCGCATGGATCACCGTGCCGATGGGAGAGGACGCGCTCTCTTTCCACCCCCCCACGCTTAAGCCATATCCTATGCTCGCCGCCGAACCTCTCGTACCACCGGAGCGATGGCGGTCTCTCTACTCGTTCAGCCTCGAGCGGCCACCGATACCCGATATCGACCCGGAGCGCATCGCCCACACGCAGCCAGAGTATAAGGGGCTCCCTCCAGCGCACATCCGGGACGCGTGGGTGTTTATGAACTACAGGTGAGCCCATTTTCTCCCACACCCCACCTCGGCGCAGCGTCTCACGCGCCGCGCATCATGCTACAGGACGCTGGGGCTCTACGACAGGATCTTCGTCGACCCGCCCAAGACCCGTCTCCCGAACTGGTACAACGTCATCATCAAGGACCTTGGGCTCGCGTCATCCCCGACGCACGTCTTCGGCGTGTACAGCTACGCCCCCGCGGCGGAGCTCGGCGACCCCGCGATGCGCCAGGCGCGCCACAGGCTCAAGTACCGGCGTGTGGTCGGGCTCTTCCCCACGCACGCCGCGATCTGGGCCGCGCACTGCGCGAATCTGCCCGCGATCAAGCCGCCCCCGCGCGACATGCCCGTGCAGCTGCTGTCGGAGGCGACGGCGGCGCGGCCGACGCGCTCCATCATCCGCATGCCGGTCGTGCCCGTGCCGCTGCCGTACCCGCCGCGGTTCTTCGCGCTCGCGATGTTCGTGACGACGTACTCGAAGGCGCTCTTCATCGGGCACCTGCTGCCGTGCCCGCACATCCCGTACATCCTGCACGAGACCACGGTCGAGGGCGACGCGAACTACTGCAAGCTCGTCGGGGACCTCGCGAGCCACTACGGCATGCGCGAGCTGTGCTGCCTCGCGCGCGGCGTGTTCGGGACGTACCAGAACATGTGCGTGCTCGGGATGGTCGACGACCGGATCTGGGAGGCGCTCCACCTTGCGTGGAGCGTCTTGTTGAAGGTGATGGAGACCGTCGACGCGCGGGACCGTTGAGACGTCCGGAGCTTCAGGTTGGCTGCGTGTAGCCATCCATAATAAAGTGAGCACGTCGAGCGCACATATCTATTCGGTTCGTGGCTGACCTTGCGCTTGTGCAGACTTTCACTTCCCCTGCATATATCTTAGAGTAGCTAGTAATCACCCAACAATGTAGCCTTAGCCGAAACAGACAATGCACCTTGTGAACCATCCTAACTTCTTGTCGCAAATGACCCACACCCTGCATTAATCGCTCGCGTCGCAATGTGATATCAGTTCGTCTTGGATGGAGGAATAAGCTGAGATAACATAGAATCATTGAAGGTCGTAACTAGAAAGCAGTGAGCAAAATGGACTACAAGATAAGCACATTTGAAGCAACGCGAGGATGTCATGTCAAAGAAAGCCTGTAGCGCAATACACAAGGAAAACAACAGCGAATATCTCACTCCATGCCACTCAGGCAGCGCATCATGATACAAACAAGCACTCCCCCACTCTTCGCCGTCGTGGTATCGTAAGTAATGCAGTATCAGTATGATCTCGTCCGTGCAAGAATCGGAATCCGAAGCAGGTAGGTATCAAGCAACGCCCTCGACGCTCATTAAAAGTTCCATATCCGAACACCACGGCATCGCGCAAGTCGCGGCACCGCGCCCCATGCCTCGCGCAACGCATCACGCCTTCTCTTGGTCAAAGAACGCGACGAGCTCCCCGACGGGCACCTTCTTCTTCCCCACGAACGCCTTCGGTGGCGGCGGACCCGCGCTCAGCTGCGCCTCGAGCTTCGCCTGCCGCCGCACGACGAGCGGGTCGATGAACTTGCCCGACGTCGGCGTGACTGGCGGGATCGGCGCGCCGGTGCCCGCGTCGGACAGCCCGAGCCCGAGCCCGAAGCGGTCCGTCGACCGCGAACGGAGGCGGATGTTGAGCGGGGTGATGGGGGATGGCGCGGAGATCGCATGCGAGGACAGCGGCGCGTACATCGACTGCGGGCGCACGCGCCTGCCGGCGCCGGGTTTCGTCTTCGCGTCGCCCTGCGGGGAGGACGAGGGCGAGGTCGTGTTCGAAGGCGGGGCAAGCGTGCCGCTGACGTGGCGGCCGGAGGACTTGCCGATCGTCTCGTCGCCGAACGCGTCCGACTCGTCTGCGCTCTGGCCGCTCTCGTCGAGCGCGGAGGAGGTGGACAAGGGGGAGGTCGAGAAGAAGGCGGTGCCGAGGTCGCGCGAGTGCGGGGTACCGGCGTGGGCGGGGGGGCCGTCCTCGCGGTCGCGCTGCATGATCTGCGTGCCGAGCGCGACGGTGTAGCGTTTGCGGGGGGTGGGGCTCGCGCTGGATGGGCGGAATGCAGGGGGGTTCGGCGCGGGAAGCGTGCTGGGACTAGCGCTGTCTTCTGCCCGTTTGCCGTTGGGGAGCCCAGAGGGAGAAACGCTTGTGGAGAACGTGTCGCCCTCTTGCGAAGGCAGGCCAGCAATGGACATGTGGCGTGACCTCGTCGCGGAGTTGAGGGATGCTGGAGGCGAATTTGTTGGCGAGAACATGGTCGACTCGGGAGGAGATGCGTAGTCCCCGGTTGGATACGGAAGGCGGGTGCGGGAGGAGCGGTTGGAGGGGACTGGAGTGGTGGTGTTCGGGCTAGTCGTCCCGGATGTCCTCGGAGGAGCAGCGCGGGGTGGACTAGTGAAGTTCCTGGAAATCGAATGGACAGCAATAGACGAGCTGGTGGACGGCGATCTGCCAACCGTCGCGGGGCTACGCGACGGCCCAGAAGTGAGGTTTCCTGGTGCAGTAACCATCTTCGCCATCTCGCGGCCCAACTCCCCAATGCGCCCCTGGAGTTCTGCCATTTCCTCCCTCACCTCGCTCAAAGCGTTCTCCTCGATACCGGTGTCGCCGTTCGCGTCCTTCTCGCGTTCCTTTTCGACCAGCCAACGCTCGACATCGTCCATGCGCTCTTCAAGTGCGCGGACGTGGCTCACGGTCCACTTCTCGAGCTTCTCAAACCGCCTGGTGATCGTGAGGAGGGTGCCGGGGACGTCGAGCGCGCCTTGCGTGTTGAATTGCGCATATAGCGGTTGGGGTGCCCGAGATGGAGATGCGCCCTCGGCTTCCGAGTCAGCGCCTCTCATGGGAGACGCGGCGAGGCTAGACGGCGTGCTGACGACTCCCCGGGGCATGGGTGACGGGGAGGAAGACATGGCGCGACCTGGAGAGACTGAGAGTCCAAGCTTCATGAACGCAGGGTCGTCAAACTTGCCCTCGGGGGTAGTCGGCCACTCTTTGCTCTTCTTCCTCTCTTGTTTCCCGACCTTCTTCTTCTCTTTCTCGATCACTTTGTCACGCTGTTTCGTCTCTTGAATGATCTGCTGTGCCGGAGTGAGAGGATCCTTGGTAGGAGTGAGCTTCTGTTTTGCCACGGACCACCAACTGCCCTCCTTCTGAGACGATGATGGGGAGGGAGGAGTCGCGGGCATAGTCTGCGATCGAGAGGGCGGCGGGCGGAGGGACTCGGCGATGTTGCCCTGTTGCAGCATGGCCATGACGCGCTCCTCCACGGTCCGTCTCTCCCTCTCCTCGGCCTCCCTCGCAAGGATCCGTTCCGCCTCCCGCCTGCTGCGCTCGCGCTCCCTCTCCGCCTCCGCCTCCAGTTCCTCGTCGGTCGGGAGTCCAGGCGATCGCGAACTCATGTTGCTCATGATGGATCCTACGCGTTGAGCGAAATTGGCAGCGAACTGGCCGACTGATGGCGAGGGCGATGTAGCGCGTTGGCCCCACTGTCGACTATCGTTTGAGTCCTCGTCGGACGGACGTGCGAAGGAGGCTTCGTTGACCTCGCCGGTGTGGGGATCGATAGCGAATCCGTTCCGCAAGGGCGACGGGGGTCTCCTGTTTCCGGATACTGGTTCCGGCTGGAGGAAATGGCAATCAGCACGTCGAACACGTCTAAACCTTCAGATTCTTTCAGTTCTCACCAGGTTGAGCGGCGACGGAGGAGGCGGAAGTGAGAGGCGCCGCTGCTGCTGAGGGCCAAGGCCTGGGGCGACGAGATTCGTGGTCGACATGGACGCCGCGGTTCTGTGGGAAGAGAGGGCCATTGCTGCAATGGCTTCGGCGAGCACGAGGCTCAGCTCGCCGTCGCGGACGTTGAGGAAGAGATCACTGTACAGTACAAGCGCGCGAGCGCGAGAACGCGGCAAAACCGGGCGGCTTCTCCCGTCCACCTCTTCTCTCCGGACCCCGACCACGACCACGACAACGGCGACGACTCGGCCACGACTGCACTTACGAGCACGATGAACAGCTCCTCGCAAAGCCTCGAGCTGGTCTTCGGCTTCCTCGCCAAGTCCTACACCTCTCTCGAGACGAACTTCTACAGACTCCCCGGCTCCGCTGTCGTCGCGCGCTATGTCAAGTCCTCGCACCAGAACGACCCTGGCCGGACCCTGCTCGAGGTCATCCTGGTTATTTTCGCCATTCGCACTCTTCTGCAGTCGCGCACCCGTGGCGACCAGTCTGGCAAGCACTTCATCCAGTTCGACGAGAAGGTACGCAGCGCGTCTCCTATCCGTTCGTTCCCGTCCGCTATAACCGTCTGTCTTCAGGAAATCGACGAGCTTGTCGACGAATGGACACCAGAACCCCTTGCCCAGCCGCTTTCTGCTCAAGAGCAGGCTGACCTCGCTGCTGTTCCCGTCATCGTTGGTCCCACCGGTCCCAAGCCTAAGCTTGCGTCGGGAAAGACTGTTCTCAACTTGGCTAGCTACAACTTCACCGGGCTTGCTGGCAACGAGGAGATCAAGGCTGCTACTGTGGAAACCTTGAGGAAGTACGGTCTGGGCAGCTGTGGTCCACCGGGATTCTATGGTTTTCAAGGTAAGCCTCGCGTTCAGTCCCTCCCTGCTGGCGTATTGCAAATACATACACGCGCGCAGTCCGGAGTTTGTTGTTCGCCCGCTATCGAGCACCTACATTTCAGTTATCAATCACCGGGGAAGCCCAGGATGCTGATGCCTCTATGTTCGCAGACGTGCATCTCCAATTCGAGAAGGATATCGCCGATTTCCTCGGAACCGAGTCCGCCATCCTGTACTCGCAGGCATTCTCAACCATCGGCTCCGTTATTCCAGCGTTCTGCAAGCGTGGTGATGTGATTGTGGCGGACCGCAGCGTGAACTTCGCTATTCAGAAGGGCCTCCAGATTTCGCGATGCACAGTCCGGTGGTATGACCACAACGACATGGAGAGCTTGGCGTGCGTCCTTGAGAGCGTCGACAAGGAAAGGCGGAAGCGCAAAGGACCCCTTACCCGCCGCTTCATCGTCACTGAAGGCATTTTCGATCACGACGGTGCCATGTCCGATTTGCCCAAGCTTGTAAGTGACTCTGAAATCCCTCGTATACCACATGCTAACGACGAGCAGGTTGAATTGAAGAAGAAATACAAGTACAGGCTAATCCTGGACGAGAGTCTCTCGTTCGGAAGTGTTGGTCGTACTGGTCGTGGCTTGACGGAGCTCTACAACGTACCGGTGGGTTGCGGCGTTCACAAGTGTCAGTGTCAGTTGTGACCTAAACTCACATGCGTCGCAGGCCTCCGAGGTTGACATGCTCGTGGGTTCCGCATCTACTGGTCTGTCTGCATGCGGCGGCTTCTGCGCAGGCTCCGAGATTGTCGTCAATCACCAGGTACGAGTTCCATTAATCGCTGGTGACATCTTCACATTGACATCTTATGTCGCAGCGTATTAACGGTACCTCCTTTGTGTTCTCCGCCTCAATGCCCGCGCTCCTCACGGTTGCCGGATCTGAGGGCATCAACATCCTCCGGAACACGCCCTCGATTCTCACCACCCTCCAGGAAAATGTTCGTGCAGTCCGAGCCATCCTCGACCGCGTGGATTGCATCACCATCCCCTCGCACGCCGCTAGCCCTGTCATTCATCTGCAAATCCGCTGGGCCACACTCCAGGTCCCGCTCATGACGAGCGTTCCGTCCAACAAGCCGTCGAATCCGCTGTCGGTCAAGCCCCGCGACCCTCCACAGTTCAACATCGAGCTCGAGGAGCGGCTCCTGCAGGAGGTCGTCGAGGAGGCGCTCGCGCAGGGCGTGATGATCACGCGAGCGAAGCGTCTCCGTGGGCAGGAACTGATTGAGGTGCGTCCCAGCGTGCGACTGGCGATCACGGCTGCGCTGTCGCGCAAGGACTGCGAGAAGGCTGCGGCGGTGGTGAAGGCTGCGTTCGTGAAGGTCATCGGGAAGCGTCGGTAGAGGGTGCGATTTCTGGCTCAATGGGAACGTTTGGATTCTTATTTATTACCGCCTAGACTCTAGAGTATGCGATGCGCACGCATACAGTATTGTAATCATATCTCTAGTCATACCCATCTAATGGTTTAGGACGCTGTCCCTGGAAGTTGAAGTTGGAACGGTACAGTGCGCTTGCTGAGCAAACAGATTGGACGTAGGACTTGCTCGTATACCTTGAAGAGCGAGCGAGAGGTGCGTACTTGGTGCTGCAGCATCACTTACGGGCACTGAAATTGACAGGGATAATATATATCATGAGGGTACAGCACGGACAGCGGGACCAGACTGAGCGGGATTCCCGCACGGATACCATTTTTGGTATGTAGACGCGCATTACGTACATTCCGCCGTGCCACTGTGGGGCAAGTGGAGGCTTGTACTTACTGTACTCGTATACTTATATTTCAGTCTTCGAACACATACGCTTCGAGATCGACCCCTCCACGATGCAAGCGTACCACCCTTGTCTTTTCCCTAGCTCTCCAACGTAAGTCCCTTCATGACCTCCGTCTTTCACTCGTTTTCTCACTAGGGACTCGTAGACTTGACACCCTCAATGAAGATGTACTTAGACTCATCGTGAACCAGCTATGTGACCGCGCAGCGCTCCGAAATCTTGCATCGTCATCGCACAAGCTTCGGGACATTTGTCTCCCTGCTCTATTTTCTCGACGCGAGGTGGACATCCGGAAACATGGGATGGACTATCTACCGGAGGAAGTCCGCGTTCATGTTCAGTACGTCCCGTCCGTCATCCTGGTCATGATGGTGCCGTGGAATCAGCGACTCGTCTTCAGGCACTTGACGCATCTTGGACCTCTGGGAAAGGAGCAGGATGTGGAGTACTTTGAAGCCCTGCTCGGCCGGTTTCTGTCCCTTCAATCCGTTGCGATCAAAGCCACTTCTGGCCATATGCCTTGGGGTATCTGGAAAGCTTGCGTCTCTCAACCTCGCATCAGATCCCTATCGTACGATGCCGGGGGACACGACCTTGCCATTTCCCCCTTCCCTTCGGACGAGGTAGAAGCCACTCCCGTCTCTCTGCAGACGTTCTCGTACACCACAACCATGTGGCGAGAATTGTGTTATGACACCGACATACCCAGCACCATCTATCCCAGACCTATCAGCATACGAGCCGTATTCGAATTTGAACGGGAATGCCTCTCGGCTATCGTTCTGAGAATGAACGAGACGGCTGTTTCCCTTACATTGCCGCTGGAGTCCACCCCGATCCTCGCCATGGCTCAACTATCCTGGCCGAAGCTGAAGGAGCTGAATCTTCACGGCCGCTTCCTGGATGCCGTTCAGGTCACGCACATTCGAAGTTTGCTGTCATCGCTTCCCTCCCTCGCACGTCTTTCCGTCCTGGCTGCCCGACCGCCCGAGGTTGGACGTCCACCATTCCTCCCCAACGCCGCTTCACCGTTTTCATTGGAAAGCCCACCACGTCCGCTTTACGATGTTCCTCGACTGCGCTTCAACACCACATCAATATTGTCTTCATCTTCACCCCAATTCTCCACGTCGCGTCTCGCGTCTCCCCCTCTGAGCAATGCAGAGTCATTGTCCGAGCCTCTCCTCACACAACTACGCGCTTTGGAAATAGCGTTCCCCGACCCTATGGACTACATATTCTCGATCCCAATGCCTATGCTTTCCCACCTCGCTCTGCGCGACCAGCCGCGTATATATCACAAGCACACGCGTTGCCACCCCATAGGTCGCGAGGGTTCGACGATGAAATTTTGGCATACTCCGATTCTACTCGACCACGATATCCTGTCTATCCTCAGACGCATGGAGCTTCCGCTCCTGAGGAGCCTTGAGATCGTTTACAAGATAACGGAAGAGAATTCCGACAGCGAGTTACTTTCGTACGTTGTGGGCGCCTTCCCACACCTGGAGCATCTTGAGGTTCACAGGTATCGCTACAGGCGGAACATGTCAACACGACATGTAAGTACGTCTGCTCGAACTGTATCATTCTTGGCTGATGGCGAGCGTTGCAGAAACCCATCGCCGAGATCCTCTCCCGCGCGCAGTCTCTGCGGACCGTTCGATTGAATCTCGACTTTCACGATGACCCCCTAGCGTACTGCGGCAACCCGTACCCGCATCTCCGCGGCAAATGGCTTCAGACACTCCGAAAGGAACGCGGGCCCGAAATCGTCGAGGTCATGCAGGCCTGCCCTTTCTTAGAGCATGTGGCGATCTTGTATCATGACAGACCGTCTTCCGTCTGGGTCGAGTTTTATCCTTCAGATGCGCCGAACGTCGGTTTGTGATGAGTTACAGCGATGCTTTCGTGTAGGCAGCGTCCCCCTGTTCGCTATCGATTACTGTCATGCTGACTTACTGTCGTAGCGAGTCGGAGATGATTTTCAGACATTGGGCTCAAGTGTTCTAGCTTCGATTTCAGGGAGGATCACGCACTTGTATTGTTTGCTATTGTCATGAAGTTGTTGAGACGTGGGGCAGAAATGGTCGAGGTCACAACGCCGGTCTCCGAATCAATGCTAACTTCGGATAACTTCGGAAGAAGGCGACATCCGAACCGGGGATACCATATCCGGACTGGCGCGCGCCTCTCCCGCTGCCATGGCCGGGCGTCATCCTGTTCTTGTACTTAGATGTACGTTCCGCTTCCACTTGACTTGTTCTTGCCTCGCTACGTCATTAGTTCGCCCGACGCTGGTACATGCTCCGTAGCGGTGTGGGATCAACGCAGCGTTTTCCCCGCTTTTCCTCATCCTCCCCTCGCGCTCTCGCGTCCCTGCTCGTCGGCTTCAACTCTCTCGGCGTTACAAGTGTGTGTACTAAACCCCTCGCTCACGTACACACCAGCTTACAGCTTCATATGGTTCAGATACCGTTCGCTCTTCCGCTCAGAAGTTCTGGGAAGCTCACACCTTGGCGTTTCGTCGCGACTCGCAACCAGGAGGCCGCTCTCCATCGTTGCTTGCCAGACTACTACTAGTCCTGCTGCATTAGTTGCGTGTGACATTTTCCTTCTCAGCGCATTTGTACAATGCCAGCTGGTCACTCTCGTCGTTTCCCCCCCTCCGACGTACGTACCCTTATGAGCTCCACGTTTCGTTCGTTTCTCACCAGGAAATCGTAGCCTTGACGCCCTTAATGAAGATGTGCTTCGGCTCATCGCAGATCAACTACACCGAGAAGGAACTTCGCTGCGAAATCTTGCATCGTCGTCCCGCAAGCTTTGGGATTGCAGCCATACACGTCGCGCCTTCCAGCCCTTCCATCGGGCAATGCAGAGGCATCTCTTCAACCTCTCCTCCCACAATTACGCGCTTTGGAAATAGCATTCCCAGACCCCATAGACAACTTGTTCTCAATCCCCATGCCTATGCTTTCCCGCCTTGCTCTGTGCGACCACCCGCGTATGTACCATCTGTACGCGCTTTGCTACCGATCGACAATAGCCGGCGGTCCGATGCCAAAACCTTGGTATACTCCGATTCGAGCCGACTTCGAAATCCTGTCTATCCTCAGACGCATGGCGCTTCCGCTCCTGACGAGCCTCGAGCTCGTCTATATAGCGACGGGGGCGGATTCGGACCACGAGCTGATTTCTTATATTGTGGACGCCTTCCCGCGCCTGGAACATCTCGAGATCCATCGGTACCGCGGCAATTGGTACGGGTTATCGCGATACGTACGTCTGCCGACTCGAACCATGCACTTCCTTGCTGACAACGAGTGCTGCAGAAACCCATGGCCAGGATCCTCTCCCGTGCTCAGTCTTTGCGGACCGTTCGATTGAATCTCGACTTCCGCAACGATCCGCGACCGTACTGTGTCGATGGTCGCCTCCGCGATCGATGGCTTCAGAAGCTCCGAGAGAAAATCGGGCCCGAAATCGTCAGGATCATGCAGACCTGCACTTCGTAGAGCATGTGGCGATCCTGTATCACGGCAGCCCGTCTTCGGTCTGGGTCGAGTTTCATCCTTCACGCGCACGATGCGTCGAACCTCGGTTCGTGATGAGTTACAGTGATCCTTATGTGTACGCACTGTCCCGTTTATCGAATACCGCCGTGCTGACTTGCTGTCGTAGCGATTCAGAGATGCTTCCCCCTCGGCGGAACCTGGCGTTTTAGGCTCTATTCTGTACAGGGAAGAGACACCCCTGTACCGTTTGCTGATTGCTTGCCCCATTTCCACAACCACACACGTCGGAGGGTTGTCATGCGCATCAACTGTACTCCATCGTCAAATGGCCGACTTCGCCGCCTGCGAAAGAGACATCACCTTTGAACATTCAACTCTCCGCCTCTTTTCGCTTCCCCCACGATGCCCCTCTTGTTGGCGCGGCAATGCAAGAGCCGGACGCTGCTTGGCGCCAGGATTCCGAAAATCAAACAGCACACCCTTTCTCCTACACTCACGCACCGCCCGCTCTTCCGCTCAGGAGTCAGGAGCTCTGTTCATGGGACGTGGCTGGATGGTCGTTCTCCTGCTCAACTCCATTGCTCGTCAGATTTGTCCTGCTACGCTAGTCGCGTCGAACATTTTCCTCATTCCATCTTGTTCTTCCGAGTCCTACGACGTTCTCAGTCAGAGCTCGCCGTCGGAGCCCTCAATTCGGTTCCTCTCCCCACTGCATATCTTCGACTCGCAGTCGCAACTGCGCCATGTTGTTCAAGATCTTCCGTGCGCTTCTTGAGCTGTTGATTCCTTGGGTAACAGGTCCAAATCCTCTACAAGTGGCGCGGAATCAACTGGCCAAGGGAAAAGCATACTATGTAGCCTTATCCCGTTTCGTTCACTGGAATGGCGGCAACTCGTGAGTTCTGCGCTTGTTTCTTAGGCTTGCATACTGAATTCGTTCCTAAGCGGCACGTTTAGGCTCGAAACTGTGAATTCTGACGTGCTCTGGTTAATCACTGAACACGTACATCAGCGAGGTTCGCTTCGAGCTCTTTCACTGGTTTCCAGAACCCTGCGCAATCTCGTCCTCCCTTTCCTCTTCTCCCGCTGCTTGGTCAACGTTCTTGATGACCCGAAGCTGGTGCGGATCAAAGAGTTTCCTGACGCGTTTTGCGCGTATGTCCGGTATGTCCTCCCGCCCCTGTCGCACTCGTATCTGGCCCTAAGCTGACTTCCTCAATGCAAGGCACCTGATACACCGCGGGCCCTTCCGGACAGACACGCATGTTCAACATTTCCAAGATCTCGTTGGTCGCATGACCTACTTGACTTCGATCACCTTCATGGATGTTCAAGCAACACTGTCACGGACTGTCATCAAACCATATCTCAATCATCCCTGCATCACCTGCCTCTCGTTCTGCGCGGGCGGTGACTCTCTGGAGAACTTACCACTGAGGGCCGAGGACTTGGCATCGGATGGAGTGCTATCGCTCACTGCGCTGTCTTGGACTCCGACCAGGTGGCGGGAGCACGGGCGCATGTGCCATGGTCACTGTGCTGTCGGTGGTCAACGTGCACCACTGCCGGCGTCCATGGGGGACGTGTATGCCCTGGAGAAGGAGTTTTTCGGCATGCTTCTCTTCAGGATGACTAACACGGCGACCCACCTCTCGCTGCCGATGGAGTCGGCGCCAATAGAGAAGATGGCGCGGGTGTCGTGGCCGAACCTCAAACACCTTTCTCTGGTCGGACGGCTCGTCGACGCTGATCAGGTCCAACATATCCGTCGCCTCCTCACATGCCTCCCCGTCCTACAATCGCTCTCGATACAAGCCGCCAGAACGCAAGCTATCGGACGACCACCGATCTTCAAGTTTCCCGGACCGCCGTCCAAAGCTGACCCCCGGTCTACCATGTCGCATGCTCCTGGCGATACCTCCATATGTCGCGAAGCACTTCTTCCTCACTTGCGTTCCCTGACCATCGCATACCCTGACCCTGGAGATGAGCTCTTCGCCTACGATTGGAGCCGTCTCACACACCTTTCCCTCCGGGCCTGTCCGGGAGTGTGTGCCTGCGACCGGATCATGGTGCCCGTCGGCCTCCGGTCTGTTGCAGCGCCGACAGCACAAGAATGTTTGTCCATCCTAAAGCGCATGGAACCACGCAACCTGAGGAGCCTCGAGCTTAGCTATTTCACGAACGGTTCTCCAGCGTCAGACAAAGATCTGCTCAGCCATATTGCCGAAACCTTCAGACAACTAGAACATCTGGAGATCTACCGTCATCGGCGGACGTGGCACTGGCAGGAGAACGATCCGCATCATGTACGTGTTCTGTGCCCATGATCCCGCTCACCAGTCCCATCGCTCACGCTCAGATGTGGCAGTTATGCGTCGCCCAACTCCTCGCGGGTGTGACGTCGCTCCGCACCGTCAAGCTTCATCTGGATCCCCCGCAAGATTGCCACTCCCGCTGTCACTGCCCCTATCATTCCAGGGATTGGCGGATGTCATTGAGAAGTGGGTCAGAAATGCTCGAGGTCATGCGGCGGCGTTGCCCCATGTTGCACCACATCCAACTGCTTTTCCATTGCCCGGAAATTCGAGGACCGACGTGGGTCGAATTCCATCCGACGTCCGGCCGCTGGAGGAAACATACGGTCGTGTGGGGGCATGGCCCCGCCGAGCTTAGGTGCGTTCCATCGACAGCCTGACTCTCGCCTTACATTGCACTCGGAGCTCATGACTGGAACATCTGCTCTGCCGTAGAGAGTTTGCGCCAGGCTCAGAACTGTACTCACAGGCATGGCTTTCGCACGTGTGGCTAGGCTGATCTTGTGAGCGGGAGAGGCGGGCGCTGCATCAACTTTGGCAAGTTAAAGTTTGTTGTTGCGTTCCTGTGAGGACAAGCTTGTGACATCTAGTCGCACAGGCGGTTGCGTGGTCACTCTAGATAGATTTGATTGTATTCGACGTTCTCGACAGGTTCTAGATATTGAGCTCCCTGTTTCGGTGAATGTACCGATGCGAATGAATGATGTAGCGTGTCCTCAACTGTGTAAGTAAAGGATGTCGATGCGAGACCTGGCCAAAGATTAGATTTGGAGAACGGCGTCTATCTAGATGCTGAGGATGAGAGCAGCGACCCTTGCTTTTTCCTCGTCCTTGACCTCTTGCCACCCAACTCATTTTCCATGTCCTCAAAAAGATGGAACAAAAGCGCCTTCAAACGTATGTGTTTGCATTATGTAGCCCTTGTCTTTCTTTTCTGATCAAGAGTAGCGTGGAAGCGCTGGAAAACTTCATACAGACCCACAAGACGCTGCTCGAAAGCACATACACCGACATAGAAAGACTAAAGGCTCTTCGCGCGGAAGTCGAGGATGGATCCGTACTAAGCCTCCAGGAGCTGACTGGAAAGGTGCGTAGCCCGCTCCCTTTGACCCAACGCGTCATTCAGCGTTGTCCCCCTTCCAGCTCGACGAGCCCTCCTTCAAATTGAGCGAGCAGCTCGACGGCATGCCCCCACTCCCCGACGCGCTGGACTGGTCTGTATTCTCCAACGCAGACGCCACCCCTTTCAGTACTATGGCATCGGCCGCGCGCGAAGCGTACGCCGCCCGCAACGTCCCCCCAACGACGCAGCTCTCCGCGCCCTCCACCCTCCGCCAGCTCGTCGCCGCCCACCGCGCCTCTATCCTCGACCCCGTCCTCAACGCGTTCCGCCTCCCAGATGACCTCGCAGGCCTGTCTTCGGACGAGGAGGTCGACCCGGAGGAGCTCCGCCGCGTCCGCGAGCGCGAGAAGATCCGCGAGCTCAAGAAGCGGCGCATCGAAGGCGATGCCGCATTGGCAGGGCTCGGACTCGGGCTCGGGCTGCGGAAGCCCGTCGCAGGCGTGTTCATCAGGCGGGACCAGGAGGACGAGAGCGCGGAGGTGGACATCGCGATGGCGGACGAAGAGAGCGCGAGGTCAGTGGCCGGCTCGACCTCGGAGGTCGTGGGCGACACCCCCGCGACGAGCGTGGCGTCGCTCCCACGTGCCACTCCCATGGAGCGCGGGGCCTCGACTCGCGAACGGCGGCTGACTCGGAAAGCTCAGGAGAACGCCAGGGATGTGGCGGAGGCTAAGGCCAAGGCGAAAGTGAAGGCCAAGGCCAAGGCCAAGACGCAAGCCAAATCGAAAGCTGAGCCTGAGGAGAAGGCGGACGTGCCCACTGCCCCCTCTGCCACCGAGCCGTCACTGGATCAGAACGGCACAGCGAAGTCCGAGACGTACAAGCAGGCGTGGTCCGTCTCCGAGCAGCACCTCCTCGAACGCCTGCTGGAGGAGATCCCGGACGGGGAAAAGAACCGGTGCGTGGCGGCGCTCGTTGAGGGGAATCCGGGGGCGGTTCGACTAACGCGACGCATTGTGTTGCAGATGGCTCAAAATTTCAAAGGCGATGAATGGTCGTCGCACCGCGCGACAGGTGGCGAGCCGTGTGCAAAAGTACTATGAGAAGCTGAAGAGGTTCGGGATCGAGGTTGCCCCAGGGAGCAGCAAGCTCGGTGCCTCGGCCACTGTGTCCTGACATTATCCACTGCTTACTACCCACGCTATAATATGTACTACCTGCGCTGTATCTATAGCATCTCGTTCCCCTGTTGCCGACGATGTGCCGCGCAGCAGGCCTCAGGGACGGCTCGCGTGGTTGCTCGACGATGAGACTTGCGATCATCTGACGGGACTGAGATCATGATTCTGTGCATCTTTGCATGGCTCTGCGGGCGGCTGCACCCCGAATCGCACATGCACACCTGAGCACCGTCCAGCAACTCTCTCCCGTTCCTTGCCAGCTCATCCGCCCTTCCTTCTTGCATCCAGCCCTCTCTCTTTCGCTCCCTTTCTTTATTTCTTGACGGCCCACCACCGACATGGCTACCCGCTTCGACCCCAACAACGCACAGAATCTCGTCGAGGTGCGCACTTTCCCCTCTGCCATCCGATGGGGCCAAAGTGTTAACCGTGCATCCCCACAACGCCCCCGCTTCCGCAGATCGAGAAACAGTGAGTCGAAGATGTATCCTGTGCCCCTGGGAGATCGCGCAACTGAGGTTCGCTTCGATGGCTTGTACCGTCCGCGATGAAGGTTTGCTGTGAAGGCCGTCGAGCACGCTCAGGTACGTATTCGTATTCGTGTTCAGTGCGCCCTCGCTCGGCCCCGAGACGGACGTGTACGCTGAACGCACGCCCTGTAGACCTACTGGAACCTGCTCGAGAAGGTCCATCCACGCGAGCTCAAGCTCACCAAGTACGTCCTCCGATTTCGGACCCGTCCCGCCATGCACGAGTCTCATACACCCATTCCCTTCTTCCCCTGAAATCTACCACACCCGACCCCTCGAACCCCCCTGCAGGATCGACGACGAGATCTTCGAGCACGCGATGAAGGAGTTCCCCGAGCTCGCGGAGAACGACCACGCGAAGGTCACCAAGCTCGACGAGGACTGGATGAAGAGCGAGTCGGGCAAGAAGGGCTGGCACGACTTCATCGCCTCGTGAGCAGCCCCCTTACCTATTCCCTCCGACGTGTGCTGCCGAGCACCGCGGACTGACCGGAGAACGTGCGTGCTGGCTGGCTGTAGGTACGAGAACAAGATCAAGGACTACAACTTCGGCTCCCTCATCCGCACCGACGCGCGCCAGGAGTACAGCGAGACGAACACGATCTTCGTCACTCGAATACAGGTGCGTCCGAGCCCCTCCCCCCCTCCCCGGGCCCTCCTCTCGCCCTGCCTCCCGTCGCCCCCGCCCTGCGCGCACGCGCTGGGGCCGAGGCGCACGTCTGCGACGGCGCTGACACGCGCTTTCCTTCCCGACGGACGGCAGTTCTACGTGTTCGAGATCGCGCGCAACCGCCTGGGCCTGAACGACAAGGCGCACGAGATCGCGAAGGAGGAGGCGGCCAAGGAGAAGGAGAAGAAGGAGAAGGAGCAGGCGCGCGCCGAGCGCGAGAAGGCCAAGAAGAAAAAGAACTGAGCGCTGTCGCGGTCCGTTCGTGTACTCGCTGTTGGTGTCTGTACGAAGCGCAGCGTGGCCGCGCAGGTGTGTATTTATGCGGTAACGGAATGAGCCCCGTCCCGTCCGCGTCCGCGTCGGCGTGAGGGCCGATGGGATATGCGGTACGCTGTGTAACATGTGTGGGAGTGCAAACCGAGATCAGAAAGTGAGATGGTGTTGTAACCCCTCAAGTCGATTTCAAGCAGCTTGAGCTGAGAGGTGCTGAACTATTCTAGTATTATCCGTCATGATTATCCCCGGGAAAATTCGACGGTGATATGTAGTTGTTTCTTTCCCTCGGGAAGCAGGCGGCGAAGCGGGTCATTTGTCAATGGAGCTGATGCGTAGTGAAGCCGGACGAATGTGTCGATTTGGAAGTGAGGCAGCAAGCAATGCATGACAATACCAAACGATACAAGCGTGTCTCTTCCCTGTCATCGACGTTCATGATCAAGCGGAGGGTACCAACGTCTGCCAATCATCTCCGAGTCGCTACGACAGTAGGTCGGCATGGCGGTATTCGATGACGAAAAAGGGAACGGTGCATACACATAAGGATCGCTGTAACTCATCACGAACCGAGGTTCGGCGCATCGCGAAGGATGGAACTCGACCCAGACCGAAGACGGCAGGCCGTGATACAAAATCGCCACATGCTCCAAGAACGGGTAGGCCTGCATGATCTCGACGATCTCGGGGGCGCGTTCCGTTCGGAGTGTCTGGAGCCATTCGTAGCGGAGGTCATTAATGCCACAGTACGCTTGGGGATCGTCGTGGAAGTCGAGATTCAGTCGAACGGTCCGCAGAGACTGCGCGCGGGCGAGGATCTCGGCGATGGGTTTCTGCAACGCTCGCCATCAGCTAAGAACGACACGGTTTGAGCTGGCAGACGTACTTACATGTCGTGTTGACATGTTCCGCTCGCCGCGATACCGGTGAACCTCAAGATGCTCCAGGTGTGGGAAGGTGCCCACAATGTACGAAAGTAACTCGCTGTCGGAATCCTCTTCTGTTATCTCGTAAACGGTCTCAAGGCTCCTCAGGAGCGGAAGCTCCATGCGTCTGAGGATAGACAGGATTTCACAGTCAAGTAAAATCGGAGTATGCCAAAGTTGCCTCTTCGGTCCGTCGCCTACTGGGCGTCCACGCGTATACTGGTGGTACACACGCGGATGGTCGCGCAGGGAGAGGTGGGAGAGTACTTAGAGGCATAGGGATGGAGAATATGTCGTCCATAGGGTCGGGGAATGTTATTTGCAAAGCGCGGAGCTCCGAGAGAGGCCCGGGCAATGACTCTGGATCGCTCGGGGGGAGAGACAGAAGGGGGGGCGTGTATAACTCCAGAGAAGGTGCGGACAGGTTTGAGATGGCGTCGAAGCACGGCTGAGGAACATCGTAGAGCGGACGTGGTGGGTTTTCCAATGAAAATGGTGAAGCGGCATTGGGGAGGAATGGCGGACGTCCAAGCTTGGGCGTCCTGGCAGCTAGGATGGAAAGACGTGTGAGGGAGGAAAGCGATGGCAGCAAATGTCGAATATGCGTGACCTGAACGGCATCCAGGAAGCGTCCGCGAAGATTCAGTTCCTTCAGCTTTGGCCAGGATAGCTCAGCCCTGGCGAGGATCGGAGTGGACTTCAGCGGCAATGTAAGGGAAACAGCAGTACTAGTCTTGTTCATTCTCAGAACGATGGCCGAGAGGCATTCAAGGACATACCTCAGAGAGGGGGGAAACCGAGGGGAGCGACCAGCTGGCATTATGCAGGCGAATGCGTATGAGAAGGAGAATGTCGAACGCGACTAACGTAGCGGGCTCAGCCTTGAGAGCAACAATGGAGGAGAGCAGCGGCGGCCGCTAGGTTGCAGCTACGAAACGCCTCGGCGATGCGTGGAGCTCCTGACTCCTGAGCGGGAGAGCTATCGCGTGGCTACGAGGGCCATCGAAGATATCGAAGGCCACAACTGTTCGAGTTCAGTTCACTGTTCACGTTCAAGCTTCAAGTTGAAGTTGGCCGCGATGACAACTTGAACGAGCATTTGAGCGCCGGTACTCATTTCATCCACTGGGCGCCCACTGGCAACTCGCATCATAGTCACTGGTCAGTAAACTCAAACTTGTAATTGTAATCCAAACAGTGTAGGCTACTACAGAGAAGGGTACAACTTGAACGCGGACGTCAAGCGCGCTCGACGCCAGCGACAACAATCAGCGCGAACAGCCGCGCATCTCAGGCTCGCGCACCTCTACCTCTTCTGGATTTCCAGATAAAGTGAGTAGCTATATGTTCAAGCCACGTCTACGAGTCGAGAGAACATCACTCTAATGCTCACCCTCCCCTGGATGCATGGACACATGGACGACAGAGATGGTGCCCACTGTCGAACATGACACGCGCCGTTAGCTCATATCAGCGTGAGCCAGGCAACAGGTACATACCGCCATGCTCGTCAACCTCGACTGGTGGTGACAACCGGTTAATCGCTTCAGGAAGGCTGTGGGGGTTGGGGAACGTCCCCACATCCTATATGAGAATTATTACGCCGTGCAAACTCCGAATATTGCCGACCCGGCCGCTAACCTTGAAGAGCCCGGTCACGTCGAGGTCAGAGGCGATGGCAACGTTGGCCACGGAAGTCTGCATTCCAGACGTCAACGATCGCTGTAAGACGATTAACGGAAAACAAAGTAGCAGCACGTACGTCCAAAATGTAGTCAAGGAGCGGATTGACTGGATCCCATACAGGCTGGCCCCAGAGATATCAGTAACTGCTACTCCCACCAAGCAGCGGTGACATATACCTTAAGGGGCGGTACACGCTCGATCACATATTCAGGCTCAGAGTCATCAACTTGAACATCAGGGGCCGCCCGAGAGGTGCGGCGCTTCATCCTGTAATAGTGGATGAAAAGACATTGATTGCGTACGGTGGGGTCCTGGAGCACCCCGTCAAGGCGAGGCCCGGTGCTGGAGTAGGACGGGAGGAGCTGAAGCCTCGATCTCCGTACACTCCCAGCTGTCCGAAAACGCGCCCCTCCATGTGGCGGAAGTCTTCGCCCTGGAACGCGCCGATGCCCCACCGCATCGTCTTCAGGGTGCCGCAAAGGAAGATGATCTCTTCGTCCTTGAGGCCGAGGTCAAACCACGTGTTGGCGAACTCGAACCAGGAGGCGAAGTTCTTACGCATATAGTCGACGATGTACGGCCTCGATTCGATGATGTCTTCGGCAACTCCGGGGGTTTCGAGGACCGTGAAGGCACCGGCACCGCTCGCGCTTCGAACCTTCCACTGGCTGCTAGCAGGAGATGCAGGGCCGCTAGCGGGGGGGCATATATGGGAGATGCGCGTTAGGATAGAAATGGGACGACGGCAAACAGACGACGTACACGGCACCAGTGATATCTCCATCAACCTTGACCGCACTCACATCTGCACTGCACACCATGTCCTGCGTGATCTTGTCCGATCTGCGGATGGATATGTCTGGCAAAGAGATCGCCTCGAAGTCCGTGGGTACACCTCGGTTATTGAGGGGATCGGTCGCAGGCTTCATAGTGTTGAACAAAGGGGCGAAAAGCTCGTAACTGATGAACCCTACATCCCCGACGAATAGTTCTCGACCGGTCGCCAAGTCTGGCTCAGGGGTCAAGAGAGGATGGCCGAGGCCGACAGGAAAGAGCTGCTTAGCGTAGACATCCCAGACATCCCTTAAGGGCTCCATGTCAGATACTGTGTTGTGTCGCCTAGATGAAAGCTTGTAGGCCGGCGTCGGGACGAGGGATGTTGTAATGGTAACAGCTTCGGAGGAGGACATGCGTTAATAGCATTATATAGACGAGAGAGTCCCGAGGAGGGCGCACCGTCAGGGGTTCACAGGGGTGCATTAGTCTGCATGGGCGTGCTAGGCACGGAACATGAAGTCGTCTCCCGCTGCTCGCCTGCTCCTGTCAAGTTGCCCGTGGTTGGGAAACAAGCGAGAGAGTTCGAAGCGAACAACATGGCGCGGCTCTGAGACGGCACAGGACGTTGATGACGTTGAGCAGCAGTCCCTGGTAGAATGGGTTGAGTCCGCCGATCGGGTCAGGAGCATCGGCGTACACCCCACCTTGTTAACCACATCCGCGTTCTCCGTGGACGTTGAGACGAGGGATTTGGCGCCAGCCTAACGATACAGCACTGGCGGAGAGTCTGCTCCTTCTACATCAAGTAGTTCACTTCAATACCGGCCTTGACCACCGTTTCCGAGTCCTGGGAAGAGAGTCGTCAGAAGCTGAACTGTCGTGCGTGCGACAAAAGTGTGCGACGGTGTTGCTCACATGTGTTCTGTATCATATTTCAGCACAATTTTCAGCCCTGCGCGTCGCAGAGTGCAGACCTCGACCGGCGTCGGCGACGGTTGTCCATGGTACAAGAGGGGAACGCGTTTTAGCCGTGAACAGGCCTGCATGGCATCGACGACCTCGGAGCCTCTGTTCTAACGAGTGTGTGGTACCACTTTTTTCAAGCCTGAAGGTTAAGGTTTGCCGCAGTACGATGACTCCTCAAAATGGAGGTTGAGACAGACCGCACGGAGCGACTTCGCTCCAATCAGCGTCCGTGCGATATCTATCTGTGCGATGACGTAGAGGGGATGTTAGTAGGCAATGCGAGGGTGCAGTGACGCTGCTAATGGTACGTACAAGAGAAAACACCAGTGATCGCTCGAATCGACACCCGCGATAGAAGTGAGTCAAGGCTGAGTACCCTGCTGGAGCCTCCAAATTCGAACGCGGAACGCGGCATTTGCGTGATGATAAAGTTGAACACGACGCGTTCTGCCACCAAGAGCATCGACATCCAACGAGGCCATCTTCCGATTCGACAGATGTCAGTGAGTGCGGTCTACATAGCAACTGACACAAGTCAACCATACTGCGCGCCAAACAGCTTCAATGATCGAACCGCACCTTCGCCCAGGCATCTGAACGACTTACCAGAACGTCCAAGGGACTTCTGCTTCTGCTTGTCCATCGCCTTCGCCTTCCGACGTCAAACGCTCGCCACCCCCATCCTGGAAAACCGTCTTCTATGAATCCGCGTCTGCATCTCGACTACGACGCTACATCTCCGTTGCCGTTCCCTACCCCTGGCAGCACCGATCCCGTCTCGCTTCGATTATGATGATAATAGGTAGTCCCACTGTTCTCCAACGAAGCCCCCGTTGTCAAGAGGCCCCCCCGCGAGACGGACACCGCCGTCAACAGCTTGCCTCAGTTGGGGCCTTCGATCACTAGTGCCCTGCCCATCCGGCACGGTCCCTCCAGCCCGAACTACGACCGACCGCCCGTCGGCGAACGGATCCCCGCCTCCGGTCCAAGGAAGCGGCGGAGGGTCTGACTGCGCCATGTACCGGAGGAGGGTCCGCGACGTACCGCGTGAGCGGGGTCCGCGGACTCGGGACTGTCTCGGTCTCCCTTCGGGTACCAATGCAGGAGGAGGCGTGGGGGGCTCTTGCGGTGAGCCAGGAGGGACTGGCCGAGAGATTGGGAAAAAGTGGAGATCGCGGGAAGAATGTCGAGTGTGGTAGGAAGGTGGGATGGTGGACGAGGATATAAGCGATATCGCGTCAGCGCTATTGGAGGGTGTCGGTGTCGGGGTATCGGGCGGGGCACCAGCTTGTGGGGGCTGGTTCGCATCACTGCTACAAAGATGGACGGGTTTTGGTCATCGGTCATCTTCTCAATGAGGCATACTCACATCCTCGGGAAATGTGGATTGTTCACCTCTGCGGGAAGGACGAATTGCGGAAGACTGTCACTATCTGTACTAAGAAAGGCTGAAGTGTCGGTTGTTACGCCGTGATCAGTCGTGGCAGCCAGGAAGCGCATGTCGGGGGTCGTTGGGGAGGTTGCAATGATGGGAAGTAGACTTGTGGATCGACTGCGAAGCGGTGTGCGCCCCTCCACTTGGAAGAGCCCATCCTACATCCAGAACGATAAGACGTGAACAGACATCCCTGTATGGAGAGATCGCACTCACCGTGGAAGGCGATGACATGACACGAGAGTCCAGTCGGCGACGATGGGACTTAAACAACTCCCAAACCCATCCCACTGCACACACCGCCCAACCGGCCGCTTCAATGGCACAAAGTCAGAGCGATACCGTAGAACATAGTGGTATGTCATACCGATGATAGGAAAGACAACCGTGACAACGGCAGGAGTCAAACCATTCGACATGGATGACGGGGCGATGGTGTATGAGCGGATGAAGGGACGGGAGGAGATATAACGCCCTTTTTAACATCTGGATGACAGTTGCGCAAGCTACCTATCCGTGCTCGCGGTGATAATCATCTGACGAAGGGCTGCGGATGATGCCACCATTTCCGATTGCATGGAGCAGAACCGCAACTGAGATCCTCCGGTCTGGACAGGACGATGGTCAGTATAAAAAGAACTTTCAACATCGGGTTTAGTCTCACATTCAGGGTACACGCTTGTCATGCCGGATTGTTATGGATAACGGGGTGGAAAATGCGGAGTACTTACTAAGCCACCGGTTTTCTATAGGCCGACAAATGCCAGCTGGCCCTCCGCCGCTTCCGGCGTTCAAATATTCACAGTATATCGGAATCGGGTTGGTTATCTGGTGTTAAGGTTATGACGCAATCTTGTAACGCCTCGAAGAGCCCTGCCACGAGGCCCTGTCAACTTGGGCCATGACAGGTGTTAGACGTAGAAGTAAAACAACATGCGCACCTCACAGGCTTCGTGGAAGGTAAGAGACTAAGGGGGCATCTTGCGCCTACGAGTGATGCGTTGTCAGTCTATATACCTTCTCATAACCAAAATACTTTGCGTCTACTCAAGAGAAGTTCAGGACTTCAGCGAATGTTGCGGAGAGTCGAACGGAGATGAAGCCAGCCCACTCTGAGCACAGTCCGTGTAAATCCAATGAATAAACAATCGATATTATACAGCAAAGTCCACATCAGTTCTGCGAATGCATCAGCGCCTCCGTCCCACACGGATTTGGAACACCCAAGGACGTACCTCTGGTATCCGGAAGATAGTAATCTCCTGCTGCTTGAAGTACCGCCGGTTCTCCTCGTCGATGAGGACGAGGTTGAGGTAATATCGCGTGCTGAACTTCTTGTTCACGTCACGGAACGTAGGCGTGAGGTCGAAGCCGCCGAGGAAGAGCCGTATCGGGATCGTCTCGCCTAGATGAAAACGTTAGCGGTCGATGTATGCTCATATCCTGGAAGGCAATAGACAAGAGAAGGACTCACCTCGTATCGGGGCACCATCCATGATCTCGAACTTGGTAATCGTTTCGCTCTCGTTGTACTGGTTCGGTGGCGACCCGGTTGTCTCACGCCGGATGATGGAAAGTTCCATGTGCTTGATCTTAATGCGCACAAGGAGGAAGTAGATCTTTCCCACAATGACGTCCTTCAGGTGGTATCTGCACAGGTGTGAGCAATATGGCAAGGCGCAGGTAGGGGTCTATGCGCCGGACGGAAACTATACGTAAGGAGATGAGGTGTGAAACGCACTTCGACTTATTGTATTCGAACTCTATGTGCAGACAATCCTCGATTCCGACCTCCATCTTGATAGAATTGTTACTGTCCGGTGGCATACGGTACGAGTGTACCCAGAGGTCCTTCTCCTTCGTGACGTCTGCTATTCTTCTTGAAATGGTCACTTTGATGAGATACCTACAGCGCAGAACATGAACTCTCAGTCAACACAAGCGGGTGAGTGGTGGCGAATGCGCACCTGAGCTTGACATTGATGCCCTGGTAGCTCTCGAACTGCTTCTCCACGTTCTTGAAGAGAAAGTCAAACGTCTGAGCCTGTCGCATTTCTCCTGGTGCAGCTAGTTCTTGTGATAATGACAGAAATTCGTGGTGGTGACCGCGGTCGTAGAACAGCTCTGGTGAACGCCGTTCAAGTACGGCTTCGGGAACACAATCGTGGCTTACGCACCAATGCTACCCACAAACTCGACCTTGATACCTTCATGTGCGAGTTTCTTGCCATCCCGTACTCGTACAGTGACCTGCCCCATGCTGTCAGACATTCCTAACGGCACATGTGGTGCCTGGCAGACGCGCGGAGGATGCGCGCACAACATGGGAACACACCTGACCGGTAACGGACTCGCCGTCATAGTACACAGGACAAGAAACCATCTTCTCTTTGTCCGCTTTGATCTCAAACTTCTTCCTGTCATCTTCCCCCTCCAGTCGGATGTCCACGTCGACTGGGGACGCGAAGAAGTATGCTGCCATAACGCGAAGCGCAAATCCGGGAGTGAAGTTTGCTCGTCAACAGGTCGTAAGCTGAGAAGAGTGATGAGGTCGTCCCGCAGAAATGGTAGAGTACAGAGCTGAGTCGCGCAAAGAACGAGTAGGGAGCAGAGCTCGATACTTGGAGCGCTGCGCCAGGAACGCAGCTCACTGTGCGGCCCGTCCCGGAGCAAACATGCGCAAACAGCCGATATCCAACGTCTGCCACCCCGGGGCCCGGGCCTGGCCGCTCGCCAACCTGTTTACCACCGCGTCGTTGACTAACTTACCAGAGCTCGAGCCGTTCCATCACATCGTTTCTTGACCAAGAAGTCTGTCCCAACACACTCGTACAAAAAGTGAAACCCTCAGCCTTGTTTCCGTCCACAGAAACAATCGGAGGCGAGTTAAGCATGGTCTATAATCGGCCGGCGCGACTATGATTGAGCCGGCCACACCACTAGTACTTGACTGGGATTCAGAGCCTTGAGGTGCGTCAAGATCCGTTGACTTGGGACTAGCCGTACCTCCACGAATGAGCCAGGATAGGTGAGCAGATATCGATGATGGATTGGCTGTTACTCCAACTATATGGCAAAGCATGGCAGCGATTTCTGACGAAGTGCCCCATGGTTTGCGTAACCATACAGGACTTACATTGTCCAAACCTCCTGAAGTCGAAGACAAGACCAGGACAATGCTTCACTGACCAAAGCGCGAGCCTCGTGCACCTCACGATGCTTGCCTCGAGGCGCCAGCCTGGGCCTGAGCCACTAGATCATATGGGTTCCTAAGAATCCTAACGGGTGGCACATTCGTTACCTATCGGTGTTATGATCCTACTATCGGTGGGTCAATATTCAATCTCTGGTCAGACCTTCCGACATCCCCTTCCATCTCTCTGACTTTTCGTATCCTCTGTTCCTCTGACGTACATGGACTGAGATTCCATTGGACTGCAAAACTTATCTAGAACTTATTTTTCGACCATCCCTGTGAGGGCCACCGGGCAGCCACCCTCGAACACAGGTTCAAAGCGTCCATTCTAGATCAATCAGCAAATTTGCGCCCCGAGCTAAACAGCAACGGCTAGCCGAGGACGGTGAAGCTTTGTGCGACCGTGACCCGTATTTGGTAACAGTGCCTACGAGGCACCTCTGCACGCCGCACGGCACGCGCAACGTATGCTGGAAAACGCTTTGGCCCTGCTCTACGCCATGCAGCACAGTGAATCCGTTGTTGAAAGGATGGGAGGCTAGAGAATATAAATGCTTTGGGACGTCGAGCCTGTCCCTCGACACCAGTGCCTCATCCCAACCTCGCTCTACCTGCATCCTCCCCAGCCCGTTCAGATCCTCACTTGTGTTCATGAGCATATCCATGGCGTACTACTTGCCTTATGCTTCGCAGGGATTCTGTGACCCGACTACGTGAGTTGACCCTTACTATGGCCCACTCGTTCATGTGCTGACTTCGACTTAGCAGGGTGGCTCAGATGCCCCATGTGGGTGAATCCATGTCCTCCCGGTTCAACTTCGGTGCACCCAATGGTGTTTGGGAAGCCCCCCAGGATCTTACGGAATCGTTCGACCTGCAGCGCATGGCTAGTATCAACCTGTCGATCCCCGGACTCTATATACCTTCACCCACCTGTAGCACCGGCTTCCAGATGTCGGCCGCCGCACCCCTACCAGTTCCCTCAGCTCTGTCTTACCACATTTCCCCCTCCTTATTTCCCCAGTCGGGGGAACCCTCCTTCGCCTCCCAGCCGAACACAAATCCCTCGCACATGACGGCCTCCCCGCCGGTTAGCTCGGATCGGGTTCCTGCGATTTCCTCCTCGGCGTTTTGGGAAGAGGACCGCATCGTACCCATCTGTCGTCGTGATCACGCCACTGAGCGCATCGCAGCGGTCTCATGGTACGTTCACAGCAATCGTTCCAAGTACACATTACTCACAACGTATGCAATTTTCCAGGACTCACAGTCGCATCCCCCCTCGCGCCTCCAAGCCCAACTTCTCAGACCCATGCGCAGACCACTCCGTCGACGCAACCCCCGTCTCCGAGCCGATCCCCCCGAGCCGCAAGCGTCCCTCTTCCTCCTCCTCTTCCGGCATACCGAAGTCGAAGAAGTCCCGGACGTGCGCGCCACTGTCGGACACTCTCCAGCCCATCAAAATCCCATCGGCGTCCGGCGCCCTCCCGCGCTGCCCGATGCCCAAGTGCGGCGCCGAGATCGAAGACTGCGACGCGGCGTGGCGCGGCCACTTCAAGGCGGTCCACCACGACGACCTCTGCCTCACGCCCGGCTGCCAGGGGCTCTCCGCCTCGGGCTGCAAGGCGCGCTGCCCGTTCCCGATAGACGGGTGCAAGGCGTGTGGCGACGCAGACTCCGCGAACCCGCGCACGATGGCGATCGAGAGCGTCGGCCGGCACCTGCTCAACATCCACATCAAGGTCGCGTACCGGTGCCCGCTCTGCGGGATGGAGAAGCAGTGGCGGGAGTCAGCGTGCGCGCGCCATATCCGGCTGTGCTTGCGGAAGCAGAAGGACACGAAGAAGCGGGGTGGATAGTCAATGCGCCTCGGCTAGCGTCGTCTCCCTTGCGAAGATCTAGAGTTGCGCAAATCTTGACGTTCTCTTCGATCTATCCTTCGCCTAGACCCCACCCCCTGCCGCCGCCGCCGCCTCCCACACGATGTAGATTCTTACTACCCGGCAACGCATACTTTAAGTGTCAGCGAAGTCGTCTACAAGTTGAAAGAAGGAGTTTGTCCAATACTCGCTCAGGAACCCCACTGTGTTGCTTCGACGGTCTTTGAGACATGAGATCTTGAGGCTGATCTCCGGAAGGGTGCCACCGACGAAGTGCTGTGAGCGCATTGGTGGCCGCAGACTCCATATCCAAGACATCACGGAAAAAACAACCAGTACAGCATGCCGAATCGATTCGACGGTGGAGAAAATCGCTCTGGATCAGTTCGATGAGTCTCACTTCATTTGGAAACCTAAACGCCTGTCATCCTCCGATGACGTCACTTCCATCCGTTCAATCGCAGTCTTGTTCTAGGTTATCAAGCCTGCAGGTACCGCCGCCAACTGAGGATGCAGTATTGCGGCCTAGCCACGGATTAAAAAGGCTCTAGTCACTCGAATGCACAATTTTCATAAAGAGCGGACTGCCGCAACCTGTGCCGTGGCAAACGTGACGCTACTATATGTATGATGTTTAACCTAAGGAAGCCATCGAGTAACATGGAAGTACTACTGATACGCGTATATTATATGTAGCACTTGCCGTAACTCCAGGGTGGCGAGGAGAGCGCCTTGAGGCGCTCATGAGCGACCGCCCGCCCTCGCGTTGATGTTGTGGTGAACTTGTGAAGCCCGAGAGTCTCCCACTGCCGACAAAAGACGCGAGGTCCTTCGAGTTTCCGACGGTTGGAACAGCGCCCGTTACAGTCGAGTTCGACGAGGTGGAGTTAGATGGAGCAGGGAAGGGGCTCTCGCCGCGGCGTCGACCTCACAGCCGGTGCCCTCAGCGGGGAGCCTCCCGTTCGCGAAGTACGCGCGCGAGTGCTGGATCGTACATGGCGAGACGAGTGCCGTGGAGGTGTGCTGGCGATGGCGGTCCAGAACGTTCGAGTCAACGTTTGTCGAGAGCACATCGGCGTCCGAAATATGGAACTTACGCCGGGGCCGTTCTGTACGTCGCGTCCGTTCAGTTGAGGCAGCTGTGGAGCTGGATGTACGGCGGGTTATTCGCCCACGCGTCGGCGTCGACGACGCGCCCGACGCGGTCCGGGGAGAGGTTGGCGAGGTGCTGGCCCAGGACAGCGCCGTACGAGAGGCCGTAGAAGATGATGAGCGAACCGTTGCCCACGAGCAGGGTGTTGATGTAGTCGATGTCGAGCACGACGTCCGTCGTGACCGCGTACTCGATCGTCTCGCCCGTCGTCTGCTTGCAGACCTCTAACTAGAGCGCGTTCGCATCTCGCTGCGCGACGAGGTGGAAGCGGTTGCTTGGATCCGTCAGGTTCGGGGAGAAGGCCATTGCGCGGTGAAGCCGTCGCGTTGTATCGCCCCAGCGCGATCTTCGCCACGCCGGGGCTGGCGTTGGCGTGGTCCAGCGCCGGCACTCTGAACAAATCTGATCAATGCCTCCTCGCGCCACGCTCGTGCACTTGAAACGCCTACATAGCATACCCGCACTCAGCTCCAGGGAGGGTGTTGTTGTCGGTGCAGTTGCCGAAAACGAGGTCTCCGAGCTTGCCCTGGACGGGGACGCCGGAGAGCGTCGAGCCCTCCAGCCACGAGGGTGCCGAGGTTGTGCTTCCATGACGCATGCATGGCGTGTACAGTAGTGGTTACGACTGCACTGACACGCGAAACTGCGAGCTGGACCACGACTCGGAGCCTCAGCATGGCGCACATACATGTATACAAATCCGGGCTGAGCACCTGCGTCAGCTAAGACAGGAATCTGTCGACGTGCCGCAATATTGGTCGAAGGTTAGGCCGTATCTGAGAATTCTAAAGTTGGCATGTTAGGGCTATGGCCACCCGTTGAACACTATGGTGGCATGCGTAGGGATATGCAAGCCTGCGCCGTTCACTCACCTCGACTTTGCTCCCTGCCGCAGGCCCCAGCCAAGAGTGCATCGCTCGCGCGCGAAGGCAATTTATAGGCAGCGCCCCATCGAGACGAAGACGTAGTAGCGACGCGGTACTGTGGCCTGCCGCCTGCGCACACAGCAGCCAGTCTGCTACCTGGAAGTAGCCGAGTTCCGCATTTGGGCTTGTCACACGTGGCAGCTGCATGGTTGTGTGGCGGTGCTTGGACCCGCCGGCTTCGACAAGTCGGAGGCGTCGATTGCAATTGAGATGAGAGCAGGCTAAATCCGCAGAGGCAAATCCTCCTGGACACCTGCACACTGTCCATACAATTGATCTGTGCCAGCAAAGAGAACTAGGTTGTGTAGCACAGTTCGAACTTGGACACAGAGTCACGAGCCGCCAAACGAGGTATCCGAGTCCATGTCCACCGGCCCCGTAAGTGCCAAACCTCACAGTGCTTCATCATTCTCCACTGCGGCTCCACGACGGACGAATATGTGCGAGAACATCATATTGGCAGCATAGAGCATAGGCATGTAGAAGTACAGATACAAGTACATGGAGGTTGCGTCCTCCGGGAGGTAGTAATGCTACAAGGTACAACAACAGCAGCGATTCCAATAAGAAGGTGAAGTGAATAACTTACGGCCCCTCCATCTCCTCCCAGACACGGACCGATTCCGGCGTTGTAGGCAGCGCCGACTCGGTACGACGCTCGGAGGAAGGGGCCGGAATACCAAAACAAAGGACAACACCGCTCCGAAACGTCCAGATGACGATGAGGGTGCGACGGTCGTCGAAACGTGAGAACGAAGAAAGAAGCGGGACGCAGAAGGAAGAACCGGCGAGAAGGATGTGGGGCACGGAATACGAAGAAGAGGCTGAACGCGAAGAATGGGAGTGGGGTGTGTACACGGAAGAAGATCACGAGAACCCGCAGAGCGGGACGCACAGGACCGGCCAGCGTCCCTCCATTCACGTGAAGTGGTTCGCGATCTCCCTCCGGTGGGGCGAAAGGACGCACAAGGTGATGAACGTGCCGAGGAAGAAGCCCGTGAGCAGCGCCGACGCCGTACGCGCGTAGAAGTCCAACGAGGAGGAGTCGGTCTCTGCCGCGGCAGCTCTGGTTCTAGCTCCAGCGCCGAGCGCCGAGTCGAACAGCCTGCGAGCCACATCCGCGATTGGGGACGTCGCCCGATCGACAAACGAACCACCGTCCGCCTTCCCTTTCCCTTTAGTCGCGCGATCCTCCTCGGACGCGCCGAGGGTGGGGTCAGAGCCGGTCACGTCCTCCACGCTCATGGGGTTGGGCGCAAGCTTAGAGCTGGATGACGGTACAGGGGGCGAGAAGACAGGCGGCCTAACGAGCTCCATGGCCTTCCGTTCGTCCGTCAAGATGGGCTTGAGGACGAACGAGGCCAAGTCCCTGTCGACCTTCGTCTCGTCCTCGTCGACGACAGACGCCGTGGAGGACACGGAATGGAGAGTGAACGACGAGCGGTTGGAGCGGGCCTCACGGGTGTGGAACGTGCGTGCGAGCTGTTCGAGGCCACCCACGATGTCCTGCATGCGAGTCGCGTCTGCCAGCACCTGCGTACGACGGGCTTCGCGGGCCTCTTCGCCGACAATGTGGACGAGACACCTGATCAGGTCCTTGATCTCGGGGTGCTCGCGCACCCACCAGAGCCCTGACCAATGAGCGATCGTCTGTGCAAGGTCGCACGCGACCGCGGTGGCCGCGGTGAAATCGTCCGTCGCAAGCCGATGGAACCAGGGACGAAGGAAGGCGATGGCCAGGCGGACAGCGCCGGCGGTAGTGTCGCGTAGACGACGGTCGGCGGGCATGCGGAGGAAGCGTTCGGACATATCCTGGCAGAAGGCTCGGTAAGAGTACTTCTTGCGTTCGTAATCCCAGCCCACGCGGCTGATCGGCGTGTCTTGGAGAATCGATGGATCGGGGTTCAGGAAGTAGGACGGGAGCTTTGATAGGATATGCGTGAGGGGGATCGATGCGAGGACGGCGGTTCCGGGAATATAGCCCCAGGTAAGGACATCCTGCGCTTCCAGCGCATATCGGTACCACTTCCAATGATCCTGGTGGCGGCTGCGTTATCGCATCAGTCGCTGAAGATGAAGATGACCTGGTAAGGCAAAGTACGTACTCCTTAGGAGCACCTTGGCGCAATAGCTCGACTGCGGTGACAGCCTTGCCCGACAATGCCTTCGCATCGATGATTGCGATCTCGACACCATGCTTCATGCCGTGGTGATACCGTCTCGTCGCCTCCCAAACCGCCCACGCGAAGCTAAAAGACGTCGAAACGTACGGCGACGACGCCCTTGTCGTCCAGTCCATGTGCTTCGAAACGTCGGCGTAGGTGTAGGTCGATGGCGCCCGATAAGGTGAAAGAGTTGACGCACGGAATGCCGAAGCACCGACGTTGTCCGCGAATACTTGGCCTACGAAGTATGGCTCCGTCTTGTCATAGAAGGGCGACGGCTCCTTGGGGGTATGAACCCGGAAGAGGAAGGGGTTGCCGTCGATAAGCTGCTCGAAGCTGACGTCGGGGCCAAATCCATACTGGGGCAAGGCGTTGCGCTCTTGTGCACACGCCCCAGCGGGGCTGCATTGTGGAATTTCAGAGTCACCAGCGCCCATCGTTAGAATCACGAGTGAAACAAAAAAAACAAAAGGGAAGTATGTGAAAAGACGAGGAAGTGAAGGGAGAGGAAGATTGGGGGAGATTTGAGGTGTATCGCGGATGGTGGAACGAATCGCTCGCATCGAAGGCGATAGCAGAGGTATATGAGGACCTACCGGCCGCCGAGAACATGCCTTCGCAATGTTGCACTGGCGCGAGACCGGACATGCGCATACAATGAGGCCTGGGTACGAACCGGGCGAATCGAGGGTGCGGGAGCAACCCCGGAGCGGAACGAGGCAGTTTGATGAAGCCTCGTGCCCACGGCGAAGCACCCTAGGTCGTAGCCTTACCAAACTGAGGGAATGCCATGCATCGTCGAAGGATGTGCCTTTTCCATCGGCCATGAACGGTCCCGCGATGGAATTGGAACATACGGAGAGCCTGGGGAGATGTCGGTCGATAGGATGAGGATGTTCCACCGCCACGACAATGGGTTGGTCCAATCGACACCCAAGGTATGGTATATTGGGCGAGCATGAGCTATGTCACACGGCCTCGGAAATGAGGATGAGATTTCTTCCTTATGTGAGTCCCATATAGTTCGATGAGGGCAAGGACATTGAGAACGAGTCTGACGACGACGACGAGGAGAGGGAGAGACAAGTGAGGCAACTGGGATTCAGAGGGAAATGCACGGGTTTGGCGCCGCTATAACCCAAGTATCAGAGGTCCCAGTGGTGCCGGGCCTCATATTGGGGTCCCACCGCCCGCAGGTGCTGCATCAGCAAACTGGGTTGTGGGATTGCAGGTACCTACAGTCTCGGTAGGGGTCTGCAGCCTTGGTAGGGCATCGTAAGTACCCCACGGCGTCCTACAGGATGCCGTAGGGCTTTGTAGGGACCTGTAGTATAGCACGCAAGATACTGTATGATCTTGTAATCTAACATGGGCGGGATTGTAGACCCCTGCAAGGCGCTACAGAATGTCCCCCGTGTCACGCCAGGGGCATGTAGTTAGCACGCTGCGACGTTGTAGGGTTCTACGGATCCTTACGAAGCACAGCGGCGGGCTGTGACCACAGCGATCCGGATCGCAATCCCCGAAACAATCCGAATCCCAGAAACAATCCGAATATTGATGTACAAACAAGATGTATTGGATTAATCATCACACGGTATAATTACAATATACATAACACGACAGAACATCCCCACTTGCCATTGGGCATACACTCTGGGGTGTAGTTGTATGGCGGAGAGGGTGATCGGGTGACGATGTCGAGACCGGGGACATCATTCGCAAGGGAGCCACGACGACACGTAATGAACACGACTACCCACCTAACGACCAATGAGACCGATAGAAATGACGCGGTCTGAAGCAGAGGCGATCGGGAGCAGGGTGGGCTTATAGATGGTGCAGTGGGGATGGGTGTAGACGACGGATTCACTGGATTACTTACCTGGGTGCTCGGAAGATGAGATGCAACCACATACCTCAACTTGAATGCCCAGAAATGACCGACAATTGAGCACGCACCTGAATGCCGGCCAGAGACACACCACCACGGACCTGAATGCCCATATCCAACATGCCAGCACGTACCTCTGAATGCATTCAAACCATCGCAAAGCGCCGCCTGAACCGACGTACGACCGCTAACCAAACAACATGGCGCGCATATACGCACCTGGGCCAGACCGGAGAGAGACTCAGAGACGAGACCGCGAAGCCGGCAGGGGATAGCACATGCAGTTCCTAGGTCCTGAGAGCTCTGGCGGCGCAAGGACAGATAGGCAAGCGAGGAGATGATGAGTCAAGCCAGAGGATGGGGGCAAGATGGTGGACGGAGGTGAAGTCGTGTTGGGGCGAAGTCGTCGCAGCCCGCGCCTATATTCGGAGTCAGACCATGACATCATAACGTCAATCGCAGGACTTACTGCCAACTTGAGCAAGTCCGACATAGGACCGAGACTCGTTGGGGTAATCTAACGGGCGGTTGAGGTGGGACGCGCCTCCCCATGGTGAACAAGGGCGTAAATGGGAGAGGGAGAGAGTGACACGGGCTAGAGTCGCTGGTGTGTTGACGCGCCGTAAGTGGTAAAATGAGGGTTCGGGGGTTGATGGCGTTGACGGTGCAGGTAGATTTTGGAGAGTACAGAATGGTAAGGGGAAAGCGCGTGCATGGTAATGATAGCTGTCAGTGAGGAAGAGACTTGGAGGCGCGAAGTCGCGGCGCTCCTGTGCATTGTAGGGTCGTATCCGCTGGATGCCTTGCATCACTATGGAACCGATGGGCGTGTCCGGCGTATAAATTGCATTGCATTACGGTAGGGTATCGTATAAGACATGGTCCTACAGGCCATGATATCGCCGTAACTTGCTATTCGCTGTAGGGTCTTGTCGGGCGGCGCCGGACCCTGCGAACTCTTGCATTCCTCTGTAGGTTGGGTAGCGCCCTGCATCGCCTTACAGGAAAGTTGCGCTTTTGCTGATGTGGCACGAAGCATGGCGGCGGCAAGTTGCAACCAGCTCACCGTCGTTTTCCTGATATACAATATACTACTCATCGGTTCGTCTATGTCACATATCATCAAGTATTGTGCAGTCCCCATTTCCGCTGAAAACTGGTCTTTATACATAGGTCCACCCCTGTTCGCATTGGCACGGTTGGGAAGACAACGTGGGCTCCTCGGCATCCGAAATCCAGGCAATGAAAACGTGCTGGCTTTCATGAGCAGCGCCACAACATGCGGTTTGACTGTGCTCGGACATTAGCTTGGATCAATGCGACGACCCCTTCATCCATGCTCACAGCATCGCCCGAAATCAGCGGGCTCGGTGTCGAGCCCAAGGTTCCGACTTAGCGTCTCTCAAATACGACGCCGGCCATGAGGTCAAGTCGTGGCTGTTTCGGTTGACCGGAGGTTGTGCTGGGTAAGTGCTTCAGTCGTTCGCGGTGCCATGAAGGCGCGCTAAGATGTTCGACTAGACCTGCTGGATGTTCGACTAGACCTGCTGAATGTTCCATCATAGACATTAGCAATTATGATCGTGAGTCCACCTCTCTACTGTCGCCCGGACCTGCACCGATTATATGTCCATTCAGCTTTTGCAAGTCACAAGGACAGGTGGCTGCGCGAGTGAACGCTCAAACGGAAGCTAAAGTACTTCAACCTTCTGGGGACTGGCCGGCGAATATTACTGACTTGCTTGTGGGGCAGCTGCTACGCCCGGTCAACGAGGGCTCTGACCCATACGATGTCATTTTTAGGTACGGGACGACGTTATTTGGGGGTGAGCTTAGGACCTGTGATGATAGACTGAATGGTGCCGCTGTAATTTTCCAGCGGCTCTATGTACCCCACATCTTCTTTTGACATGATGTTGAATTGCATCAGTCGCTTTGGAGAGACGTGTACGTCCTTTTCATGGCGTGATTGCCCGTCATCCTCACGCATGTTTTGCCCACAGCTTTGCGTCGGTTGTCATGTGGTAAGTAGAACCGAGAGTCATGCAAGGGTCAGCGCTATTCGTCTTCGGAGTCCGACCTGATGGTTTGAGCTAATGTAAGTTTTTAGGAATTCGTCCTTGGCGCCCGGGACGTGACATTTGAAGGTTCTTTCCCAAGGACCCCACATGCTTGGCACAACATGCTGAACCTCAGCTGACAGCATACAACCTCAATGACCCCATGGACGTGGTGGGCCTTACCTGTGTCTTTTGGTGGTAGCTACTTAAACAGTTCATCATAACCAGAAGGACGAAGCAGCATGGGGGTTACTGAAAATAGGACAGATCGCTGTAGACTTGGGCGCCAATGCATGGTCAAATGACAAATGAATACGGAAGCCGCAACATACCTTTACCACACTCAGGGCAGTCGTACCCGACGCTCTGGAATACGCCGTCTACCCCGGATCCCTTAAGGTTTGCCAAACGATCTCCCCATATGGTTCAGTCGCTTACTTGGCACCTGACCTGCGGCGTTGCTGTTCACAGTTGATTCCCCAGTTATGTCGCGACATCGACCTGGCCTAGCCCCCCACTTCCCGCCCATTCCTCCTACCTCGTCGGGCCGCTCGTCTGCTAAGCTCGCGGAGATGCCTCTTCGCGACTCCGGAGTTTGGCAGTTAAGACGTCTCACACCTTCTGGTGCGACAGTGAGTTCATGATGGTCACCTATAACGCGATGATCCTCTCGACAGCGTCAGGGCGATTCAAAGCACCATATTCCGACCTCAAGACCACCAAAACACCGCACAGGTTTGCTTTGCACTAAATCTGAATCAACGGAGGGTAAGTCGTGTCGCACTGCCAGAACCCTAATTAACGATCAAGATCACCAATTCAAGGTAACAACATCCCAAATACTGCACCGAGGAGTTAATTGCGGACACGACAAGAATTAGCGCTGATAGCTAATTTTGAACCCCGTCGCTACAGCCGGAGATTCCTTGAGAAGCCGTTTACTCCGAGTTCCTTTGTTGCCCCGATGTCACCTATCCACGACCTTCGCAGCCGGAAGCGATTGCGCCAGATCCCCCACACTAAAGGGCCCATACAGCGGACCCCGGAAAATATGTATAACATTGCCATCGCATGCTGTAAGCAACGTGCGCAGTTCTGTTTTCTGGCTCCTGCATAACGCTCGTTTACCAGGGTCTATCGTGGTACCCTTTTGATAGACGGCCGACCTCCGACCTCCGACCCAGAGTTAGGGCACGAAAGTCCCAATTAGTTGGGCATGCAGCCAAGTCCATACACCGGCGCAGGCGTGGTGCGAACAGCCTCGCAACATTCTTCGAGGGGTTTTTCGGTCCCATGGCGCGGTGAGCGATACCAAGACCCTCCGGATGCTCTCATTCGGTAGATTTCAATACACGGTTGACAGCCAGCCGGCGGCGTGGTTTGCTACCGATCCTTCGATGGGTCGTGGTTGGTCATCAATGGTCATCGACAACTCAAGGTGCCAATCGTGTGCTCCTGGGGCCTTGACGAGTTCTTCTCTCGACTTTGGTGGCGTTTAAGCGGCTGTAGCCGCAATGGCGGTGAGTGGTACACTCTCGCTTAGACGATGCCTAGAGCATTAATGATCGCCTGCGTAATGGCATACAACCAATGCGTCGAACAGCGCGATGCTCGTCACCGGTGCTGCGGGGCCAAGTGTTTGCGTTACGAAGCATCGCAACACGAACCACGTCGAGGCGTTCCCTGCTGGGTCATCGCTTATTTGGACGCCTTCCCCCAGGCAATCATCACTCTGTTCTCGTAACGCCGCATCATATCCGGCCCGGTGGCGCCCTGCATTGCCAAATGCGATCTGTCGTTCAAGCCTGAGACTTTCTGCATACCCCCGGAAAACGTGTGTATACCCAGTCACATATAATAATGCCTCTATGCAGGTCCTCTTGTCTCCCAAGGCCGTCTGCCCCCCCTCCCTCCTATCCTGGTTCAACATACGCCCCCTCTCACGACTACACGATGATCCACACCCTTCGCCCCGCTCTCCCTACCGTCCGTCCGTCCACCTTTACCCTACGCACCTCCACCCGGGCAGGTGCCCCGAGGTTGTCCTCTCGCAGGATGACCTCCGCCGCCGCATTCCCCGTCGAAGAAGCACACTCTCCCTCATTCGACCTTAACATCCTCGACATTTTCGACGCTCCGAGTCGGCTTGGAGAGTCGAGCAGGCTTCTCGTCTCTAACGCCGCAACGTCCTCCTCCATTCGTCGAGCACGACCATCATCCACGCAAGCATCCTCGTATCGAGGGGCAATACAACCGCTCCCCGCGCCCGTCATCCTCGACGGGCCCGCTCGTCCTCGTCATGCCCCCTTCGTCTCCTTCCGTGTGTACGGGGTGAGGTCCGCCGCAGGTGCCCGGAGGAGTGCCTCCTCCGGTGTTTGGAGTCCTCCAGCGCCTCTCCCACCTCCGATCGTCTTTGATGGGCCCTCACAACTGCGTCCGTACGCTCGCGGTGGCGCCCGGTGGAACGCGAACTCGGTAAGTTGACGATCCCTCTTGCCATTCGAAGCGTATATGTAGGCTCTTCGCTGACTCTGCACCGCATGGCAGTCTTCCTCCTTGGCGATGTCTGCCGCGCCGATCGTGCTCGCCCTCGCGGCGGGCGTTGCTTTGTTCGCCGTCGATGTTACGCCCGCAGCTCCGAACCCGAGCTCGACGTCTCCGGCCTCGAGCCGGGGTCGGAGTGCACGCGATCGATTATCATACGACGGCTAAGGCGTGATGTCGTCCCCGCCGCGGTTGTTCCAGTCGGTGAGCGTCGTTTCTTGGCCCCTCGACCGGCCTTCGTGTGCACGTTCTCACAGGCTCCCATTTCCACAGATGGCAGCGTTGGTCCGCCGGCCGTCCATTTAAAATTGCTTCAGTCATTCTGGCGCAAGTCTGTCTGGGGCATGAAGCGCTGCGCGTGCCTTACGCACGTCTCGGCCCCCCCTCTCTGAAACTGTAAACGTATCTTTCAGACTCCCCCCATGTTGTACGATACTCGGATTGTCTATCATCCTCGCATCCTGCTCTCGCTCTCCTGACATCAGTTATCACCGGATTCTCATGCTATGATTCCACCTCGCATTTGCAACTCGTTATGTCGTCCACCGTCGATCCTCCCTCATCCAGATCTCGCCCCTCTTTAAATAGAACACGTAGACAAACGTGGTGCCACATTACCCTGTATTCGTTATGAACAAGCTGTGTTCGCCCCAATATCGATTTTCTTGCAGATCAGGGCGGGCGTGTATGACTGTGCACGCCTTACAGCCGCCGACCATCGCTTGCCGACCGATCCGACGCCATTCATTCTCTACGCCGGAATTGCTGCCTGCAGTGCTAGTATGGCCGCTCGTGGTATCCACAATTGCAAGGTCCGCACGCAGGCGTGCCGCTCTACGCGCGAATTTGCATGTCTTGGTATGCCTCGTCTTCTATGCTCCATCCCCGCAGGGCTGCGCTGGTCATCGTGGGGCGGACATCATTCATCGTGCAGCCGTGTGACGCATATGGGAGGTTCTTTTCTTTACATGGATGCGCATGCGCATCGAATCAGGGCGGCGAACCACTTGAAGATTTCTATAAGCATCCGATACCTATCGGAGCAGAGTGCGTCTGACTCCGGGCGCGGGGTTCGCACAGACGTCATGCGTCGTGGTCTGGACGCCGTGTCTACTCTTAGTAACCGGGACACGTTCATTTACAGTCATTTACATATTGCTGTTGCGAATAAATTGACGAGAATGGCGTATGTGATGGTGTCCGAGAACAGAGAGAATTGGTTGGAAACAGACCCATCGAGATGGTTCGCCGCGCTTGTCGCCCCACAGTTGTCGGGGACGGCGAATGTAAATGCTGCTTCACCTTGATGGTTGCTAACGCCTGGGGCAAAGATGAGTCAATGCACACATCCAATCACACATGCTGTTGCTCATGATCAATAACAACACATCTGTAAGGACGCACCGTGCAATGGGAAGGGAGAAGCAATGTGCGCATCAATTGAATTCGATTTTCCGCCATGCTGCCTTGCGAAATCGCAGCGACATGCACCTTTCATTGAGGCTCACATCGGGGTTCGCACCCGCAGTTAAGAAAGTAGGGTGTGTGCGGATCGTGTCGACCTCCTATAAGCGTCCAATGGCAGGCAGCTGCTTCGTAAAGCCAATAGGGGGCGGGAATTGTATAGGCGGTTGAACCGTTGAAGCTTTAAGCGGCGATGACGGGGGATCAGTACCTTCGCGCCAGCAATGTGCATGATGCGTACCGCAATAAGTTACGTCACCAACGCTGGCTTTGAACCTGTTCAGCTAGTAGCCCTTCTCCTTCGAAGCGGGGGAAGGGGAAGAGTCACGTATTGCGAGTAATTAGGTCCTGTCAAAGCGACAGCCTGGATGCAGCAGCGGACCGCCCGCATCACTCCCCGCGATGCCCACGACCACCGGTGGGTTCCTCTCGAGGATCTTCTTTGGCTTGGCCCACCTCCGATCTCGGGGAATACCGACGCATGACGGAACTAAACACGGATGCCGAAAGCCCAGACCTACACGAAGGGAGTTGAATGAGCGAAACGTCCAGGCGTATACAGGTGAATGATCAGCCCAACTTCGCGCCCCTGATAGTGCACACAGATGCCTAATCGGGCGAACTACCTCTTCGGCTGGTTTCGTCCGAATGCGAGGTCGGCCCTCGGAGGACCCTCTCAGTCTGGTCAGGACAATGCCTCAGGCCTGTCGAAAGTGGTCAGCTTGGTCAGGACATTGTCGGGCCGCCAAAATGGCAAGAATGACAGAAGGTTTCTGTTTGCTACCAGGGCACCGATCTAGTCCGCACGGGACACCTGTATACGAGGATGCAAGTCAGCGAACTAACTGCACCACAGGCTCCTGGTCGGCTGAGTGACAGTACGCACTTGTCCGCACAGGATGGAACATCGTTCGGCCGGCCACATCTCTTCCAGACAATGGTGCACTCTTCCCCGCTCCCAGAGATCCACTTTTCGTGTGGGGTGGGGCAGGCGCGGTCCCCGGACCCGCCGAATTCGTCTGGACAAGCGATTAGGTGTATGGGTGTATTGTCAGGGGGCCGTTCAACGGGCACTGCGACCCTTCTTCGGAAATCCCCAGAGATGTGGGGCACGCGTGCATTGAAGGTGCATGTGTCATAACATCGAAGGCGGCGGGGGCGGGGAACTGCAGCGCAGCGTCAGGTAGCCAAGGCCGGGACATCGTGGCATACGAGCGGAAACTCGAGATTCCCTACCTGCAATCCCAAGTCAGTAAGAACCAACGAACTGCACGATAAGACATGCCTTGCTTCGGAAACCCCGTCCGGCAGAACGTGTGGTGTGGTCTTCCCTGCTAGAGGAGCTCACACCAGCCCACCGGTAACGTCGTGCAACGGAAAGCGGAAAGACGAAGCGGGTATTGCACGCAAGTCAACGACACAAAGTACAACCCTACGACTGCTCTGTGATGACGACCTTTTTTCGCTCTGCCTTCGGCTTGTGCTCGCCCGCACGAGTGTGCTTGCGCCGCCGCTCCTCCTTGACGCGCTGTCCCTCGAGCATCGTCCGCTTGAGCTGGGAAGCCTTGTACACGGGCTTCGGTAGGTGCCGCGTCCTATCATACGCACGCAATCGTGCCCCCCGCCCAGGAAGTATCAGCACTTGTTGGTCGGCAAAAAAGAGGGGGACCAATAACGTACCGCGAAACCTTTCCTATTTCGGCGTCCGCTCTCCAGCGCGACTTGAGGCTCTCGCGATACTCGATAGCGGCACGCTCGCGCGCGGTGATGATTCCGAGCTTGTCAGACGCATGCGCTTTCCAGACCCGGACGTTGCCGTCGTCCGAGCCCGAGAGGACGAACCGCGAGTCTCCGGTGTACAATGTCGACATGACCCTACCGAGAAGACATCCTCCATACGTTATCTGTTCACCCGCCGACGATCGGAGGTGATCTCCTACCTCTGCATGCGTTTTGTGTGATAGACCTCGGGGGAAGACCCCCGTCCTTCCTTCCATATCCGCACTGTCCGGTCCCAACCACCGCTGACGAACTCGAGGCCGGTCGGGCTCCAGTCGCAGGCCATGACCGGGGCGACGTGCGCCTTGTAGATCTGGGAGGGGGTGGTGAGAGAGCGGATGTCGAACGTGTAGAGATTGTGGTCCTCCGACGCGAGGAGCACCGTGGTCGGGAACGTCGGGGACCACGATAGTGCGTTGCTGCGCATCTAGAAGAGAAAGCGAGTGGAGTTAGAGTTCTGTTTCATTCGGAATGCAGCACGGAAAGTGAGGCTCTTGACGTACTTGCATGATGATCCGTCGCTCGGCCTTCCCGGTTCGTATGTCGTAGAGGGTGAAGCTGCGGTCCGAGCCGATGCTGGCTAGTACTGACGCCTCGGCGAGGTTGAAACGGACGGCCGTGACGGTTTCTGTCGAAGTGGGCAGGGTTAAGTTTGATATCGCAGCGCTCCTAGGATCCGAGGCATTCAGTCTCGTGTGACAAAAATGGAGCACAGTGTTGCTCACTTCGTCTCGTCCCATACTTGGACAAGGTTGGACGCTGTCGCGAAAAGAGGATCATAGCGGTGATGATCTATGGAGCTACGGCGGGGTTAGTGGATGGCGGGCAAGACACGAGGCGGAAGCCTACTTGAGTGCGGCCTTTCCGGGGAATATGCTAACAGGTTTTCTCTACAGGTGCCGTGTTACACCGTGGAATGAAGGCAATTGAGCCGCATAACTCACCTGAGAGGGCCCAGCGCCAGACTCGTCGTCGTCAAAGCTGCTTTGTATGTTCCATAGCTTGATATTCCGGTCCACACCGCAACTCAATAGCCGGTCCTGTTGCCCAAAGCAAACGCCAGAGACCTTGCCCTTGTGCGCATTATCAACTTGAAACAATCTTTGCCTTCTTGATACATCGTGGAGAATGAGTCCTACACAGAAAATAAAAGACGTTGGTATGCGCAATGATGAGGTATGCGCAATGATGAGGTATGCGCAATGATGAGGTATGCGCAATGATGAGGCATTTATAAAAGCTAGAAAACACGCCCGCCTTGGGTACGGGTGCGAGGTGGGGTGGATCCGAGTAAAACCTGTGCCTGAACCCGGGTACTGACGACCCATACTGAATACCGGGTTACCAGTCTATGTTCGACGGTCTAGCAACCGCGCCACAAAGTGCGCCGGGGGAGGACTGTTGAATTTCGATTGCGCCGCTGCAAAAACTATTGTTTGGATAACTGGCCGAGAGTCTGCCAACTCGTGCAACAGTCTAGTAACTGCTAGGTCATTGTTCGAGGTTGGGGGGCGGACACAGTCCCAAATCTAGCGCTGGTCTGGACAGGATCACCGATCGTCCAGCCGACTGACCTCTGGTCCGGACAATGGGTCAGCCTTTCCAGCCAAAATGGGCCTTCTGGTCCGTTTTGGATCAGAGGGGTACAGGGATTATCGGGGGTCCTCGGGTATCGCTCCTACCACGGGTTACCTGTGCATATACCCGTACTCGAGATATCTGTACCCGTACCCGTATGGGTAAGGCTACGGGTATAGCCAAAACCTTCACGGGTAGACCCTTGTCCAAGCAATTGTCAAAGGGTACGCACCTCCATCCCAGCTCCCGCTTGCAACGATGTCCAATGTATCCGGCTTCCTGGCCATGGTCTCGACTGCATCCACATGGCCCTCCAAGCTCGCTACGAATGGTTTTGCGAACATACGTTCCATCTTCGCTGCATTGAGAGCTCGTGTCCGTTCTCTCGCACGGGCGAAAGGGTGCATGAGCGGGTCAAGGTTCCTGGAAGTTGGAGTCGGGTCTCCTGGTCGTGCAGGGAGGTGTGCAGAGGGCGCATGTTGCAGAACGTTGATTTTCTGGGTTTGATTTAGCCTTGAACCGGGATCAGGCCAAGGTTGCCAGTTTGCCAGTACTCACCACCATAGAGAAAATACGTCTCGTAAAGAGAAAAGAGAAAACAAGCAAGTGCCGATGTTGTCCCTTCGCCTTCCGCCTATAAAATTCGACTAGAATGTTTTTAGAGAGTACACGGTGGGGTGGGGCCTCTATGAGGAGCAGCGAAGAGGGGACAGAATGGGCAGATTGGCGTGGTGGAGGCTCAAGTACGAGGACGCAAACGTTCATTGCGAACTCCACAAACGGCTAGTGCCGGATAACTCCGAAGTGTTGATGGAGCGGTGCTGGCCCAGCCACAACTCGACAAGGCTCCGTTCTCCCCTCACACTAAACAACCATTCACCTCTCTCCTCCCGCTTTCGCTTCTCTCACAACCTTTGGCTGCCATGTCTGATTCAGAGGGCGACATTGACGATGAGCTGCTCGAGCTTGCCGGCGCCACGGAAAAGAAGCGGAAGAGAAGCCAACAAAACACATCTTCCAAACGGCGCAAGGCCGAGTAAGCCCTCTTTTCGTCCCCCAACCACCCGTTTTGTTCCCTGACTCTGCTTTAAAGCACGAACGATGAGTCGGCGTCGGACGAAGGTCGCCCCGAGAGCGAAGAGGACGCAGAGGCAAACCCCTACCCATTGGAAGGGAAGTTCATCGACGAGGAGGACAGAAATCGGTATGTGGACGTCGGTCTGCTTTCCTTCTTGTCTTCTCACCGTCTTTTAGTCTCATGATGATGCCCGAATTCGAGCGGGAAGACATTCTTGCCGAGCGGCAGGAGGAGTTGCAGCGGTTCGCCGACAAGCGGCTGCTGGATCAGATGTTGAAGCTCCAGAGCGGGCGGGCAGGAACGGAGGACGGTGTGGCCAAGGCCGCGAAACGTACGTTCACATACTTCCTCCTTATGCGCATATAGCTCACCGTCTCGAAGGGCAACACGTCGTCCGCGGCGCCACGAAAGAGAAGAGCAAAAAGCTCGATGAGCTGAAGGCGAAACGGAAAGCCAAGGACGAGAAGAAACGGGTATGCATGATTTCTTCCCCTTTAGGCGCGTCTTCTGACGGGAGCAGACGAGAACAAACTCTCCCAAGCGCGACCGCTCCTCTTCGCCTATGGATATGGAGACGTCTGATGAGGAGGAAGAGGACGGTCAGATCACCAAGTATGAGGAAGAGGAGGAACGGGACCGCAAACTATTCAGTAAAGCCACCCCAGAAGAGGAGCCCCCAATAACCGTGGAAGACCTGGACAAATGTCGAGTTAGTCGGAATCAAATAGCCAAATACTGCATGGCGCCGTGGTTCGCGGAGTACATCAAAGGTAATGTCCCACCTTAACGTCCTTGAATTCCCCGTGGGTCCTCATACCGTTGGCGCAGGTGCCTGGGTGCGATACCTGATCGGCGAAGAGAACAAGCAGCCCGTGTACCGAATATGCGAGGTTGTTGGTAGGTTGCAGTGCCTACCCACGACAATGTGTTTGTTTATTGTCCATGGTCTTGGTCGGACGCAGACATCCCGGAAACCACCGTCAAGCCCTACAAGGTGAACGAACAGACCGTGAACCAAGAGGTCGAACTCAAGCATGGAGAGTCAACGCGTCGGTTTGCCATGGACAAGATCTCCAACGGCCCCTTCGAGGATGTGCGTGGCATCCCCAACTTGCATATTATCACTGACCTGACATGCACTTTCTGTCATGCAGAAAGAGTTCGAACGCTTGCAGAAGACATGCGAAACTGAGAAGGTCAAGCTCCCGGCGAAGCGTCAGCTCGAGAAGAAGCTCGCGCAGCTTCAGAAGCTCGCGAACCAGCCTATGACCGAGGTCTGTCAATGCCTCCCCTCTCTCTATGCCTTCGACACCTAACCACAATATTCATGTCACGACACCCAGAGCGACATTGCCGCGATCCTCCAGCGCAAGCGCGACATCAACGCCTCCGCCAACAAGTCCGCCACCTCGCTCACCATGGAGCGCTCCCGCCTGCAGCAGGCGCGCACGCTCGCATTCCGCCGGAAGGACTTCCCCGAGGTCGCGCAGATTGACGCGAAGCTCGCCGAACTCCAGGCGAGTGCCCCCGCGAAGGAGGAGGACGCGTCGGACGTGCTCGCCAAGGTCAACGAGCGCAACCGCCGCCTCAACCAGGAGCAGGTGCGCAAGGCCGAGCGCGCGGAGATGGATCGCAAGCGCCGTGAGAAGCTCCTACGCGCGGGCGCGGGGAGCGGGGCGGCGACGCCGACGCCGACGGGCGGTGCGCTGGACGCGGCGGCGCGGCTGAGGGCGAAGATGTTGGGCGCAGGGACTTCCAGGTCGGTACCGGTTCGTTTTCGTCGCGTGTCGTGCGGCTGTTTGAGGATGGCTCGTTGACGAATTGCTTGTGTTCGATTGCGGGGCTGTCCATGGCTATGGTGCGTATTCCTTTTTTCTTGCGGTCTTACAGACCTGGTACCCCGGGTGTGGGCGACTCGACACCGCGCTCGGTCTCGCCCGCGGCGACGCCATCGAGAGATGTTTCCAAGGGCAGTGGCAACATGACCTTCGAGGCCAGTTTGCTGCAGAGCGTTGAGATCGATCTTGGCGACTTCTAGACGGAGCGAGGGAAGTGTGCAAGTTTGTTACCCATCATGGTTTTTTGTCGTTGGACATGGAGACTGCTATCAAGCAATGTATTGTAGATCCTGTACATCCTCTATTCTTAATGCTACCGAGTTTCTTGAAGCAGGGATGTTGTGTGCCCTCGCGAAGGACTTACATCGGCCTTGCCTACATAGTACCAATAAAAGCTGATTTTGAGGTCGGTGAACGATTCGGTCCTTGCTTATATTCGGACCGGATGTGCCGGATGACTAAGCTCGACCGAATGAACCAAAACTTGAGCTTGAGCTTGAACTGCGAGCCTTGGATGATGCGGTATATGCTGTATGCTGTCTTGGACTTTCTCTAAATTCTCCTCGTTGTTCTCGTTATGGGATCTTCAACCGTACATCTCGTCAAGAAAATCCCGACTTGAACTTAGGCACACAACACCTGTGTCATCCGAGAACAGTTTGTGCGTGCTTTGGTCGCCTTCTCCCAAGTAAGCGCAGTGTCCCTCTTTCTGTAAACAGGCAATTTACTATGCGTTTGTAGGCTAGATACCCTCAATGCGGACGTATTCAGCCTGATTGCTGATCATGTGCACCAGGATGGAGGTTCCCTCTGCCATTTGGCGTCATCATCCCGCGACCTCCGTGCTCTCAGTCTCCCCATCTTATTTGCTCGATGTCAGGCGGACATCAGGAAACCTGACAAGGGCAGTCCACCGGAGGGGATATGTCGATACGTTCGGTGAGTCATGCGCTCGTCGTGCTTGTATGTCACTGCAACCCAATCCCTTTGAAGACATTTATCGCTCCGGGGACCTTTGATTCGGGATATCGATATACAACTATTAATAGCGCTCGTCGGACAACTGCCATCCCTTGCGTCGATATCGGTTGAGGAGACCGACGGCCATATGCCGTGGCCTGCTTGGAGGGCTTGCTTATCGAATCCCCGCATCAAGTCACTCTCATATGACGCCGGACTCTATGATCTGGCCATACAGCCCTTCCCCCTAGATGAAGTAGAAGCGGCCGCTGTTTCATTGAAGAAGTTTTCCTACACCACGACGATGTGGCGAGAGTGGACGAATGGCGTCGCAGTCGTTAGAGGTGCGCTCAGGCCCATCAGTATGCGACCTCTGTTCGCATTCGAACAGCAATGCCTCTCTGCAATCGTACTCAAGATGAGCCACTCCGCTACGTCGCTCACGCTTCCGATGGAGTCTGCTCCCCTCCCGCCTATGGCGGAGCTAGCATGGCCGTACCTCCAAGAGCTGAATCTCCGTGGTCGCTTCCTCTGCAGCGATCAGGTCTCACACCTCAAATTACTGCTACCATCGATGCCTTCCTTACGGAAGCTGTCTATCTTGGCTGCCAGAAGCAGCAAAGTAGGACGTCCCGCCTTCTTCCCTCAGACATCTCCATATCCCTCGCGTCACAACACCCAACGACGATGTTCCAGTTCCCCTAGATCGTCTTCGTCGTCCGACTCGGAACCATCTCTCTCTCTTTCCGATCTCGAACGAGACCCCGGACCTGTCTCTCCAGACCTCCTCATCCAGCTTCGATCCTTAGAGATCGCATTCCCCGACCCAGAAGACGGCATTTTCTCGTTTACCATGCCGAACCTCACACGCCTGTCTCTTCGAGATCAACCACGCCTATACCACCAGCTAGCTTTTGGCCATGCCGTCGGTTCCGGCCCCAAGCTGGCATTTTGGCATTGCCCGGCTCTCCTGGATGTCGATGCCGTCACCATTCTCAAACGCATCGATGCATCCCTCCTGAGGAGCTTGGAGATCGTATATGGGGTATCGGACACATCCGGGGGGTCTGACGACACGTTGCTCGAATACGTCGCACACTCCTTCCCACACCTCGAACACCTCGAAGTGCATCGATACCGCCGCGCGAGGACCGAGCAGACGCCCTACGTACGTCGTTCGCCAGTGTATCGGCGACGTTCTACTCACGGTCTGCACAGAGACACATAGCCGAAATCCTCGCTAGTTCCAGGTCGCTGCGAACGGTGCGACTGAACCTCGACTTCCACGACGACCACCAGGCGTACTGCGGCAATCCCATTATACGCCAGGAGTGGTTTCGAGTGTTCAAGGAGGAGCGAGGCCCCGAAATCGTCGCGATCATGCAGGCGTGTCCTCGCCTGGAATATGTCGCGCTCCTATACCACGGTCGGCCCGCTTCCGTCTGGGCTGAGTTCCATCCGGAGCGCTGTGCGGAGCCGCGTTTCGTCCTCAAGTACGACGATGCCTACGTGTGCGTGATGGTGCCGTTTTCCGTGGTCGATGTACTGACTTCTGTGCCTAGGGATTCGGAACCCATCCAGAGGGAATGGTGCCTCGCTTGACGACACCTTGTGCATGCGATCTAATAGCGTGCCTGATCCTTTCTTCGTCCTGTATCGATTGTTGTAGGTTCCGCCTCGTTTACTGCTGCGTCGGTGATCCGGAGGAGTTCTCCAAGTACGACATCGTGTTCAAGTTTATGGGCAGGTCGTCGACTTCTGCTGCGGTGCTCGGCACTTCCTTGCCCTTCCGCGGAAAGGATCCTACGATTATCTCTCGCCGGTCGTGGAGTGTTCGCAGCCTCCGCTGTGAGATATCCCGATGGAAGCCACTCTGGGAATTGTGAGTGTTTTTGGAGTTTCGTGTCGGTGCTAGATGTTCTGACGTTAGTAGTTCTTCTCGGAGGACTTCTTTTGGACTGCCGTTTTGCGACTTGATGGACCTCACAACGGTGTGGGGGCGTTTCCCAACCTTGGATCCAGTTGGCTCCCAACGGTAACCAAGTCGTCGCTGAACCATTCGACTTGAGAATCCCGGAGAACTCCCCACTGAGGCTTCACGCGGCCACGAGAAGAGTCAAACTGAGCTGCTCAGTTCTTAATTGACATTCACAGTTTAGTAGATTCGCTTCCACATATGATCCATACTTCGCTGTCTATATATGTGGCTTTCCATGTACAATGAAAATGGAATAGGACTGTGGACCAAAGTCATTGGCGTCAGATCAATTGCTGACTAAGCATGCCCAACCAAATCCGTTGAACCGCCTGTGGTGGCGGTCCGCGGAGACCCGGGCGTGACGAGCTGACACTCCCCCACGCGTGACGTCACGCGTTTCAAACTCGGCTGGTCTTTTCCTCGACGGACTGGGCGGGGTCCGAGGCTGTCATCTTCTCTCCCAGCGAGTCGTGCGCGTTCTCGGTTCACCTGCACCCAAGCATGCAGTGTCCACGGATTTACCCTGGCCATTGCCCCGGCAAGTTCGACCGTGTTCCATTCGTCGACTCCGAGGTTTGTTTGCCAGTGCGAGTCTGTAACAGCCTAACCCTAACCCAGGATTGAGACTGTCTATAACCATGTCTTCCGTCTCATACCAGATCCAGCTTCATGCGGAAGGCTTCACGATTTCTACTACCATCTCGCAAGCGTCGACACCTCGCTCTACCCCCATCGCTCTCCCATCAAGTTGGAAGCTTGATATCCCCAATTCCCTACATGCATCACACCTCACCCCTCTGGAAGACCCATTGGAAGCTATCTATCACTTCGCTCGGTACGTCTGTTTGTGCTTGCCTCCCTCGCCCCATGGAGACCGCGGATGCGGTTCATCCCAGGTGAGTTGAGTTGTGATTTGGTGTGCTACGTCGTCGCCCCTGACCTGTTCGGCTGACTCAGCCCATTGCTAGAGCTTGTTGCGGAACGTCATCAACGGGGACGAACTCCTGTGCCGTCCCAGTTCCTTCCCCCAATGTCCCCGCTACCGCACCATGTTATCTAAAACATTTTCTGCGCTCAGTCTGTTATTCCCTTGGAGAGAAAGTTCAGGGAAAGCACAGTCAGCGCCGTTTCCACGCGGCGGCAACACGTGAGTTCCATCACTCGTCGTTTACACCGTTCATTGATGAGCGGTTTAGGCTCGAGACTCTGAATTTCGATGTGCTCTGGTTAATTGCGGAGCAAATACCCCAGCCTGGTTGGCTTCGAGCTCTCTCACTCGTTTCCCGAACCACGCGCAACCTCGTTCTCCCTCTCCTCTTCTCCCGCTGCTTGGTCGACACTCTCGATGATCCAGATCCACTGCCAGCCGAAGAGTTTCCTGACGCGCTTTGCGCATATGTTCTGTACGTCCTCCCACCCCTGTCGCATCCGCTCCCAAGCTAACTTGTTTGATGCAAGAAACTTGACACACCGTGGGCCGTTCCGAAATGACAGGGATGTTCAGCGTTTTCAAGGCCTCGTTGCTCGTCTGACGTCCCTCACCTCAATTACCTTCACGGACACTCGAGCAACGCTGTCACCGGCCGTCATCAAGCCATGCCTTACGCATCCCTGCATCACCTCTCTCTCGTTCAACCTGGGCAATCATGATGATTGTCTGGAGAATTTGCCATTGACCGCTGAGGACTTGGCATCGGTTGGACCACTTTCACTCACAAGGCTGTCTTGGACTCCGACGATGTGGCGGGAGCGCGGGAACATGGTTGTCACTACGTCTCGTCGTGGTTCTGTTTCTATCAGGTGGGGAGGGCCGGGATGCACAATCATGACGAAAGTCTATGCGCTCGAAAACAACCTTTTGGGCACGATTCTCCTCGGGATGTCTGACACCGCGACGTCCCTCTCGCTGCCGATGGAGTCGGCGCCAATAGACCAGATGCGGCAGGTCTGGTGGCCACGCCTCAAACATCTTTCTCTCTTCGGACGGTTCAGAAGCGACAAACACGCCCACTCCATCGGTTGGCTGCTTCCGTATCTTCCCGCCCTTGAGTCGCTCTCCATCCAAGCTGCGAGATATGAGGGGCGGCAGTCGATACTTCCGGAACATCCACAAGCTGAGCTCTGCACTCTGTCGCAAGCCCTCCGTGATCCGTCGAGCCGCCCTAGACCGCTTCTCCCCAACTTGCGTTCCCTAACAATCGCGTACCCCGAACCTACAGATCAGCTATTTTCTTCGAGTTGCGACTGGAGCCGTCTCACCCACCTCTCCCTGCGGGACTGCCCTCGACTCTACTTTGGTAAATGCGCCTGGTGGTTATTTCCCACTCAGTGGTGCACTGCAGCTTTGACGGCACAGGAGTGCCTGTCTGTCCTGAAGCGGATGAAGCCATTCAACCTGAGGAGCCTCGAATTTGTCTATTACACGGACTCGGACACTTCTGTGCCAGCGTCGGAGGAAGACCTGTTTGGCTATATTGGGCAGATGTTCGCGCAACTAGAACATCTGGAGATACACCGCTACCACCAAGCCCGCTGGAACAGGAAAAATGCGGTCCCGTATGTACGTCCTTCGTGCACATCTCACTCACCAATCATCGCGTCACTCATCATCGTACTCGTGTTGTGGGCAGGTGCACATCGCTCGTCTCCTCACGGCCATCAAGTCACTCCGCACAGCCAAGCTCAATCTCGACTTCGGGGACGACTGCCACGCGTATCGCTGCAGCGGAGACAAACGCCGCAAAGGGTGGTTTAGGACGTACGTGCGCCGCGGAACGGACATCCTCGAGGCCATGCGGCGAGGGTGCCCGCTGCTGCATCACGTCGAGCTGCTGTACCATGGACACCCGGGACCGACGTGGCTCGAATTCCACCCCGCGCCCGGCCGCAAACGCAAACCAAAGGTCGTGTGCGAGCATGACCCCGCGCACATGTGCGTTTTCGCAGTGCAAGGTTCTCGTTGAAATCGTCGCTCATGACCGTTGTCTTGTAGAGATTCGGAAATGTACCCGAGGACCTATTGTCCTCCATATTTCTGAGTAGGTGTTTGCAATTCCAGAGGCAATGACGCCTTGCGATGTACTAGTCTCGAACCCCCCCAGCGCGTGGCGACCGGGCCCCCGATCCTCGCGTGCCAGCAGTATCCTGTGTCGGCGTACAGTACAGTACATCCCTCTTTTATCGAAGTTAATGCCACCGAGTTTTTTTTGAAGCAGACGAGTCGCAAGTCAGTCGTCTTCCCGAGTCCTGACGCGGACGGTCGGGTCATCCCTATCCCTCCAGAAGCACATCATAGCTGAGATGATCCTCGCGGCTGCCCGAGGGCCCCGAGCGCTGCATGCCGTCCGGGGACCGGCTGAACCTCGACTTCCGTGACGACGACGACGCCCAAGCGTACTTACTGCGGCAGCCCCGATACTATCCGCCGCAGGTGCTAGTGGCATGAAGAATTCGAAAAGCAGCGCGGCCCGGAGATCGTCGATATCATGCAAGCGGCGTGTCCCCCGGGCTTGGAATACGTCGCCTTGCTGTACCACGGCTGCCCCGCGTCCGTCAAGGCCGAGTTCCGATGATCCGCAGCGGTGGGCCGCGCCGCGTTTTGTCCTCAAGAGCGACGCCACCCACGCATAGGTAGGCGTCTTTGGTGTTGTTGCCATTGTCTCCCCGGCGGTAAGTACGGTTCCTGGATTCTGTATGCCAGGGAGTCGGAGATGATCTTGAAGAGGCAGTGGCCCGCAGGGTGAGAACATTCTCGCGCGGGCGGCGTGGTCGACTCCAACGGCCGCTTCGCTCCTCCAGCTTTTGGGCTCTGGATGTGCTGGGGAATACTTGTGTAGATGCAGCTTCATCGCCGTGGACTATCAAGGCTCTATCTGGGACGTTACTGGTGCCCCCCTCTCGGACGAACCCGACTACTCCAGAGATTTCAAACCTCCGTTATAAACCAACGCGAGCTTCTTGAATCATGACCGGCACCATAGACGAGTTCATACCCTGTATACCACTCTCTTCCCTTGGAGGATGGGTATAACCCAGAGTACCGTCCGTTGCGTGGACGCAAAGAAGCAGCTTCGCGCACGGTCAACGTTTCGGCCCTCACCCCTCCACCATCTCACCAATCATAAGGAATGCCCGCGCACAGCCGTGCATGATGGCGTATAGCATGCGTTCCTCGACCGATTACAACAATCTCCCATCAACATCCCTCATTGAAGATTACAATGATAATCACATCACCCACTCGACGACCCTGCGCGCCTCCTCCCTCCTCCTCGCCACCACCTCCGCGACCTCCGCGCCCCACACGTCCTCGGGGCGCTTCTTTTCCAGCAGCACCTCCTTCATGTGCCGCTCGGCGTCCGCGAACTCGAACGAGACGCAGTTCACGAGCGACAGGGGCTCCTCGGAGTCCCAGCGGACGAGCGCGGGGCGTTCGGGGACGGGGAACGGCGGGCGGACGGAGCGCCCGCGGTGGATGTCGTCGAAGAGCAGGCCGACGTCGTCGTCGTCCAGCGGGAGCTTGCTGTGCAGGGAGGGACGGGTCATCAGCATCTGTCGGGTCGAGTGTGTAGCGCTGATGGAGGTGAAAGGTTGGAGGGGCAGGCAGGGATGGAAGAGATGGAGAGGAATGCAGAACATACTTCAATTGGCGACCCAGGAACTTCTCTTCGCGCTTCTGGAGGTCGCGCGAGAGGCGCTCGTTGAACTTCTTGCGACCCTTGATGGGGAGGGGATTGGAGATCGGCTTGCCCGCGAGCTCGCAAAGGATGTAGGTCGCGATGTTGAGACCGAAGATTGCCGGCAACGGTCCTATTCACGGAGGACTGATCAAAACGGGAGCGTGTGGTAGGAAGTACGGAGGCAGGCGCACCGAGCACAGGGAGGATGCGGACGCGGAAGTCATCGAAGACTCCGAGTTCCTTCACGTCACCTTTCTGGAACTCCTCTTCGGGGAGCGGAAGGAGCTTGACCTCGCCGGGGACCTCCGTCGAGTATACGACGGGAATGCCGGACGATACGCCCTCGAGGCGGAGGCGACGGCGCACGGATCGCGCGAGGGGGTCATACATCGTGTACGAGATGTCGCTAATCTGAATGCGCGTTGGGTCGCACTTCGCGCCAGAGCCCATGGACGAGAACACCTTTGTAATTGAAAGTCAAGTATGCAGATATATGCGTATGTACGTATGGAATGATAAGGGGACGCACCTTGATGCCATTCTCGTGACAGTACTTCAGCAAGTCTACTTTTGTTGTAATATTGTCTATCGCATCTAAATATCCACGGAGTCTCGGTGTGGGGTCAGAACAAACATTGTGTAAAGGGCGCACCTATGACCCAGTCTGCACCCTCTAACAATTCCCCACCAGCCTCTTTCCGCCAGATGTCGATCCGCGCATCGATATCTATGACGCGCGAGATCTGCTTCAGAGTGCGCTCGATGCACTTGACCTTCGGAGTCCCCACGTCAGCCAGCACAGCGGTCGCATGTCGGTTCAATGACGACAGGGTGACTTGGTCGAAGTCGACAAGACGGAGCTTCTTGACACCGCTGCATGCGAATCAGTATGAGGATAACAAAAAAGAATGGGGATACGTACGACCGCGCCAACATGACAGCTGCCCAGCTTCCAACTCCTCCGCACCCTATGACGACGACCGTGCTTTTCCGGATGCGCGCCATGCCCTCGTCGCCGAAGAATGCGTAATTTCGGGCGAGCTGCTCCCGCACGAGCTCCTCGTCATATTGAAGTGGTACTCCGTGCTTAGCCTCGACGCCTCCGAGGCTAATCTCTGGGTGGTGGTCGCCCTCGTGCGGTAGATCCTTTTGCTTCCCCTTCACGCTCGTCTTCAATGAGCGGTGTACGTCATCGTTGAGACTCCTCCGTTTCTGCTGCCGGACGTATTGTTGATATCCTGAGAAGGCACCTGCTGTGAGTACAGCGGCGCCGAGCGCGGTGAGGACGAGCTGGACGCGGTGAGAGTGGAGGTCAAGACTCATTGTGCACGCGTTTGGCTGCAACTCGGAGTCGCCATCCAAATCGGGTTTGGTTGACGTACGTAATCCCTCGGCAGACCTCGCCGCCTCCCCGCAAATTTCTGTGCTCCTCCCCTCAGTCCCTCTTTGCGAGTGCCTTGTCTTTGTCTCCCAGTATTTGTCGTTGCTTTGATATGAAAACTCCGAGTTCCCCGCTCGTACATCAATCGGAAAGGCAAATCAGAGAATTCAGAACACCGACCAGCCAACACACAGGCACATGCTGGGCTTTTCATCATCGCGTCTTCCGGAGCCGCTGAAGTGAGAAGAAGTTCGGAAGTTCAGGGGGGCCTTGGTGAGTGCAATGTTTTCGATAATGCGTTCCCTAGATGCGGCAGGACCTTTCACACATTCCTCAAGTTTCAACAAACCTTCCTTCCACGCACTGCTCGGAGACTCGGATTCAGAGTACCCAAGCCATGGCATAGTGTCAACGGGTTTCGGAGACACTGCGGACACATTATCTACATATGTTATGGCATCTGTGATCCGCTCCTCATCCGCTCCTTCTCCGCTTCTTGGCAAGTTCGTGGGATGTGGGATCAGGATGCAGCATTTCGTCACTCCACGCCGTCGAGTCTTCCCCTGGACTTGAACTCACTCTCCTGCTCATTATCGCATCTAAATCCACTGGTTTACGGCATTCACGAAACTTCTCTCTAGAATGAATGAAGAGGAGTCGGGAGGGTCAATCTCAGCCGCCAGAAAAGGAAGGCGCCCTCCATTACCAGGACGACGGGGACCTGGGCGTCGCCATCGGTTCGCACAGCCTGGGAGTTGTTGCCACCGTCGTGCAACCGTCTGTTCCGTATCAAGTGGGCTCGCCCCTCCACATATTGAACCCGCTTTCGCAGTGTACTGTTATCACCCTCCTCGGGTGAATACTTTCACGCTCTACGACCATCGTTCGTTTCTCTCTCTCGGTGCAGGCGTCGTCCTTTTACCCGCAGCCAGTCTGCATTCCATTCTTTTCTTCCTGGTCGGACGCCTCCCCTCCTCGTCTTTGCCACTCGTCCGGTACTTTCTGTGAAATGCCCTCTGCTCTTCTCTAGGACACCCGCGTCATTCTGGCTAAATGGGCGAAATCTGCCTCTCGGTCGCCCCCAACTTGCGCTGTCAATCCCTCACTCGCACCGAGGCTGGTATTCTTCTTATTCCACCGGGTCTCGAGATCATCTTTGCGATTGTGTTGTTGTGGACGAAGCGCGGTGCTGACAAGTGAGTGCTCTCTATTTCAACTGCAGTTGGACGTGTATGAGGGTCAAAGCGAGTGCTGGAAGATGGGACGCGCGTAGTGTTCGCTCCGAGAGGAGAGGATGGATGGGATGGGGAAATGCGGGGAAGGAGCCCAGGCCGCAGGATTCCACATGGTGCATGGGGGTTGGGACTGGACGGGATCCTTCAGCTCGGACGGAGCCCGCACGACTTACTCCAGAGCTTGCTCCGCCCTTCATACGCACACTTAAACTCTGCCGTCACGCTGCATGGGATATTGAAGCGTGAGTTCCCACAGGAAACATGTCTTCATCGCTGCGGAGGTCTTCATCTACTTTCTCCTCGCCGTCATTGACGTCTTCACCCACACCCTCTCCACCATTGGGATGTCCCTCGATTCATTCAAGGCACTCGATATCATCATCGGTGAGTCCTAGCCGCATTGGCTCTCTTCAACGTCAAGCTAACTCTCCGTAGGTGTCGCATCCTTCATCCCGCTCTTCCTATATACCTTCTCCCTGTACCTCCTGACGACGGCCGAGCTCATTCCGTCCCTCCCCGTCCGCTTCCAGAACATCACAAAATACGTCCTTCTGGCTTTCATCCCCCTTATCGTAGTGCTGAATGAGCTGGGTTCTTTCATCGGCATTACCTACCGTGAGTATGCCTGGCAAATATCGGACTAGATGCGACTGTTGACGAGCATCTCACCTTTCCAGGCCAGTTCGGCGGCGGCAGCACCCCGGTCGTGCTTGGCGTCGGGTTCTCGGACCCCACGCCAGAGATGTTTCTCAGCAGCGTCACGCTCGTCCTCCTCACCGCCTTCCAGGCGGCCAACTTCTGCATCGCGTTCTACCGTCTCGTCAGGGCGCTCTCGCACCAGCGCACGCTCGACGCGTCCCAGCAGGAGAAGGAAATGGAGGCGCACCTGTTCCGCGGCCTCGGCTGGATCGTCGCTGGCATGAAACTTGGCGCGATCGAGACCGTCATCGGCTTCGCGCAGGGTGGGTTCGGGATCGCGTTCACGCGGCGCCTCCTGCGCCTGCTCGCGCACGCGTGCCTGGTCATCGGCATCATCAAGGGCGTCGACACCGTCGAGGACTTCCAGCTCTACAGCCCCGGCGAGGTGCGGAAGCGGCGCAAGTCGACGATTCGCGCGATGATACAGAACCCGCGCTTCTCAACCTTCCGCCACGTCGGAGGACATGATTTCGAGAAGAGCCCGTTCGACGAGCGGCGCCAGTCAGTCGTCAAGCTTGGGAGCCCCTCGTGGATGCGCCGCGACTTCGTCAAGCCCACGCCGATTGTGGAGGAGGAGGAGCGCTACACACCCGGTCTTCTCTCTGCTCGAAAATCGAATAGCCTGACGTTCATGCTCACACCTCGCCCCACGTTCCGCCGCACAGGCGGGAGCAACCGCGGCTCTGCTTCCTCCTACGGGTCCGCTAAGCGCAGTCCGTGGACGGATGGCAAGGGCGCCATCGACGAGTACGCTGATGTCCAGAAGGACGCTGACGAGGTTGACCTTTCGGATCTTCCCGCCCCTGTTCCCCGCGTCGGTCTCCCTCCTCGTCCTGTTCGCCAGCGCGTGACTGTACACATGCGCAAGGACCGTCTCCCCGTCCTCGAACTCCACCGCCTTTCGAACCTCTCCTTCTCCGATTTCATGCGAGATCCCTTCCGCGACCAACACATTCGAGCGCGTTCACTGCCTGATGCCCTCGAGCGCTCTGAAGACGTTTCTATGAGCCACATAGTCTCTGCGTCGTTCACTCGTCTCCCTGCGTACGCTGGTGTGTCCGCGCCCGCCATCCCTCCACCTGTATTCCAGGTACCTATGCGCCAGTCCACTGCGTCGCGCTATTCCCGCACAGCAAGCTTTGCGAGCTACGACCGCCCCTTGAGCGGCATGCCTGGGGGGGATGCTCACGAGAGTCGTATGCTGAGCTTCAATCAACACTTGAGCTACGCCACGACCGACTTCAACCCCCATGGGAGCAGCCTGCCGAACTTCCACCAACAACTCAACACCGCCATAACCGACTTCGACCCCCGCGCGAGCACGGCGGGCTGGTCCTACAGCGGCTCGCAGTCTCCCTCGGCAATGTCCTTCCACGCGATCGGCTCCCCGACGACCAGCACGTTCATGGACCTCGAGCGGCCCCGCTCCACGAAGCCGCCCACGAATCGTTTGCGCATTAACCCCAGCCCTGACCGGCCGGACCGCGGCGTCTCCTCGAGCACGACAGCATCCGACGTCCACGCCCTCGCGCTGCAGTTCCCGGGCATCCCACCGCGCCACTTCAGCCAGCCTACGCGGCGCTCGGTGCTCTCGCAGGAGATCTCGCGGGCTGAGTTCGTCGTGGACCCAGACGAGCCGATGCCCTCGCCCCCGCACGAGACCGAGACCCCGACCGAGATCGAGACCGAGACGAGCGAGCCCACCGTCTCGCGCACGTCGTCCGGAAATCGCAAGTCGCCCCCAGCGCCGCTGCGGACGACGGGCCTGATGGACGCGCGCGTGGCGAACGTCGAGATTGAGCAGGACGTCGACGACATGGAGGACGCGGCCGCGATGCGCTCGCTGCCGACGCCGCTCTCCGCGCCGCGCTACGCGTCCGTGCGCGCCCGCGCACACTCGCACTCGCACTCGCACTCGCACTCGGCGTCGCACGTCGCGGACGTGCCGGTCAGCGCGATGTTGGACGACGACGACGGGAGCTTCGACTCGGGGTTCAGGGAGGTCCCGGTCGTGCGTTCGGCGTCGCTCGTCCGGCGCGGCTCGGAGCAGGAGAGGAAGTGGAAGGGGAAGCTGGTGAGGGTGAAGAGCGTCGGGCAGGCGCCGATCCGCTCCGTGTGGTCCTCGGCGCGCGAGCAGTCGATGGCGCGGGACAGCATCATGGTCGAGCTTGGGATGATTGCGAGGGAGGGGCAGGCCGAGGTGCGGTACGACCCTGTCGCTGACACCCAGGTGTGAGGAGGTATGCGGCCTGAGCCCCGAGGAGTAGGTGTGGGTATGCGAGGTATGTTGTAGAGACATGAGTTTCGGCGGTGGTCTGTAGAGCGTTTGTGTATATATATGCTTGATGGCAAGCAAACCCCCTCCTACCTATTGCTTTGTGCTTGCTGTCGAGTCTCGGATCTGGATCTGGACCATTCACATTAGTGTAGGTTGGTTGTAATAACATCTTGTATGCTCTCGTTGCCAACGAATTCTGCTTAAAAGTAAGTCATTGCCGGCAGACTCGATACATGTGTCGCCGTGGTAGGTTTTCGAATTCGTAGACTGGATTGGTCTTCCGAGTCAGACCTCAGCTGCCAAGACAGCTTGCAAATCGAGACAGCTGGATCGTGCACTCATCCATGTTCCTCACGTCCTTTCGCACAAGATTCCTCTCTATGCGATGGCAAGTCCGTATCTCTTTAACCCAATCATGAGGCCCTGAGGCTGAGTGGCGCTGTAGGGGTGCCGGATACCCGATCCCAGAAGTCAGGATGAACAGGAAATTCGGAAAGGAACAACACCACATATGCATCGGTAACGCGATAGCCTCTCAATGTGTTTGAATGTGTAATACAAAATTTTTACAACGGTGCCTCAGGGGTGCATGATACGTTAGATGATCCCCTCGACAAGTTCCGCTCCTTGCTCGTGCGCCGGCTGCTGGCGTCCTCCAGGTCATGATCCAACACCTTGTCCATAGATGCCAAGCACCTCTCAGAGTCTATGATGCAATCCGCTCTCGAATGGTTGGTTGTTAGTGGGTCGACCGTAACGCTAAGGTGGGGTAGAGACTGGGCATCCTGGGAGAGCCCTCTCTCCATGTGCGACCTATTCAGGGCCACACAGAGATTCCGTGGCGTTCGTAGTCGGGGGTGGGTGTCTTGTACACCGATACACCGACAACTTGAAAGACAGCTTCTATTTGTTCAAAAGATGTGGCCAGGACGCTATGCTAACCAGACAAGTCCTTAAAAGGTCCATAACGAGCTCAAGCTCGCTCACAATGCAGCACCCCGACACCGAGGAAAATTAGGGCATGGCACTAACATGCGGTATGCAGCGGCACCGTAATCGTGCACCGGAGAGGGAGAGGAGAGCGCGCGCGCACGAGCGACCACCCACCATCCATCTTTAAGGTAAGTGGCGCAGGGCCTTCGAGTTGATACCGCGGTAGATGTAGTCCGAGAGCCTCGCACCGCCGACCGAAGACGCGAGGTTCTTCGCGTTCCCGATGTTCGACGAGATGGACTTGGACGCGGTCGGGAAGGGGCTGTCATCGACCTGGCAGATGGTGCCCGCCGCGGGGAGCGTCCCATTCGCGAAGTACGCGCGCGCGTACTGGATGGTGCATTTCGAGGTGAGTGCGGTGGAGGTGTGCTAGTGATACAGATACAGAGAGTTAGCGTCAGGATTTTCTGGAAAACATGCGGAGAGGGGACTTACGCCGGCGCCGTTCTGGACGAGCAGGGCGGACGAATTCGGGAAGTACGAGTGGACGAGCTGGCCGTTCACAAGGGGCGTGGCGGGGTCGTGCTATGTGCGGGACCGTTGTCAGTCTTGCTGTCCGACGAGATCACGCAGTCGCTCGGATGGTTGGACTTACAGTGTTCGAGATGATCAGGATGGGGTTGTTCAGCGTCTTGTTCCACGGTCCCAAATACTTTTCGGGAGGTGTAACGGGCCAGTACTGGCACCCAGAATCGGGCTCCGAGATGATAACCGACCAGAAGAACCGCGAAACACTCTTCAGCGTCTTGATGCCCGCGTCGACGATCGTCTCTGCAGAAGGAGGGGAGAACAACTTCTGGTCGTTGCACGACACCGCGGAGCGCTCGAGGTCGAGGAGGTCCTTCGTGTTCACGGCGTTGAGCATAGTCGATCCATCCCCACTCATCGCAGCGGCGAGCCCCTTAGCGATGCCAGGCCATCCATGCGGGAACTCCAGACCCCCAAGGATGAACAGGCGCGCGCGCCCGTTGGTCAGGACGCCGGGGAGCGAGCCATTTGGTACCGCGAGCGGTTTTGCGTAGAGCCCGTTCACGAAGTCCTCGACGCGGGTCATGATTGTGTTTGGGTCCTCGTTCTGCTTCTTCGCCAGCTCGCAGGCAGACGGGCCCGCCTTGGAGCACTCCTCGAAGAAGATCTTGTATGTCGCGTCAGTCGAGTTCAGCCAGCTGTAGAGCTGGAGGTAGGGCGGCTTATTCGCCCACGCGTCCGCGTCGACAACGCCGTCGATGACGACGCGCCCGACGCGGTCCGGGAAGACGTTGACGAGGTACTGGCCCATGACGGTGCCGTACGACAGGCCGTAGAAGTTGATGAGTGAGCCTTCGCCCGCGAGCAGGGTGTTGATGTAGTCGATGTCGCGCACGACGGACGTCGTGCCCGCGTACTTGATCGTCTCGCCCATCGTCTGATTGCAAACCTCGAACTGCGCCTGATAGAGCGCGTTCGCATCCCGCTGGGTCTGAATGAGATGGGGGCGGTTGCCCGGGTCTGTCAGGGTCGGAGAGACGTCGTAACCGCGGTCAAGGACGGTGTTCGCGAGGAACGCCTCCCGCGAGCCATTGCCAGTGAAGCACGTCGTCTGGGGCCTAGCACCGCACAACGGGTCAGCCGCGACTCCTTTCAAAAATGCGAGGCATCACTTACTCTGACAAGCCAATGCCGCGCGGGTCAAAACCGAGGATGTCCCACCCTTCGCCAATCTGTTCCTCCAGGTGGTCAGCAATGGGACGTGAATACGCGGCGCTTTCGTCGAGACTCACGAGTTGCTGGAAATAAGGACCGGCTTCCGTTGCTAGGTCAACACCTGGGCCACCGGGTCCCCCAGGGTTGACGAAGACCACACCCTTGCGGGGTAAAGCCGTTGCGTTGTATCGACCAAGCGCGATCTTCGCCACGCCGGCGCTGGCATTGGTATAGTCCAGCGGGACTCTGGAGATCCAAACAGTGTTGTTGTTAGTAAATTCCTGCCGGCACGCTTATTCAGTTGAGACACCTACATAGCATACCCACACTCGGCTCCGGCAATGGCGCTGCCGTCAGCGCATTTGCCGAAAACGAGGTCTCCAAGCTTGCCCTGGACGGGGCTGACGGAGGGTGTCGAGCCAGCAAGTGCGAGTGCGCCTCCAGCAACGGCGGTCGCGACGTTCTGCTTCCAAGGCGCGGACATGGTGCGTTCACCAACGGTCAGCTGGGCAAGATACTGTCCGGAATCGTCTGTGACTGTAAGCTCGGCCTCGGGAGCAAAATTTGAATCTGGTCAAAAGCGAGACGCGATGACAAGGAATGAGTACGGCGAATGAACAAAAGACGAGAAGAAGAACAGGAAGCCACAAGCCAGCGAGATATGGCACTGCTAATCGGAGCACACTCCAGGCAGGACAACGGGCATATATGCGTCGCTTGGATCCGGAGTGGTCACCATGGCCAGTCAATGTTGTCAAGCGTCAACCGCTAGGCGGCCCACCCGAGTCCGCCTCTCGATTTTGGCAATTCCTGGCCCTTGGCATCACTCGGGCGTGCATTGGAAATGCTGCGCACGCACCTCGACTTTGACCTGTGCTGACGAGGCCGAGCAAAAGTCCGGCACATGGGCCGAGACGTTGGAGGCAATGCCATAGGAAGCCGCAGCGCTGCTGCCGCATCATGTCTCGTCCTTGTTCTCGGGTTCTTGGAGCCCAGTGCACCTTGGGGTCCGACGGTGCTGAGGTGTATGCGGCAGTGAGAGGGAGGCCGGGGTCAGAGAGTTGGAATGGATGCGCGCCCCCAAGCTATTTCAGTACTCAAGCTCAGGCTTCTGACCACGTGGCAACGTAACGGTACAGCTTGAGAGACGTACGTGCACGGAAGTTGCCCTTCACGTCGGTTCACTGCCCAATGACAACGACCTTGCACATTGGTGACATTATGGCACCGTTGGACGCCATTCGTAACCAGTGTGGCCCCCGAAGAACATTTGACTCGAGTCGTCATACAAGGCATCGTGTTGCAAGTGACGAATGAGCTTCACTTGCGGCACACATCGTCGAGACACTCACCAGGCGTACGCTTGAGAGAGTGCATCATTCATCTGCAATGGCGAGCCGAACAATAGGTGACACACTGGAATGGATGTCCGGCGAAAAAATAAGGGATGAATTTATGGTATAAAATGGTGGTGCGATGAGAGACATGATGCATGAAGGGCGACCGGAGTAGTACAACTACATACGGATGCCCGACCGCCCTCCTCGCGGCAGCCCCGCCACACCGAAGCTCCCAGCGGCCAGCCGCATCACACTTCGGGGGAAGCAGCGGGGACAGCAGGTCGAAGGTGCGGCGGAGGCGGCGCGTACGCGAGCATCGCGAAAAGGCTGCGAACGGTCTCACGGACAGAAAGTGATGGTGTAGTCGGCGTTCTTACTCGAGGGGCAGGTGAAGAGGGCGGTCTTGGACGCCTCGTCATATGCGTACGCGTACGAGTTCTTGCAGCTCTTCTCTGTAAACGGGGAAGCCGTTAGCGCTCCACGTCTCGCCCAGATCAGGGAGCGAGGGGGATGGGGGACGCACTGAAGTAAGAGTAATGCGCGACGCCGGACGGCGGGCACGTCTTGGCAGTGTTGTGCGAGCCCGTGCAGCAGTTCGGGTTGTTCGTGCGGTCGCCGAGGCCGGCGACGCACGCGGACTTGCAGCCGACGACCTTGCCGGACTTGTCCTTCGGGCCGCGGAGCGCGGCCGGGCACTTGGGGTTGAGGTCGACGGAGCAGTCCGCAACGTGGCAGCCCTTGTTGTTGTCCACGCGCATAGGGATGTTGAACCCGTCGACGAGGGAGACTGCGCGTGTGGGGTGAGCGTCACCATCACGGTTGCTGTGCCCCAACGCGTGTGTCACGGGCTTGGCCTCGGAGGGTCACTCACCATCGTACCAGTCTTGGCTGCCGTCCTGTAGGGTGAACTCTGCGACGGTCGCAGGGGGAACACCCGTGCCGGTGTTCTTGTCGCACAGGAGACCGCCGTTGCAGCCCCCGTCGAGGCAGGCGTTGGGCCCGGAATTCTTGGAGAAGTCGCAGCTGCGGCGACCCCAAATGCGGCCCGACTTCCAGTTGTTGGGGACCTTGAAGCTGACCGTCTTGCCGGCCTTCTGCTCCCATCCTGTGGGGTGGCTCGGGACGGCTTTGCCGGCATGCAGGTCAGTGAAAAGCTGTCGTGTAAGTTGTAAGCAAATCGAGTGGAGCGCCCTGGACATGTCTGATAACACGTACAGCAGGCCAGATGGTGTAGTGGCACTTGTTGACAACCTTGAAGGTACGAGCAGTCACGGAAGTGGCCAGTGCAAAGGCGACAGTCGCGTAAACAAAGGTCTTCATCTTGGTGTTGGTCTGGTCTGAACGCTGGTTGAAAAAGGCAGCAAAGGAAAAGCTTTGAAACAAAAGGTATGAAGCCAAGGGGAGGTGAAAGTGAGGCGACAGCGAAATGGAATGGGGATCTCAGACACCCTTTTCATCTCGCAATCCTGCCATGGCGCTCGTCCAATGGCGATCGGGATCGAACACAAGGTTGTAGAGCCACAGAAGGCGGAGGCCCATTTCGCATCAGCGCACGCGTGCGTCCGTAGTCGCGATTGGAGCGCTGTCAACGCATGATGTATGATATTCATCATCTGCACTCCATCCGCCCATTTCAGATACTTAAAAAGTGAACACATTCGAGACAAGCCATGCACGGAGTGTCTGATCTGACGTCGCATAACGAGACTTAATAGAGGACTGGCGTGGAGCCGGCAAACCAGTTGCCAAGCTGTTGGATGCGCGTACAGTACTTAGTCACAGAACACCGCCGGCCAGGCAGAGGAACAGGCCTGCTGAGGCGAGCCATCCGGACCGCACGCTGCACATCACAGGTACGGTCGTCAAACTTGAAACGTCCCGACCACCATATGATAACCTATGATAACGTAAGTCTTACCTTGTGGAGCATCGACACAACATCGACAACGTTATACTGTGCGATCAATGTATCTGCTAAGGCCTCGTAGGCTCGTACGGTCTTTTTCTTGGAGTCTTACTGACCTAGGCTTCGCCTGCCAGTGACATCTGAGATCAGATCATATGAGGCTAGTGATCACGGTATGGCCCAAGTGATCTGCACGCGCCATACTACATCGCTCATGACAACAACAAGAACCGTAGATACTTATACAGCAGGGGGTTTATGCATGGTTCGCGGGCAATGCAGAAGCCTTCGTTGGATTGCACCTCGCTAGCTTATCTGCCATCAAACCTCCCTGGCTAAACTGGAAAGGCTCTAAAGCTGTGCCACATGGACGAGGCTCAACAATCAGATCCCCTGGGCCCTGCATTAGTACAAGACGCCTCTCGTCGTCATAACGTCGGGAGCACGAAAGGACGCTCACCAGCGAGGAGACACACGGTATATTCCAACTATTGCCTCCTGAATCTCGAGCACGAACCAGTCGGAGCTGAGGCTCAGGAGGCCTATGTAGGGAGGCCACTGATGTGCCATGGGAGCCCGAACGGAGCGATCGGTAGTTCTGAAGGATGTGCTTACGAGGTTAATGCTGCGATCTTCTTCCCGTACAGTATCATCAGCGCATCTTGTTGGTAAGCTGTGCACTCATGCGGACGCGGGTCAATGCTGCAGTGGATGCGTGGATACGAGTGTAGAGCTGTGTAGAGGGGTAAGTATGGTGGCTTTGCATGAGATACTCGGAAGGACAACCAAAGCGTGGCCGACTCATTTCGATCCGGTGTTTGGCTAGGCCTGCGTTTCGAGTACTGTACTGTAAGGTTTCCGGCTTGCAGGAAAAGCGATCGCAGACTCTAGAGTGCACTTGACGAGCGTTTTTCTTGAGCCGTTTTCCTTTTCGCAATGCATATCCGGATCCTGCGCATAAGTATATGAGGGTTTACAATTAGTTCACGACAGCAACACGCCATACATATATATAGGTTCAGGGGTACTGACCACGCTCGCCGTCGGGAAGCCCATCTGTCGGAGGACGTCATCGTAATAAGTAGTCATGGTCAACCAGCACTAAGTAGTGCGGAATCATCCAAGTGAGACCTACTACTTGGAGGGACGCGCGACCGGAACACGACAGAGCACGACAGAGGACCGGAAGCTGTGAAAACACGCCCGAGACGCTGGGCCGGGCTTTCCCAGAGCGCATCTTCCGGCAATGGGGGAAGCCGAGCCGAGGGAAGACCCGCTCAGCACCTTCGTTCTGCAAGACGTCGACTCTTCCACCGTTCGACTACTACGAAGCAGACGGAGCGCGAAACAATGTCTCAAGAGAACCTGCTGAGTGTGTTAAAACCCTTCAAACACCAGTCATTCGATGAAACTGACGGTTATCACAGACTTCTCGACGTCTGCGCTGTTCGGCGTCAAGGATAAAGTCGGTGCGTGTCTTCGGCCGAGGCCTCCACGACTTGTAAAGGTGAAACGGTAACGGATGTATTCTCAGCCGTCGTTACCGGAGGAGGCTCTGGAATCGGCAGCATGATCGCCTCCGCCTACGTCCAAAACGGCGCCAAGGTTTATATCGCGTCGCGCAAAGAGCAGCAGCTCAAGGAGGTGAGTGCCATATGGTGCTCGCTGCGAATCACGCGGTAACCGTTTATCTCTCCGTCTGTTCACAGGCATGCGATGCCCTCAACAAGACGGGTCCCGGGAGCTGCCACTACATCGTGGCCGATATCAGCGTGAGCGCGCCTTCAACGACCGACACACATTCTGTCGGCGGCGGCGGCTTACACTTACGCAATGATATTAGTCCAAGGCTGGTTGCGACGCCCTTGCTAATGCCGTCAAGGAGCGCGAGTCCAAGGTGCACGTCCTCGTCAACAACTCGGGGACGTCCTGGGGCTCCCCGTTCGACGAGTCAGTAGTCTTTCGTTCTTCCACGAAGTTTCGTTGACGACCCGTGATGTTGCAGTTTTCCAGAGCAAGGCTGGGATAAGGTCATGGCCCTCAACGTCAAGAGCGCCTTCTACAGTAAGCCATGTCCCATAACGTCGCCGAACGTTCCGGTGTGCTGATCAACTCCCTCTCTTTACCAGTGACGGCTGCGTGCGTTGTTGCCCTTGAGATCCACCTTCACCAGTCACTGACGCGCTGCTGCACTTAGTCTCACGCCCCTCCTCGCCAAAGACGCGACCTCATTCGACCCAGGCCGCGTCATCAACATCTCGTCCGTCGCGAGCTTCGTCACCGTGGTCGAGGGCGCGCGGGTCGCCGCCGAGGGCACCGGTACCTGGAGCTGTATGCATAACCCCCACCCGTCCCCTCTATCGAGACACGAGACACATTGATTGATCGTATATGCCTGCAGATGGCACCAGCAAGGCGGCCCTCAACCATCTCACCATCCTGTTGGCGACGACCCTCGCGAACAAGTTCATCACGGTCAACACCATCTGCCCCGGGTGAGTCGCACGCGGCACGCGGACTGGCACCGGCGGTCATCGGTCTGACTGCAACGTGCCACCATTCGCAGTGTCTTCCCGTCCAAGATGACCGCGTTTGGCCTCCAGCAGCATGGCGAGGACGGCCTTGCCGCAGGCAACCCCTTCGGTACGTGCACACAACGCTCCGAATCTTCGCAATACCCGTGCTGACTAAACGGGTTTCTCAGGTCGCATCGGCCACCCGAGGGACATGGCCGGCGTCGGTGCGTGTCGCTCTATTCATTTCTCGTTCGTTCGCGTGAAAGCTCCCTGATACGTTGCTGATCAGCACTCTTCCTCGCGAGCCCGGCGGCGGCGTTCGTTTCTGGGTCTCACATCATCCTCGACGGTGCGAATGCGCATTCAACGATGCGGGCGGCGCTTTAAGGGCAAAACGGCTTGTCCCATAGACTATTGAATATGTAGGTTTCAATGTTGGATCCATGGATCCATGACCTCCACGTCCTTGCGCCCATAAGTTGGAATTGGGATGACTCAGTAATGTTCAATGTCCGAAAGCCGGCAGTGTGAACTCCGCTTACTTTCCATTTCATTATGTATCCTGGGCGGCTTCCGCCGATTCGAGTTGAACCCGCCGCCCACTCAGGAGCTCGCTGGCCCTAACATGGTTTGCAGCACTCCCTCTTTCCAAACATTGTCTTCGGTTCCGCTATGTCCCATCGTCGAAGCGCACCCTCTTCCAATCCCAATATTCCGCCCTATGTGTGGGCTGGTTTGGCCGGGGAAACCACCGCACTTGACGTCCCGGCGGATCGTCTCCGAAAGCACCTCAAAATTCCTGGTAAGTGTACCGTACTCTCGATATGACACAGAATTCTATTCACGCCCTGTATCAGACGTCACCACCCGCTCTGGGTTGAGAAAGATCCATACCGACTTCGACGGGGTCAGCCAACGCCTAGACGAGTGCTATGTCACTGCGCTCTCGCACGGGGATACCGCAGGTGCTACGCTCGTGTGCGTCATTTGGACCAAGATAGCTGCAGATGTCGTCTTACGGCAGCAGCTGATTCGTGCAGGTAAAATTCGGGTTGTCTATCCACCCTGCGGACGCTCGAATCGAAGGACTCTGTTGATCGCTGTTCTTCCTAGGCTTGATTCCGAAAATCATACCGCTGTTTGGTCTGCCGCACACGGGTGGTCTAGCAGAGGAGCTGTTGAAAGCCTTAATACGGAACACGGACGGTGCAAACACCGAAGAATTTGCCTTGGAGATATTCCGACACAATCTGGATATCGTCAGGATCCTGCGGGACCATCCAGACGACGCAGATGTCTTGGACTGCACCATCATGGCTCTTGCACAAGGCTTCCTCCGCACTATTCTCCGCCACAGTTCCTCGCACCCCAGCGTTTTCGACGACGCGTGTCTCGTGCCCGTCCTTTCAGCCCTCCTCGATACGCTCCGCAACCCCCCGGAGCTCCTCCCAGAAGCCACGCTCAACGTCGCGATGATCATTCTTGCGAGGGTACCACCCGTTTGTCCTGCACGTTGCCGACTCAGAGACATCCCCTCCCTTCTCGCATACTACGCCGCCCTCTCGCGCAGTCGTCACCTTCGTGCACGGTGCAATGCCGTAGCAACTGTTCGACACCTTGCGCGCGCGGAGCTCGAGCCGGTGCTGCACGGGGAATATGACGTCCAGCCTATCGTGACCCGCTCGGGCGATCTGGCAGGGCATGCATACGCCAGTCAGGAAGAGCTCCTTGCTGTGTTTTCTGAAGACCTGCGATCTCTGATGTTCGCCTACGGCGTCGACGCCTGTGAGTGCGTTGTCCAGTTCAGGTCCAGCTCCGACGCTGCAAGCGCGTTGTCCCAGTACTACCGGGATGACGATCTCTGTGCGTTGGGACTGCGTCTCGCAGAGCTTCTGCAGCTCGCGGAATTTGTCATCGACCCCAACGCCGACCTCGACGTCCCACACCACGGTCACGCCTCGGACGGCACCAAGCTGAAGCAACTGGACGTCTTGCCCCTCTGTGCAGCGGGGCTTGCGGAAACGCAGGGTTCCGCGGAGCTGGACGCAGCCGACGTCCTCAGGCTCCACTACCTCCTCGCGACGCAGGCCGATCCCAAGCAGGTGTACCTCCGCGCGCAGCACGCGGTTCGGCGCAACGCCAACCTCGCATATGCGCACTACGCCTACGCCATGTCCTTCTCCCTCTCTGCCGCAGACGTCGTCCTCAGGCTCCGCGAGATCAAGAACGCCGTCGGATGCGACGGCCAGACGCCCTTCCTGCAACATCGGCTCATCTGCCGGGCAGTACAGGTCGCCGGAGAACACGCCTTCGGCCTGTTGCATGGGGTCGTCGACGTCACGCGGGAACCGGAGCGGCTGGCGATGACGTACTTCAGACAGGCGATCGACGCGGCGAACGTCTATCTCCAGCTCGCCCCGCCGGACGCGCGCCAGCTTCCTATGGTCTTGAGCTGGTACGTCGTTCTCAAGCTCGTCGCTGAAGCGCCGCGGCCGCGCGAGGACCTGTCCGATTACGAAGTGCGTACCACCCTAACTTTCCAGGCCTGTTCCGACGAGCCGCCGTATGTTCTGACAGGTTGGTCTCTACGTTTCGTAGCCTCTGCTCGAGAGAATTCGGACCGCGGAAAGGTTTGCGGAGATCCTTCACCGTCACCTGCCGACCGAGACCCACATTCAGCTCACCCGAGAATGGCTGTTCGAGCAATACCGGAGCGGTTCCATTCGACAGTGGGACCGTCTCATAGTACGTCTCGGAGTGATGGGTACTTTGCGCGTCTTTGCTGCTTCGATGGCGTGCAATCACGTATTCATATCAATGTTCCAGACGACGACGTATCTGAGCTCATCAACGCTCCTCTGCCGGCCTTTTCGTTCGCAAGCGTCACCGCGAACAGGGTGCGGTTGGACCAGTGCTCGTGGTGCAAGAACTCGACGGTCTCCCTGAAGAAGTGTTCGCGCTGTAAAGAAGCACGGTGAGTGTCTTCTTTGGTGCAGATAGATCTCAAGGCGTCGCGACGCTGACACGCTACATGTCCGACAAGTTATTGCAGCACAACCTGCCAGAAGGCTGATTGGCCGCGGCACAAAGTGCCATGCCGCCGGTCGGCACCTGTGTAACGTTGAGTTGCATCATGGGCAAGCCATACCTATCTCCGATATCGTTTGATCTCAGCGGACTCAGAATGGAGTCAATACAATCACTACCATGCAGAGGAGTGCCCGCTGTCTTCATTCGTACGATTCTACGAATTTGAATGTTGATCTCTGCGGGTGGCTTGCTGGCGATGACTCGGACCCCCCGCCGCAGCGATAACTATGTATGCGGGTGTCGAGTGGCAACTCGATGTTACATGCCGGACATTTACAGAACTTGAGGTCCAGTGAATGCTGGACGCAACAGACAATTAACAGATTGGTCTACAATTGGATGAGACAGCGGCATGGAGCGACGTGCGTGGGATAGCAATACGTATGGGTGGGAAAGCAACATGAGCGGTGTGAGTATGAAAGCGAGATGGGAAGAAGGGTGCATTGAGAGAAATGGGTCTGTGCATGTATGCGAGGACCATGAATGACTGGACAGATGTGATCGAGCGCAAAACAATGACTCGATTAGGGAAAGTGGTAGAGAATCAGGGTAGGTGTTCTGCAACAGAATCAACAGCTTCTACACGACAAGAAGAACTTTACCACCGGGAGAGAGAGAACCTTAGGCGTCGTTCTCCTCGTCATCTTCTTCGATGGAGAGCGGTGTACCGGAGCTGCTCTTCACGCGCTTGCTCCTACGTCCCGCCTGGCGATCACTCTTGCGTTTCGGCTCGATGATGACAGGTGGTCCCGCCGCTGCGTTACGCGTCCTGGACCTCGTGGACGGCCCAGCGAGCTCTACGGAGGGTCGACCTCCCTCGACTTCCATCAGCTGGGTACCTCCGCGGGAGCCTCTCGTTCCACGCTTCTTGGCTACGACTCTGGACGCTGATCCTGTGCCCGAGCCAGCAGCTTTAAGCTGCGGAGAGAGTCGACTCATGGTGGCCTTTGTCTCCGACGCGGTGATGGGACGCGTCTGAGACGGATCCAGGGGGATGGGATCGCCCTCATGCTCGACCAAGTACTGCAGGATGAGGCGTTGGACGGCCTCGTGGAGATGGTCTTGCGGAAGGCCATCCTGCCAGAGAGCGTACTCAGGGTTGACGTGCATCGAGACCCTACAGAGCAACACCGCCACGTCCTTCATCTCGGGGGGCAGGATCTTTTCCCATGCGACGGCATCCTTGTTAAGAAAGGTTTGGCGAAGATCTTCGGCGTGATCGTCCGCATCCTTCGGAATCTGGTGGCTTTCAAAAATCTCCCAGGCCTGAGCCAAGCGCTTTAAAGCGTCGGAGTCCGGCTTGTAGCCTTCCGGGTAGAGTCGGAGAAGAGCGGATATCATGGCCCAATAGATCGACTCAACGTCGTGCTCCGGTCGATGATAAAGCGGGGGAGGCTCAGCTGATTGCGTGGGAGTGGCGTACGGATCTACCAAGGGAGGAGGGAGCGCGCCATGAAGTGTACCGTTCTTGTCGTTGTAGCTCTGGTAACGCTCTTCGCCGTGAGCGCGGATATAGAGGTCTAGTGCCGTACCGGAGAGCTCGGGCATGGCAGGACAAACGCGGTAGATGAGACCCTTCAACACCTTCCCGGCACATACACCTCGAGCGATATACATGGGAGTGCCCTAAAGCGATATGTCAGACGGGACATTGTAGAACGAAATGTGGAACCGCACAGTGCGTTGGGTAAGTTCTTCGGGATTAGGGACGGGGCGATCAAGCCGTGCGGAGTTGTCGTAGTCAATCACCAAACATGCAGGGAAGCGCTCCACCACAGGCCTGGCAATATGTTAGTCACTAATGCCTTTTACCCCAGTGACAGCAACATATCTCACCGTATGGTTCCCGCGAGCACGTCCTCGATGGTTGGTGGTAAGTCTTCCATAACAGGCCGTCCAACCGCGTTCCCCCACTTGGGATACATGAGAATGTTGTAAATACTCATGTCACGGTGAAGTATATTGCGCGTGACCAACTGGGTACGGTGTACTAGGATGTACGTATCAGAGTTTGCACGTGTGACATTCCAAGATGCACATACCTTCGAGAGCGTCGAAAACTGCTTTTAACAGGTCATTGACACTCTCGGCCTTCAAGAGACGTGAACCGGTGTCGAGCAGCGAGAAACGTTCCCGCGACCTGAGATATACGTCACCCATCAAAATAAACTTGAGGGCCCCACCATCTGCATCCAAGACAGTTGCATAGCCCTTCAGGCGCACGGCCCCGAAGAGGTCTCCTTCTGCGTGTAAATGCCCTAGGATGTCCTCCTCCTTGAAGCGACGCCCGACGTGGCGGTAGCCGTCTTTGATGATGACGCGCTCGCCGCTTGAGTCCTCGATGTCAAAGATGTTGGTAAGTCTGCCCCAGGGCTCTCCTATGAAGAGGAACCGGCCGTTGCTGTGTCTCTCTCCACCAAAGTGGATCTCCCACGAGGGGAACGCGCAGGGTTCGTCGTCGGGTTCGGACCAGCGGATGGTGTCGTCCCACAAGAAGTGGTTGGCAGGAGGGTGATAGTGGGAGTAGATGTAGGCCGCGAGGAGATTGGTGTTCGTCCACAGAGTCTTAGGGGAGGCGAAGACACCTGTCGGGTCGGAGTAGAGGACCTGGTACCACTGAGGCTTGATGACAAGGACGTAGAACCCAGGGCGATCCGGACGAGCCTGGTGGTGGCGGTAGGCATAGGTGGTAGCCTGTCGACGTCCGCCGCCATTGGTCTCGGACTTCGCCTCGACGATAGCCTCGACGCGATGGTGAGGAACCCCTTTGTAGACACCCTGAGCGTCCTTCTTGTCCTTGAAAATGTCGACGTCGTAGACACCGAGGAGGTCGGGAGCGTCCTTGGCATCGCTGAGAGCGTCGTTAGGGAAGTGGGTCGGTGCCGTGGAATGATGGTCGATGAACGTGAGGTGCCCCGGTCTACCGTTGCGGATGTGCTGACGTTCCTTGTGCGCGTCCTTCTGTGCTCTGCCGAGGGTCTCTGTAAAGTGATCCGTTGTCAAGAGGTGCCACAATCTCTACGACAATGAAAAACGGACTGTAAACCTGCTTGCTGATCGCTGTCAGGAGGGAGGCGGCGGGCTTGTACATCTTCGGCTCCGACGTACCAGCCTCGCGAATGTCGTCGACATATGCGTTCATCTCCTCGGTGGGTTCGAATGATGCGGGGGATGCGCGGAGGTGTTTGCCGAGAAAGTCCTCGCAGATGCTATTGTCCTGGACGACTTCATGTGCTTCTATCGCCTTCCGGTTAGTCGGCCGCGGTATGGAAGCTTTGAGTGGAGAAGATTGAAAGAGAGCAAACGCACTAGAGCTCCGATCAGTCGAAGACTGCCCACGATTATCGTCGTTGACCTCAGAAGCCTCCGCCAGTGGCGGAGGCGTTCGAGGGGCACTCGGATACTCGATGGACGACATTGGACTGTGTGAGCTGGGAAACACAACAGTCATCTTCGTTCGCTTTATATATCTCCTGGAGGTGCTGCGAGGGTGGGAAAAGGCAGAGGGGGTGCGTTGGCTGTACGACGGTGGTGGTGACGGCCAAGTGGCCACTTCAACTTCAACTTCGACTCCTGCCAAATTTGGCATGCTGTGCAAATCGGCGCTCAAGCGCTGGTCCTTTGTTCACTTGTCCCGACTCCAGCGCCCCAAATGGCCAAATCCACGCAGCTACTAGCCAATATTGCCTTGTTGAAAGCGGATTTCGGGATCTCTTTTGGCAGACAATAGCGTGGGTGTTGTTGTGCAAATATCCTTCATTGTTGTAGGAGTCAGTATCGATCATTCGATCATGTCCCACAACCACCGTGACTGGCAGGCTTGAGGATGAGGCGACAGTCTGTGCAGCCAAAAGGTGCCCCCATCCAGTGTACTTACTGTAACTGTGATAATCTGTCGGAGCACTGGCAATCGACCTGCCCGGCCCGAGCCGTCAAATGGGCGCTAAGTGCATGCTCGACGGTTCCCGCTGGCCGCACCGGCGCACAGCCTGTAGTATTTCCTCACTCACCGCCATCATCCATGGATTCCATGCACGCGAAAAGTAGGAGCGATCAACAGGCGTCTCTCAGCCAGAGGCGTTCGAAAGACTCAGCTGCTACACCTCTCATCGGAGGACGAGGACCGTATGACGTTTCAACTCCTTGAAGTTGTTCCATAATTGCCCCCGGTATCGGTACATATTCCACATCTACAACCATGTCCGACCTCACTCAAAGCATTCCCCCTCTCTTCGGATTTCAGGTTCCGCATCATGGGACGCAAACGCTGGCAAATGTCTTCTTCCCTAGCCTCACGCCCTCGCCAACGTCCGAGTCGACCCAGGCTATCGAAGCATTGCGCGCCCGCGTCGATACTATCCTCACCATCTTCGATGACCCGCGCTATGCCCACCTGGACATCCCGGACTGGGTGCACCGCGCCACGATCCACATGCCCCTCGGGCATCACTTCTCGGTCCGCAACCTCATCCGCGCAATGCGCGACACCGCGGATGACCTCGGCCTCGCGGATGGCGAGCGATACGTCCTGACCGCCGTCTGCATGTGCGTGGACAACACCAAGTCGAACAGAGCCGGAGCTCCGGGGATGGGCTCGCTAGAAAACCAAGGAGAAGAAGTTGCACGTGCGGTGCAGCACCTCGCGTCTGCATGGGTCGCGTTTCTGCTGTGGCCATGTAAGTCGTCCGTTTGTCCAGCCGTATATGCAAGTCTGAGATTGGGTGATCTGTTCCTGAACTCGTCCACTCGTCCAGTCTTCGCGCGGATGCGGGACGACTTCAACCCACTGGGAATATTTGCGTCCCCATGCACAGGACTCGCTCTCGCTCGGAAAGCGATGGCACTGGGCGAACTCGATCCAGACGCCGGAACGCCGTTGTCTTCGTATCCTCTACGGAATCAGGCAAGTACCCTTTCTCCTTTCTCAGCTTGGGAGCATCCCCCTTGTGTCGTGTCGTGGGTTCTGACCAGTGGCGGAGTTGCAGGTTCACCGGCGAGACGGCTACAAGTGCGTTGTGACCGGGTTCTGGGACGATATGTATCTGTTTTCGATACATAAGAGGTTTCCCGGGGAGTTCTTCCGGGATGGGCGCCCAGCCCGGGTGGACTGTGTTCGGATCTTCAAGCACCCTCTTGTGGTGTACAAGGACGTTTACGACAACGATAAGGTGTGGCTCTATCATGGACACGTATTGAGCATCTATGCCTCCGATAGTGCTGATTCGAACATGTAGCCGAAGCACAACTCCACGGTGCTCAGTTTGGAGCTTCTCCGCCGCTACACCCAGCTCAGCAACAAGTACGCCCAGGATCCAATGGGCTCGGGTGTCATGGACGACCCGGAGAATAACATCTCACTCTCTCTCATGGCCCACTGCAAGTTCGACAGATTTGGATTCGCCTTTGTCCCCACACAGGTTCGCGTCGCCTCTTCTCTTGTATGGCTCGGTCTCTACTTTCTCCCTGCTCAACTCGCGCTTTCCGAACAGACTCAGAACACGTACCAAGTGAAGGATCTGTCTCGGTTCGCGGGGCCAGACACGCTCCCAGACACCGTCACCTTCGAAGATCACAGTGGCGGAGTCGACGACAATGGGCAGCTTGTGCCCCCCGTCAGTCTTCCCAGCCGGGAGCTGTTGCGGATGCATGCTGCGTTGGGCGGCGCGCTTTATGCGAGCGGCGTGCCCGACATTTTCGACCCGATCTTAAACTTTACGGGCGAAAAGCGGCGGGATGTAGGCGACCTCCCGCTGCCCACGCCCGATGGGCTGTCTTTCTGGAAGAATGTGGTGGATCCGGACTCGAGCCCGGACCTGGTCGATCCCTTGATTCAGTCGTTCGCAGGCATGCATATGTAGCTTTAACTTGTGCATCTTAGCCTCAACCTTAAGCGAAGTGACATGGATAGTTATGTTATTGATTGTGAAAAAAAAATACTAGGCGTGGCCTCTCGGGCTCTGTAATCCCCGTGCTATAATATAGCTTGTACAGCAACTAGACGAAGGGGAAGGCAGTGAGAGGTGGTGAGCTCGAGAACACGATGAAACACCGAGGACAGGTGCGGCGGGCAGGGACGTACGACTTGGCAGGTAGAAGGACTGATGCGGATGCACATCCATCACTAGTCGCTGCCCTCGCTCTCTTCGACATCCTCTTCGATGGATTGTGGCGCACCATATTCGTCTGGCGTTTCGGACGCCGTCTCGACTGGCTGAAGCTCCTGCGCTTCATGGGACGCGAGCAGCTACACGTGTCCCAGACGGAGACGAATTGGTACGCTCGGCGGACTGGGTAGCGTCCGACACTCTCTCCACGGATTTGCGCTCGGTTGCACCGCACGTTTTGGAGTTCACCAGGGTTTGGCTGGAGTTCTGGAAGGTCCCCAGCGCTCCAGCAGCTTCCGCCCTCGAGCTTTCGAAAACTGGCGTAAAGAGCCGAGCGACCGTGGATGTCTTCGCCGTCCGCAAATGCTCAGGATCCAAGTGAATATCCTCGTGCTCGACGAGATACTGGAGGATGAGGCGCTGTACGGCCTCGTGGAGGTGATCTCGTTGAGGTCCATCGCCGCAAAAAGCGTACTCCGGACGAATGTGGTGAGATATGTCCCAGAGCAGAGTCCCCACATCCTTCATGTCACCGAGGAAGAGCACTCGCCATGCTTTGTCGGACCGCAGCAGCAAGCCCTCGCGAGGATCAGCATAATCGGAATCTGTGGCTGGAATCCTGTGCAAGAGGAGGGGGGTCCAGAAGTCTACGATGAGGTTCGCCGCCTCTGGGTGCTCGTCAATGTTCTCGGGGCGCACACGCAGGAGGGCGGTCACCATTGTCCAGTAGATCGACTCCACGTCGTGCTCCGGGCGATGGCGAAACGGAGGTGCTGTCTCCAACTTCTGGTAAGGATTCGGTGGACGAGCCCCGTGGTAGGTCTCTTGGTTATCGTTGTACCGCTCATAGCGTTCCTTCCCATATGCGCCTACGTAGAGTGCCCGGGCTTCGCCTGAAAGTTCTGGCATGGGTGGAATGAAGCGGTACACTGAGTCCGTGAGGACTTCACGCATACATACGCTGCGAGCAACGTACATGGGTGTGCCCTATACGTAACGTTCGGCTTGTATCACATGATAAACATTGGCAGAACCTACCGTGCGTTGCACTGGGAGCTCAGGCTCTCGGGGTTTGTTGACATCGCAGCCCACCTGGGGGGATGCATCGTCGTGATCGATAATCAAACACCATAACGACCGAAAATCTCTAGAGGATCCACAATGCGTGAGCATGTGGCTAACCTGAATTATACAGTTGACTTACCCGGGTTTCCTAGCCAGCAAGGATCCTATTGTTAGTGGCACATCCTCCATACCGCACCATGGGATACTGTGAACGGCGTTCCCTCCATATAGCCAGGTGCGATGCACTAGAATGCGCAGTGAGATATGATCCCTTCTGCATGGATTCAACACGTACCTTCAAGAATGTCGTATACAGCCATCAGGAGCTCGTTGACGGTCCTGGCTCGAAGCAGACAAGACCCAGTAGCCAGAAAGCGAGAGAGAGCGCGCTCTGTCCCATCCTTCAGACTGGGTGTGTGATGTTGGGATGCCCTCGTTGTGACGCTCTTGCGCATTCCGAGGCGCGGGACACCGAAGCCGTCGTCTTGAATATGTTCCATAATATTCTGCTTCAAGTTGTCCATGACGTGACGACCCAGCCAGTGGTAACTATCCCGGAGAACGATTGACTCACCGCTCATATCCACTGCGGTCCAGACATTCGTTCGCCGCCCCAACGGGACTCCTGCGAAAATAGAACGGTGGCAGTTGGCCAACGCAATAGCGGGTGGTGGCGAACTTCGAGAACCACGGCGCATATGCTCGACGGACGACCTCGGACTGTGGGAGTTGAGGAATACATCAGTCATCTTCGTCCCGACGTGTAAGTGTAGAGTGAAGAGATGGGGTGCTTCAGAGGTCCGGTGAATGCGGTGGTTATGCAGGGGGTGATGGTCCTTGTTCAAACGTTCAACGACTCGCGATCGAGTCGCGACCTGCCGCGCGCAGGCGGCCCGAGCGGTCAAATGGGCGCTAAGTGCATATGTTCGACATTTCCCGCCGGCGTCTGCCTTTCTCGTGCGGACTCCGGCGTCGAGTCGGACATGTCTCGAATATATAGAACGACTGGCCCTACTTATCAGCTCAGTGAACAAGCTTCGGCTAAGGCTCCGAGCCGTCCACGTTCAAAGTAAGTGCAGCTTTTATTTTCAAAAAGGTTTGACTCGGAGCGCTCGTTCGTGGCATAGAACACACTTCACTTCAAGTTTGTCTACTGACGGATCCAGTCGAGTCGGACACCAAACTCTTGCAATACGTCGCGGCCGTCTCCAGGCCGCGTGCCATCAGCTGAGTACGGTAAAGAAAAATTGTATATACGGCCGTTGCAAATGATACTCATACAAGGGGTGCAAGCGATAACTAGATCTGGCAAATGGTAAACCGTCCACTGTCCGGAGTCCGTCCATGGATCCTCCCTCATACCACCATACCTCGTCTCCTAGCTATGTATAGCACTGGCAGGCCCTCCCAGGCTATACTATGTTCCATCGTCCAAACCAAGTCCAAACCGTGCGCCCTTCACGAAGTCCCGCGACCTACGCACACGTGCTCCCAACCACAGACTCCGCATAGTCCGGCGGCGCCTCGCCAAAGTGCCGTGCGGGCACGTCCTCGCGGAGCCGCGCGACCTGCCGCTGCAGCTCGACCAGCTCCGCGTACATCTTCGCCACGCTCGGGCTGTCCGGTCGCCCGTCCGCGTCGAAGTGCAGGCTTACCTCCGACTCCACGGGCGTCACGAGGACGCTCAGGGTCGGGGGGGTGGGCGCGGGCATGGGCGGCACGGGGAGCCTGCGGGGGCTGCGCACGGGCTCGAGCTGCGAGTCGCGCCGCGCGGGGTCGTACGTGCGCGGCGAGGTGCTCGTGTTGCTGTAGTCCCCGAGGTCGATGTCGAGCGGGCTGATGGGGGTGCTCAGGGGGGCGCTCGAGGCGAGAGATTGGTTCAAGGGTACGGTGAGGCCGGGTTGGCCCGGCATGTTGTCACAAGGAGGGCGGTCGCGCGGCAGGTCGGGCACGGGCGGGGCCTTGTCCATTGGGGCACGGGGAAGGGGCCGCTGCCTGCGCCAAGCGGGATCGTGGCTTACGACGCTGGCCGCGTCGCAGCTGTGCGAGAACGTGCGTCCTATTTCGGACACTGGCACGCCATAGAGGGACGTCGCGGAGTCAGAGACCTTATGGTCGTACGGTGCGTGCAGTTTTGTCCCGGACTGAAGAGGATGCGGGGATGCGGCGTGGCTCTGCTTGCGAATCGGAGGGCGGATAATGGGAACGTCGGATGCTGAGGAGCTGTGTTGGCTCATCTGAACTCCATGACGCTCCCTCGGTTGGTGGCGCTCGACATCGGGTTCGAATGGAAATGGTTCTATTCGAGGGCGGCGTTGGCGGCGCGTGACGAAGATGAAGACGATGAAAGCGATGAGCACGACACTACCCCCTACAGCGCCTCCAACAACCGCGCTTAGTGGAACAGTGGTGTCGTGTGAGGTAGCGGATGAAGACTCCGAGGATACGGGCGTTGTGGACGATGGAAGAAGAGGGACCGGCGCATCGGATGTTAATGTTGGAGGTTCGGCCGTAGAGGACTCAAGATCGGAGGGCGATATTGTAGATCCGCTGGAAGAAAGGGACGTAATATCATCTCGTCCGCTTATGTCGACCCTGACCGCGCCGAAGACTTTATTCCCTTTGGCAAGACTTTGCGTTGGAGGCGTAGGTATGGACAAGAAGGAAGATGGGTCCGCAGTTGACGTTGAGCGGTGGTTCATTGGATACACCACATCGTTGACCAGAATAGAGGGTGACTTTGTGCTTTGTGAGATGTGGTCGACAATCTGAGCTCGGCTGACTGAGATGACAATGGAGAGTAGGGAGACCAGGAGAACCAGAGTGAAGGGAAAGAAAGACTGTGTGCGAAGGATCGACATGGCGCCGTAGCGGGTGAACCGAGGGGGAAAATGGCGCAGTATCGCGCGTTTCAAAGAGGGCCGACGAGGAGGACCCACTGGGCGCAGCATTATGAGAATAGAGGGGTATAAGTGACAAGCTATCCCATATGTCCGGCAGAGACATGGAGCTAAGAAGCGCTGCAGGAGAGTTGATACTCGGAAGGTTGTCAGCGGTTGCAATCTACGTGTGACAATTGGACCAGGGGACTTGGACGACCTACCAAGTTTGTCCTCGGAATAATGTAGTCGATTGTTTAGTTTCCCATTTCTCGTCAGAAGGTTGGAACACTGCGCGAGCCACACGCTTGAGCTCAGAAGACGATCCGCACGCCACCGGGACGCTGCAGGCTGCGATTCCCCACTGACCGCCGCCTCATTCAAGGTTGGAGGTGCTGAACGTTGATGTTCTGTAATCTGTCAGCGGAGATACGCAAGGTGTTCAACCGTCTCAAATTAGAAGTTTGTGGCTTCACCTGACTGAAGGAACGGAACACTGGGCTATAAGGATGTCAGGCGATGACATTTCCACGTGGTATTGGGATAAATGGTGTTGTTGATGTGTTAATGATCAGCGGATGTAAATGTGAAGCATGGTTAGCAATACGGACTCACAGCTTCGTGGCAAAACTGCTGGCCGCGTTCCTCCATTGTTGACAGCACCAGTCAAGTTTGCGAACACGCCCGAGCCGATAGAAGGCGCATGGGATGTGGACCCTCTAGATACCATAAAAGCAGCTCCTAGTCCCAAGGTGTTGAGGTCGAGATGTGAACGCTAAGCTTACCTTGTTCCATGCCTCCATCTCCTTGTATTCCAGAGTAAACCCGCTGGATAGGTATCATGAAAATGTTCCGGCACCCTTGAGAAGCTCTGCTGTTGTGCATTTAGTTGTGAGTATACCGCCGATATCATGATGCCAGAACATACAAGGGAAATGTGATGCACGATACGGAGTCCGGACAGACCGAGCCAGATCTGACGCCTTCCCAGATAAGGCCTAAGGAGGGAAGCAACCGGCGCCGACCGTTGCCCGTGTCACAGGATGTGGCTGGTGCGGACCGCAAGTTGGCGTGCAGTCATTGTATATATGGGACACGGAGTTACCTTTACGATGGACATGAATGGGAGAAGCACGATGTGAACGGAGCAGAACAGGCAATGCATACGCTTCATACAGCCGCCCTCCTCGCATACATGCATAAGCCCGTTGTTCTCGTACACCGTGTTGGAGCTTGGGACGTGCACGAAGTGCGCCGCCTCAATGTGTTCGGGGTAGAGGGATCCCGCTCATACACGGCGCATATAGTGACCTCCGGTACGCGCGAGAACACGAGATACGTGTAGCTAGGAGTCGACCGTCCCCGTCTACAGGATGCCACGGAGCTTCGAAGCATCCGAGGCAGCCTGTACCCGCGCTGTATAGACGTCGACAAGGCCTCAAGTCAATATAGAGGCACTCACTCGATTTACATCCCTCGAAGGCCATCCCTCGAGCGGAGGCAGATTTGACACGAGGACTTGTAGTTGGAGGATCCCTAAGAGAACGAATCTTCTTGGTACTAGTAACCCCCAGACGGAACCGGAATCAGTCATTCTAAGGTGGGGTAAGAAACCGCACGCCCCTGACGACCGCTCAGACGGGAGGTTGTACAGTATATCCGTCATGAAGAGATGGTGGTGGAGGTTGGAACTGCCAGTGGAGGATCCGAATGTTGCGCTGTCGTCGTACGTAATAGCAGGAGCATCGCAACCACGTGCAACTGGGATTTGCGATCGGGACATTTGCAACCAACCCTCGAATTCGCGATCGGGACATCGACGTCAAGTCTCCCATTGAGTCCGCGCAATTTGCAAAGTCCGGATCCGTCGTCACCAACCCGCCGCGATAACCGCAGAAGAGGTATCGACTGACTCGTACAGGCTCTCCTGATTAAGGGATATCGGACTAAAATGCGGGGCACGCGCCCCAGCTGACCACGCAAAGTCCCAACAAACGATATATATATATATGTGCACGCATGGTGTGGAGGAGGCAGACAGTCCCAGTGCTATCAAGTTTCAACCCACCCCCCGCCGTACGTCAATCCCACACCCGCACCATGTCCACAATCTGGGCCCCCGCACCCCAGCCCCCGACCAAGCTGGGTCTCTACCGCCAGCTCTCGCCGCTCGCCGGCGTACACGTCTCCCCGCTCCAGCTCGGCGCAATGAGCATCGGCGACAAGTGGGAGAAGTTGGGCATGGGCACGATGAATAAAGAGTCGAGCTTTGCGCTCCTCGACGCCTTCTACGGGGCGGGCGGCAACTTCCTCGACACCGCGAACAACTACCAGGACGAGTCCTCTGAGGAGTTCATCGGAGAGTGGATGGAGACGCGCGGGATCCGGGACCAGATGGTCATCGCGACCAAGGTGCGTTGTGCTTCCGTCTGGGGATGGTCTACCGACTTCCGACTTCCGTCTTGGCCGACCCGCACAGTACACGACGAACTACAAGAGGGCAGCACAAGACATACCGCAAAAGGTGCATTACACGGGCAATAACATCAAGGCCTTGCACATCTCCGTCGAGGCGTCCCTCAAGAAGCTGCGCACCGATTACATCGATATCCTCTACCTCCACTGGGTAAGCTGGATTGCGGATGGCTAGCGAGTGTCCGCTTTTGACGCGATTAACAGTGGGACTGGGAGACCTCCGTGGAGGAGGTCATGAACGGCCTCCACAATCTCGTGACGTCAGGCAAGGTCCTGTATCTCGTAAGTCCGCAAACTTCCAACGTCGCACGCAATGGAGACAGCTTACCATAAAATTGTTCCCATGCAGGGCATCTCTGACACACCGGCATGGATCGTGTCGAAGGCGAACTTGTATGCCCGGCTCATGGGGAAGACGCCATTCGTGATCTACCAGGGTGCATGGAGTATCCTCCAGCGCGACTTTGAGCGCGATATCCTCCCCATGGCCCGCTCCGAAGGTACGTATACTGTCCGTTTGGTATTCTACTGTGAAGGCGCTCGCCTGACTGTTCGCAACCCGCAGGCCTCGCCATCGCCCCATGGAATGTCCTGGCCGCGGGCCGGATCCGCACGGACGAGGAAGAGGAGCGCCGCCGCCAGACGGGGGAGAACGGGCGGACCTTGTCGCGCCCTGATTGGGAACGCACCGAACCCGAGCGCAAGCTCTGCAAGGCGCTCGAGGAGGTGCAGAAGCAGGTGGGGGCAAAGAGCATCCAGGCAGTGGCAATCGCGTACGTGATGCAGAAGGCGCCGTACGTGTTCCCAATTGTTGGGTGCAGGAAGAAGGAGCAGTTGGACGCGAACATCGAGGCGCTTGACGTGAGCCTGAGCGAGGAGCACATCAAGTACTTGGAGGGCGTGCTGCCGTTCGACCCTGGTTTCCCGAACACTATGGTGGTGAGTGTCTGGCGATCTGCTCGTTTGCGAGAGAAGGGGGTGCTCACTGGGATTGTAGGGCGACGGCACAGAGTACACGCGATTGGCGCGAACCGCCGCCAACTTCGTCAAGTGGCCGAGGGTACAAGCAATCCGTCCGTGAGCGCTCTGCGGACAGGGAGTGAATCCATCCCTACAGAGAATATGTAGTACTAGCAATATCTAGAATAGAAATATCAATCCACAATGTTGACGGTGCTTACCTGCCAGGTGCAAGTATGAGTTATCCTCCAACTTGAACTGCCACGCGTAGACTGGTGAGGGCGGTCGATTCACTGGGTCTCGCCTTAAAACCTGCTAAAAAGTGGATACAATCCCAAACGTCCATAGTAGTGTTCGAGGAAGAACCATGCGCAATATCCATGATTGCCGGCCAATCGGCGAGGCTGGCCTGAGGTCGACAGTCGTTGTATACTTGTTGTATACAGCATCGGAAGTCGAAGGAGCTGTCCAGCGGTTCATTCGGAGCGGCGACCCGAGGATATTGCCGAGAATGAGCGCTTATGAGGACACACAGTTGAGGCGGAGCTCGAAAATTAGCCTAGTCCTGTACAGTACCACCGATCGCCTTCCTCATCGACAGCGTCCACCCCGCCCACAGCAAGACAACATGGGAAAAGGTTGCTGCGTCTCGTTCTCGCTCGCTTTTGCCTCCGTTGCTCACGAATCCATTCATCTCCCGCCTGCGTACGCCGCTGCGATGTTTATCTTCTAGTTCACGGCTCTCTCGCCCGTGCCGGCAAAGTCAAGTCTCAGACTCCCAAGGTCGAAAAGCAGGAGAAGAAGAAGGTACCAAAGGGCCGTGCTAAGAAGCGGATCCTCTACAACCGTCGGTGCGTTTTGTTCGGCCGTTTGAAGCGTTTGGATGGCGAATTGACCGTCTTTGCAGCTTCGTTAACGTTACCACACTCCCTGGCGGCAAGCGACGAATGTGAGTCGTCAATGCGATTTTATATGCATTCCCCCAGCTCTCTCCCCGTGTCTGGTGCAATTTTGCCCCGAACGTGGGGGTTGTTTTCGATCTTTGAGATGATACACGAAGCATCTAGCATAGTTCACACTGAACCTCGCATGTAGAAAAACATTCATCTGTCTTTCGCTCCTATCTGACTCCCCTTCCGTCCTCTCCCATCCATCCTTTCGCCTCCTCGCACCCTTATGCTGACCCACCTCTTCCCGCTTCCCAGGAACGCCAACCCCGAGAAGTAAAAAGCTCCTGGCCGGGGCCTCATTAGACGCACTAGGCGTCGACCACGCACGCGCGGGACACCTCGGGCTTGAAGCTTGGGCACTCCCGCTGCGGCCCCCACGACGGCCTTGGAGAGTGTTGGTTGTTTTGGAGCTGCAGCATCTGTATCACTCACATCTCGCTTTCATGTTACTCTATCCGCACGCATATGCCCCTCCGTATCCAATTATGACTTAGGGCAATCTCTCTCCAGTGTGATCAAAGGCGTGATCATAACTGCCTATGCATAGTCTGTTCCTGCTTGACTATGATGCTAAGAACACTGCCTTCGTCGCGGTTATCTCGCGAGTTTCAAGGCCCAATTATTTGCGTTCCGTAGGATAAGATATCCATGAGTGGGACGACCCACAGGGAGCATAACATCTCAAGTCGGACACACGCAACATGTTCCGGGGTATATGGTCTACCGTGGAATGAGGGAAGTCTGCCGCTACTTTACAAGGGTGGATACAGCAGTGATGAAGTCCGCCTCCACTAGCGGCGGCGACTCGTTCTTGACGTTCAAATAAGCTGTCCGCAGCCGTTCCGTAGCGAGGTCGTCGAGGAGGGAGAGATTGGTTGTTTTCGGTGCAGCGGCATGGGATGGAGAATTGGATGCAGAACGGGGCTCCGAGATCAACTTGCCGGTGCACTGCACATATCACAGGTCAGCACCGGCAGTCCGAGGAGAGGACGAAGGAACAGGAGGACATACGAGCTTCGCGCCGAACCACGCCCGAAGCGTGATCCCGGTGGATATGGAGTCGCTTGGTGCGAGGTCCCCGTCGTCGTCGTCGGTCATGTCCACGACGTGCAAGAACGTTTTGAGTGCGAGCGGCACGTCCTCGGCGAGATACGCCGTCTCGGCGTACTGGAGGAAGTACGACGGGTTCTGGGGCGAGAGGAGGAGGGCGTGGGAAAGGGACTGGAGGGCGTACGTGTACTGCTGGCAGGAGGCGTACATGTCGGCAAGCTCGAGCCAGCCGTCGGGCTCGGTGTAGAAAGTGTCGAGCATGGCGGAGAGCTCTTCGACGGCCAGCTCGATCTTGCCGGCGTGCCGCAGGACCGAGGCTTTGCGGCGCCATATTGCCTGTCGAGAACGGAGGGGCGGGGCGGGTGTGAGCACGAGAGGAGAAGAGGGGAAGGAGAGGGACAGGACGTACGGCGTTGGATGAGTCTGCGTCGAGTAGTTGGTCGTAGAATCTCAAGACGAGTTCTGGAGACGCAGTGGCCTCCATGCGGATACCTTCCAGACAGTCTACGCGCGGGGAGCGGGGAAACTTGTCGAGAAGAAGCTTGATGCACCTCTAACGAGAGGAATAAGGACCCATACAGGAGGGATCGCAGAGGTACACGCACATCAGCGACTTCAAGGTTTCCCTCGTCAATGGCGGCCAATGCCAACTTCTCTATACCGTCCCAGCCTATATGTACACAGAGTTGTAAGTGCTAAGGAGCTTAGCGTTCGCATAATGCGCACCTTCTTCGCCCTTGGCTGAGAACCCGCCGCGATCGAGGAGAGCCAGCCCAGCATCGAATGTCTCCTTCGACTTCTTGGTCTTTCGCGGTTGGTACGCGGCCAGCTTCTGCAGAGAGTACGTGTATTCCATGCCGTATTCCAGAGAGCAAGAAGTGTGAAATAGTCCAGACGGCAGTCGGTGCGCGGAGCAAGGCCTACGACCTCCAATGGTGAGACCCCGATCCCATTACCATATATGGCAAGGGGGCGCGATCCAACACTGACATCGACAGCTCCTCTCGTTCTTACCCCCCTCAGCCTCGTTGGCTTCAATCCACCATGGGGTAGGTATACCGTCCTACCGTAACGTCCAGATGTACTCACAGCAGGATCATAGCCCCGAAGTCTGCCAGCCGAGCCGCTCCGACTACGTGCGCGTGAACGAGCTCGCGCTCAACGTCTCCTTCTCAGATGGCTCACGATGGCCGTCTGCGACGCCCAACCCCCAGCCTGTTCTCTTGAGCTTCAGCTTCGCGCATGATGTGCGGAATACGGCCGCGACCGACGACCTTGCACATTCGGTCAATTACTCCACTCTTGCGTCGGGGATGAAGACCATCGTTGACTCTGAGGTCTTCCCCTCCCTCGAAGCGTTCGTAGATCGCATATGCCAGGCGCAATACTCGGGGACATCGAGCTTCACCGTGCGCATCGCACGGACGAAGACACTCCTATACGGCGCAGCCTTCGGACTCGAGGTTACGAAGCTGGGCAGGTCTCGGGCGCCCGTGGAGGAGACGTTCTTCTTCCAGGACATAGTTGCGTACGCCGTGATTGGCATTCATGCTCACGAACGGCAGCGGAAGCAGCGCGTGCGGGTAAACGCGTCAATAACGAGAGGGCCAGCGCGACAGCAACCCCTCGACTTCCGCACGCTTGAGCAGCGGATATTCGACGTACGTACTGTGTGTCAAGTGCGGATAGACAGATGATGAACCCAGCATATAGTTTATAGACGACTCCAGATACCTCACTGTCGAAGCACTCGCATCCAATGTTGCAAGCGTCATCCTCTCCTTCCTCAAAGACGAGAGCGCAGTCGTCAATGTTCGCATATCAAAACCCAGCGCAATCCTCGATGCGGACTCCGCTGAGGTCGAGGTTACCCGTACACCGAAGGACTTCCGCGTGGAGCATTCGCAGGTCGCGTTTTCCAGTTCCGCAACACCAATCTCTCAAACGGTCCAGAGCGAGTCCGTGAACTCGCCGTCGACTTCCCGCTTGGCTCCCGCAGCGCGGTCCCTACCACACCGCGCCGCAATCGCCATTGGGGCGAACGTGGGTGATCGGTTCGCGAACATCGAGTGCGCTCTACGCTTACTGGAGACGTCATCTCCCGAAGTCGAACAGTTGAAAATGGCGCAGCGAATCGCGGTGGTGAACACGAGCTTCATGTACGAGACAGCGCCGATGTACGTAGAGAATCAGCCTCGGTTCATCAACTGTGCGTGTATGGTGAGTTTCTCCATTACTCTGTGGCCGGTTTCCTGACGTATTCAAGACTCCTGCAGATTGAGACCGACTTGGAACCGCGAGGTCTGCTGTCGTACTTGAAGCACATTGAAGAGGTCGTCGGGCGTACGGTAACGTTCCGGAATGGCCCCCGCGTGATCGACCTCGACATCGTCACGTACGACGACCTAGTGTTGGACACTAGACCTGAAGGCGCGCGAATAAACCTAGATAACCTTCAAGGCCAACTTATCATTCCACATCCCCGTGTTTCGGAGCGGGAGTTTGTCCTGCGACCACTGGTTGAGTACGTTCTGTCATGTTTACGCACTGCTTCAATCTCCTGACCAGCGGTCCGCTAGTATGATACCGGAATATGTCCTCCCTGGAACCCAGAAGACGGTTGAGGTCCTCTTATCGGAGTTGATGCAGCAACCCACAGACGGAGAAGCCATGTACAAAATCATACCCTTCCCGCGCTACCCCCTTCCCCACTCCGAGACTTCCACGTCTCCACCTGTGGCGAAGCTCCCTCCTGTTCCTCCAACGGCGACGTACTGGAAATACCCTATCGCCCCTTATGCCTCCGGTAGCAAGCACCCCGCACGCAAGACGTATATAATGGCAACGCTCAACGCGACCCCAGACTCCTTCTCCGACGGCTCCGTCCACTACACTCTCCCCGACGCGCTCTCGTATGCCGCCGCCGCCGTCGCGTCTGGCGCGAACATCATCGACATCGGCGGTTACTCTACCCGTCCTGGCGCGGAGTACGTCTCTCCCGAGGAGGAGTTCTCGCGCGTCGTGCCCGTCATCCAGGCGATCCGCGAGGACGGCGCCGCCTCTAACCAATCGCAGACGCAGACGCTCATCAGCGTGGACACGTTCCGGTGGGAGGTCGCGGAGGAGGCCGTGCACGCGGGGGCGAACTGCATCAACGACGTGTGCGCGTTCGGGGGGACGGAGTACCCGCCGACGGAGCGGTCGGAGGCGCACTTCGCGAAGATGCGGCAGGTCGCGCGCGACTTCGCGGTGCCCGTCGTGATGATGCACTCGCGCGGGCCGGCGTCGGAGAACAAGGACTATTCGGCGTACGACTACGCGAAGGACGGTGATGGACGCGGCGCGGTGGTGGAAGGCGTGAGGGTGGAGCTGGGGAGGAAGGTCGAGAAGGCGGTCAAGGGCCCGGGCGGGATACGGCGGTGGCTGGTCATGGTTGACCCTGGGATCGGGTTCAGTAAGACGGTCGAAGGGAACGTCGAGCTTCTCCGGGACGCGGCGAGCATCGTTGCTGCGTACCCGCCTCGCCTGCAGAACACGAACCTGAAGGCGGAGGACTTGCCGTCATCGCGCCCGGATCGGAACCCGTTGGAAGGGTACCCGCTACTCATCGGGACGTCGCGGAAGTCTTTCTTGGGCGCGGTGCTGCAACAGCCCGATGCGGATGGTGCCGGGAACTACCAAGGACGCCAGACGAGGCCAGACGAGCGGGACTTTGCCACGGCTGCGGCGGTGAGCTGTGCTGTGCAGCAGGGGGCGAGCGTGGTGAGGGTGCACGATGTGCTAGGGTTGGGGGACGTGGTCAGGGTTGCTTCTGCGTTGTGGTCGTGATGTTGAGCTCAAATTGGACTTGAGGATGTAGGTGAGTATGGCTTGTTCGCCTCACTGGTTCTAATTTTCTATTTAGTAGGCGTTGCGTGTACACTTGGCCTATGGAAAGGATGATTGCATTGAAGCAAGCAGCTCTATTTGCGATGGCTCTTCAAGTTGCAACGTTTCATTTAGGTTTAGGAGCTTTTCGATGAATGCTCAGCGGATTTATACCGGCATCGTTCAAAGGCTTATAGAGTATAGATTACTGACCCGTGGACACAAGTCGGACAGCTCGCATTCATCGTAACTACGGCGGCACGTACTTGGAGAGAATTGTCCTGACTCACTGTGACAGTCGCACCTAATAGCACACAATTATTACTTAGTTGAAGCTTGAAAGGGATATGCTTACGTGATGGGATTTGTAACAAAGCAGAGAGTTACCTTGTTTATCGACTTGAGCGTGGTCGTCGGCGGCGATCCCTCGAGATCCAAGCTACAACTATCTAGCCTCCTCCTCGTCCCCTCTTCGCCCCAGAACCCGCCTCATGTCTAGATATCCTCGTCGGGACGTTTGCTGATCCTCACACCTTAACCCTGTACACTACTGTCCGAACAATGGCCCCCTCTGCAGCCCCCGCTCCCAGTCCTGGTACCGCACCTCCTTCGGCCACTAAACGCACCCCAAGCTCGACATCAGAACGGCCAGTCAGGCAACGAGTCGAGGATCTCGAGGTGAAGCCGTACGTCATCGTGGGTGACTTGGGAAAGGGCAGCTTCGCGACAGTGTATCGAGGGTATCATGAGGTGCGTCCTTCCATGCATCCCATCACTCAGCCACCACCTTACCCGCCCATGTCGCCGTACAGCAAACACACCACCAGGTCGCAATTAAGACCGTGAACCGGAGTGGGCTCAGCCCAAAGCTCTTCGATAACCTCCAGGGCGAGATCGAGATCCTCAAGAGCCTGTCCCATCGTCATATTACCCGACTGCTAGATGTGATAGTAAGTCTTGTCTTCCTTCATATCCGGGGTGAAGGCGCAGGGCATACTACTTATGCGGGGGTCGATTCTGCAGCGCGCAGAGCGGAACATATACCTCATAATGGAGTTCTGTGCCGGCGGCGATCTCGCTAACTACATCAAGAAGCGAGGGCGTGTGGAAGGTCTGGAATACATTCCCTCCCCTGGCGCGGCTCCGACATATTACCCACATCCGAAGTCGGGAGGCTTGGATGAGATTGTGGTACGAAGCTTCCTTCGACAACTAGGTATGTACGCTTCCATATTTTATGCCCTGGTCACCTCCAACGTGTGATTAGCCCGCGCTATCAAGTTCCTGCGGCAACGGAATCTCATACACAGAGACATCAAACCGCAGAACCTCCTGCTTAACCCTGCCGGTCCGGATGAGTACTCGAGAGGGCATCCAGTAGGCGTCCCTGTGCTCAAGGTCGCCGATTTCGGGTTCGCTCGGTTTCTTCCTCAGGCCATGATGGCGGAGACATTGTGCGGGTCACCGTGAGTGCTATTCGGAGTGGTATAACCCGATACCTTGTCTTACGCCCCGCAGACTGTACATGGCCCCAGAAATTCTGAGCTACCAGAAGTACGACTCGAAAGCGGACCTCTGGTCCGTTGGTGCCGTGCTGTACGAGATGGCCGTCGGCAAGCCACCGTTCCGTGCGCAGAATCACATTGAGCTGCTGAAGAAGATCGACAACTCGAAGGCTATCAAGTTTCCCGACGAGGACCCTGCCATGCACCAGCGCGCGCAAGCCAAGGGCGAGGAACTCAAGACCGTCCCACCCGACATCAAGATGCTCATTCGGAGTCTGCTCAAGCGCTTACCTGCGGAACGTTCCAGCTTCGAAGAGTTCTTCACGAGCACGGCGATGGTCAAGTCGAAGTTTCCTAGACCGCGCGAGCCGACACCACCGCCGCCCGATGACGAGGATGACGACCCAGACAAGATACCGGAGCACTACAAGCACATCCCGCCGGAGGTGCTGGATCCTAAGGCGATGATCCCGGGTACCAAGATCAAGTTTAAGCGCAGAACGTCTCAGGGAGTACCCGAGAGTGCGTTGCAGGACGGGTAAGTCCCTAGTAGTTCACACAGCACGTTCGAGAGGTCTTATTCACATTGTGGCAGATCCGACGAGAATGTCGCAGGGCCTTCCCGTACCTCGGCAGTGCATCCTCCGCAGTTCAGCCCTGCTGCGAAGATAAAGCCGTTGTCTCCGGACACCTCCCTTATTCCTGGAGAGACCGAAGAAGACGGCGCGCTGCGCCGAGAGTATGTCCTGGTTGGCGACAAGCAAGCGGTTGAAATCAACCGCGCTGTTGATGGTACGTCTATTGTGAATCTCGCCAAGTGCACCCATTGGCTCATGGCTCATTGCAGAGATTACCTCCCGTCGACGACCATTGCGCGACCGCAAAGCGTCGCCATTACCCGACGATGCGGTCAGTCCCGGAGTAGAATCCCCTCCGTATGACTTGCCCGGCCCAAACAACGCGAATACCACATTCCCGCCACCGCCGAACGTCAACATGCCCCCACTGTCGTCGTCACCGTCTAGCTTAAATGGGCGGACGAATGGCAACGCTCTCACACGAGCGCTCAGCATTGCCACGGGTATCCTGCGTGGGTCGAAACGGCGGCCGTCGACATACCAGAATGAGTTCACGCCATCGTCGCCGCGTCGGATGCAGACCTTCGGTGGCACGCGGGGTCAGGGACTGGGGCTGGAGCTGCAGGGCGTACGTGACGCGGAAGAAGACGAGCTGCTGGCTGGCCTTGAGGAGCTCGCTCAGAAGACGGAGGTGTTGACGCACTGGGCGGACGAGATGTATGACTACGTCAAGGCGTTCCCACAGAGTGAGTACCACATTATTTCGATGTGGCCCATCCATGATCCACGTCCTCTGAATTGGATTGATGATATTGACTGATCGTTTGGTCCGATAGAACCGCTCCCAGATCCGACGAAGTTCTCGCGGCGGGAGGGAGAGACGGACCGCCTGGCCGCGCGGCGGAAGAACGCGGATATCCAGGCGGAGTACAACGCGATGACGTGCGTGGCGCTGTACATGCTCCTCATGTCGTTCTCGCAGAAGGGCATCGACAAGCTGCGCAACTTCCATGAGCACCTTCAGATGCGCGACCCGGACGGGGAGCTCGAGGTCAGCGAGGGTTTCGATGAAGGTGAGTGGTGTTGTCAGAGTTCATGATGGGAATGACAAACAATTAACTGGTCGGTCGGGGAATAGCGTTATCATGGTTCAAGGATCATTTCATCAAGTGCCATGACCGTGCTGCGTTGGTCAAGACCTGGCTTCCGGCGCAGTACACCGGTCCCCCGACGTTTTTGGACCAACTGGTATATGATCGTGCTCTGCTTCTTGTGAGTCGTTTGCGATACGTCATGTTGTCCGCCGGTGGTGACTGGTATTTTTCAGAGTCGGACTGCGGCCCGCAAGGAGCTACTTGATCAGGCGACAGCCCCAGACGAATGCGAGAAGCTTTACGAAGAGTCCCTTTGGTGCCTGTATGCGCTCCGAGACGACCTTCTTCAGGCCGACAATCCGTTCTTGGACGAAGACCGGAGCACGATCTCCACTTGTGCGTAATCATCCTTGATATGTTGGTTATCGGAACGGCTTCATAGACAGTGTCGATTTTAGGGATCAAGCGCACGAAGCTCCGCCTCGTCCGGTGTCGTGTCCGCATGGGCATGAGCGACCGTGAACGCGTCAAGGACGCGCGCCGTGATGATAATCTCACTGACGTCCAGCGAATACCCGCCCCGTGGGACCTGGCTACCGCTCAGGGTGAAGTGCCTCAGGAACTCGACCCTCAGAACCCTCAATGATCTTGGTTATCAAGTCTGTAGCATTGGTATTGACTCACCCTCATTCTCATCGCTAGATGTGCCATGCATCGTGTGTATACTATTACTATTGTAAGCTATTTGGGACCATGCCGTGACGACTATTTAACTCCACGCTCCCTCACGTCTTTTATCACGCTGATCCTCCTTCCTGCCTACTCTTGCCTCCCGATCTCGCCCAAACCCATCCTCCTATGGTCATCCTATCTGTTTTCCTGCATTTTCCTTGGTTTACTATGCTCTCGGTCGCATGTGTGTATATAGTTCACGGACAGATGTGGATGCTGGTCGCAATCGTTGCGCCGTTACTCGTTCATTCTTCTCCGTTCTTCAGTTTTCCCATTATGATATCAACATTTGTATTAGTACCCGCATTATACAGTCTCGTTTCACTGTAGTCCTTCGTTATCTGGCGTCGCTTAGACGAGATATTATGGTACGTACACCCATTTTCTCATCCCATTTTCGAATTTTGGGTCGTGGTTAGTCCAATCAGTTTTGGTGAGTACTCCTCATATCATCCTTTACTAGGCTCGCTCGGACGCTTTAGCGTCTACGCACAACAGGCAGCTGGGTTAAATATAATGTCCGGCAAACGGCATCCGTCCTGCGGATGAAGATCCGAATTTATATTGCTAACTTACTTCTAGAGCCCGTAAGCTCAAGCTAAACGACCGATGGGCGACCACCTCTCAAACTCAAACCCGAGCCCTGCACCCTGCCCTGACGGGTGAGCACCGTTACTCAATATTTCTGACATGGCTCAATACTGGTGAAGGTGACATTGATTGTGATCGCACATGACAACGTGCTCAACGTAACACCCTATACTAGAGATAGGAAGCCGGGTGTGTCAAGAAGAGAGCGAGGTAAGAGTAAGCAAAAACACATAGGCTACGGAAGGAAGGGATCCAAAAAAGTGCTTAGTTACAGTAGCACTGCTATCAAACAGCTGAAGCAGCCGACGTTGTACAAACGGGACGAGCATTCTGCAATCGCCTTCTCTTGTCGCATGTCGTTCCCCACTCCCCACCCTCAACATGCCCGCCTCCGCTCAGAAAGACAGGATGGAATACCGTCGGATGTGCGATTGCTGCAACAGATGAACGTATCAGCACAACATTCCAAGAAGCGAACGCAAATCCACTCACGCCCGACACCAACACCAACGCGTCCTCGGCCACCATCACCGCCTCAAAGAGCCCCTCCCCCTCTGGGAGAGGCACGAGCCTCCTGGCCCTGTACGGCAGCGCCGTCGTCACCTCCTCCGTGAACACCCTCGCCGGCTTGAACACGGTCGGAATCGCCATGACGCCTTGCATGTCCTCTGCCTCGCCCCGCGCCCGCCGCTTCGCAAGCTGGTTGAAGTCGAACGTGTACACGACCCTCCCCCCGGGCTCGGGCCTCCAGAGCGCGAACGTCATCCCGTACACGTAGCACACCCACACCGGAGAGTGCGTCACCGGCGTTCTCATGAGCCGCGACCCGCGCGGGCCCCACTCACGCCACGCGAGGTGGCGGCGCGTCTCCCCCGGAGTGAGCGCGGTGAGCGCGGTGAGGAGCGTCGACGCGGGCACGAGCGAGAGCAGGCCGAACGGTGCGTTGACGCTCATGACCCAGAGGGTGACGACGAACAGGCGGTCCTCGTGCGCGACAGAGAACGGAACACGGAGCGCGGGGCTGGGGCGCCAGTACGGCGCGGGGTCCGAGCGGACGGACATGGCGACGACGGCGAAGGCGTCGTCGAGCGGCGGGTAGTGGAACGCGCAGACATAGTCGACCTCTGAGAACGGTACGGGCGTGGAGGTCGAGGTCGACTCGAGGTCGACGACGGCGAGGAGCGGCGTGTTGGGTCCTTGGACGACGTTATCTTCATCGATTTCAAGGGCCGGTTGGACGGCGAGGAGGAGGTAGCGCGAGGTCAAAAACGCGAAGGAGGGTAGTTCGGGTCCTGTGATGTGCTGATAGTAAAGTAAGTAATGGGGAGTCGGTGCGGAGACATAGGCATCCGATGGTCTCGTCGCCAGCCGTCTTCGGCCACACCTCGGGGTAGGAGACAGGAAAGCAATCGGGTCCAATACGTCTGGTGAAGTTGGTATAAACGGGCGGGAGGCTGCCTCTGCCCGAGCTTTCGTGCATGTAATGCGTCGACAACGACACCGGGCGTCGTTCAACATACGTGCTCTTAGGTAGAACCCGATTGTATGCGTACGGCGCAAGACATCAGTCCCACTTTCTGCACAAGACGACCCTCGAAAGCACGCGAATGGCCTTCCAATGCCACCAATGTTCTCCCTTCATGGCATGCACGGATACATTGGCGAACGGACGCATACAGCCAAGTAATTCACCAGACGTTATGGGAGGATCTCATCGTGGTCTTATGTCTCTCTTCTTCCCGTCCCAAACCACATACGAGGCCCTCCTCGAACGTCTGGTGACGAGAATAGGCGAGGCATGGAGACAGACGTACCAAGTGCAATGTGCCAGTCTTCCACTCCCAAATGAGGAGCTCCGAAGTGTCCTCGCCCTGGCTCGACATGAGAATGCCGAGATAATCCTCGGACGTCTGGATGGCATACGAGTAGCCACCCGGTTTCGGCTTGTACATGAGCATGCCCGTCCTGGGCGCAACAGGATGCGGCGTACCCGTCGAGAGGGACTTCAGATGTATGCGCACCGTCAAATCGAGGCTAATGAGCAGTACTGTCAACGCTACTGACAAACCACTGTCCGCGAACGCACGGCGCTCACCGGTCCCAAAAGTGCTCGATCACAACCAGCAAATCCTGCGCGGGGTCCATGCCGAAATCGCGTATTTTGCAGCCCACGTCGGGGATCGTCCATTCGGTGCCCTGGATCCCCCGGATCGCGGACGGGATCTGCTTGAAGTGTAGCGTGCGCTCGCCCTGCGCCTGGGCAAGGACGTTGCCATAGAGCTCCCAGACGCCGCCCTGGTGCATTTGGACGTCGTCCTTTGCGGTCCACGCGAGCTTGTCCCACGCATCCTGGCGCGCGCGGAGGATGGAGAGGCGTTCGGCGGGGGTGAGGTTGCTGGGCGGGCCGTCGGCCATGCCGGCGACGGCGAGCTCGATTTTGTACTCAGCGCAGACGTCTTTATCGATGAGAGCCTTGAACCGGGTGCAGACCTAGGCGACCTCTTTGGGTCAATGATCAGTGTAGCGGAGTGAATACTTCAGGTCGATTACCTGGCGGCAACGGAGGAGGTCTTGGACGCCGAGGCAGAGGAGGATCGACATGATGAGCTCAGGCGGGAGAGAGATGAGTTCAAGTTCCATTGGTGGCAGAAGGAGAATTCGTTCGTGGGCGATGTGTATGTCGGAGGAAAGGGTGAAATCGAGGGCTATATGCGGACTGAGGAGTATGTGGTACTACGAGGACGACTGCGACCTTGGCATAGGCGCTCAGTAGCTTCCAGATCTTAGATCTGAACATCATGTCATACCTTATGTAGATTGAGACCGTTGACTCTTGCTTTGGCTGTCGTAGTACTAGCAGTCTCTTCGACTCCCTCGAGTGCTGTCGTCGACAACTCTCATCTGCTTCCCTCTCTCTGTGCAGCACATAACGTTCCTACCGGTTGTCTACACCTTCCACGTTCCGCCGTGGCCGTGGCGCTCCGCAGACGACTCACGACCTCTTGACCCGCTCGTCCGAATCGCCCTTCACAAACACTCTTTGCCCGCCGTCGATCATGAGCACAGAACCTTATCGCGAGCATGAAGGCCTCCTGGACGAGAACGGGAACCCGATAGAGACATGGGGAGGCAAGTTCGAGCGCAAGTTCAAGGAGAACCCGTTCGTCCCAGTCCGTGCGTCGTATCCTCCTCCCTTTCGTCCTCCTATTCCTCTTCCTATTCCTCACTCGCCCACTGCGTTGCAGTCGCCGGCCTCACCACGGCCTCCCTCATCATCGCCGGCGCGAAGCTCCGTCGGCGCGACAGCGCCTCGCTCAACAACTGGCTCCGCGTCCGTGTCCTCATGCAGGGTCTCACCGTCGTCGCCATCGTCGGCGGCTCCTGGTGGTACGGCCAGATGAAGCACCAGAAGGAGGCCACCGCCACGGTCGCCGCGGAGGAGCAGGACAGGCTCATCGAGCGCGCCGCGTTCGAGAAGCGGCTGCGCGCGGCGGAGGAGACAGACCGCCTGGAGAAGCTCGAGGAGGAGGTATTGGTGAAGCAGGCATCTCAGCGAGGGAGTGGGAGCGGTAGTGGGGGCTGGGTGGGTGGGTGGTGGGGGAGCGGGAAGGGCACACCGGGCAAGGACGCCTCGCAGTAGGGTTCCATGGCTGTATGGGTATGTAGCCGTACAGTCTGCATATATGGTGCACTCTCCACTCATCTTCTCCGCGTCTCTCATACACATTGTACAATATAGAGCGCATATAATCTCTCGCATTCGCATTTCCAAAACTCCCTGCCCCTGGCCAAGTACTCGCGCATGCATGCGTAATCTGACCATGGTCAAACAGTTGATGACATGCAAACTAACTAGCAAAGGTACGACTTACCTCTGTTGCACATGGCATGGCGGGAGATGGCGGGACGGGGGACTTGGGACGATAAGCCTCGCGGGCCCTCCTCACACGAAGGCTTTCAATATTCTCATTACTAGCCGCCATGCAGAGTCGAGATGAAGACGATCTCGTCATTTTCTTTCAACCGATAGTCACCCTCCCCCTCCAGCTCCCAATCCGTATCGTTGATCAGAACAAGAACGCCCGGTCGTCTAAAATGTCAAGTTTCAGCCTCCGTCTCATCGAAGTCGAAACTCGAAGCAAAGTGGACTAACACTGTCCCGTTCTCGATGAACAGCTCCTCGCGTTCCTTCAACAGGTTGTCCCGCAGCCATAAGAGGAGGTAGGTAACGTCCGCCGGCTGTTTGGGGGGTTCCGAGTTGTCTGTGGACGGCGAGGCGGGGGACGCGGATGCGGATGCCGGGGCGGGAACGAGCGCGGGCAGGTCAATACGATGTGAGCGCTGATTTGAGAAGAGCAACTCGAGACCGCCGCCGAACTCGATCTTCAGCGATATCGTCGACATGGCGGTACTCGAAGATATGGATGCTGATGCTGCAGGAGGACAAGCCCGACGCGCGCGAAGGTAGATTGGAGGGCAGCAAGAGCGCGAAGAGCGCAAGGTTCATCTGATCATCATTCAATTGGAAGAGGTCGATTGTGGGCGCTTCAAAGATATCGGGATCTCCCCAGCGCTGGTATGTAGACGTCAGGCCGTGCACGTCGGAATACACTCTCATCATGCACTGGCAGGATGCATGGACTCCGAACCTCTGGCATTTCACCGCAATCCGGGGTGAGTACCCCCCCTGCCGCCCTCTATCCCCTTCCATAACATTGACCTGCCAATGGTACGTGTCCCTTTCGTTATCACCACCGGTGCTGGAGCGCAAGCGATTTACTGATTCCACTGCCGATTTCACAGGATCATCTCCTTCCACTACCCGTTCCTCGAAGCGAAAAGTGACCCCTTCTCAGGATAGGTAAGTATTTAAGACTTCTTAGGCGTCATTTCCCGCAACGCCGTCGTGCTGCCTCCTGCCGCAACTTGAAATTTCCGAAAAGAGGTCACAGAGATAACCAACGCCATCGCCATCCCCGACGCCCTGACCCTCTCCTTTTTTTAATATACTCTTCAGCGCTGTCACGGACGTGGCACCCTCCGGCGCTCGTATCTGCTGTCGCCGCCGTTTCCCCGGTAAGCCACAAACCGTGCGGGGTAACGCTGACTGACAGGCGGTGGGAGGATTCCACACGCGCCTGGTACTTGCGACACCGCTTGACCTCCACCCCTTCGTCCCTCGACATGCAGGGATTCGGAACCTTGGTCTCCTGATGCCGTCGGCGCAGGTCTTCCAGGCATGGTTCAGCGGCTCTCCCGGCTACTCCTCTGTGCTGTCACTGCTGTGCCTATGGAGGCTGTCGGAACGTGTTTCGTAGTGTAATGGACGCGTAAGCGACCCGACGCATCCAAACATATAAAATACGCAATGATGGAGCCCTGGCCGCCAACCTGAGCACGCCTTGGGACACCTCGCTTCTCGCCTCACACGCCACTAGTCTCCCCATCATGTTCCTCTGGATCGCGCTGAGGCGCATCGTCTACATCATCACCTCCTCCGTCAAGGAATTCCTCTATGTCGCCAGCTTGTACATCTGGGACTTCGTCCTCGTCATCCTCAACCTTATCACCCCCGACTTCCGGAGCGGGAAGGTCATCAGCAACGGCCGTCCCGGATACGGCGGACACTGGCCCCAATACGTCGCTGCCCAAGCCGGAGACAGCAGGTCGCCTTGTCCAGGGCTTAACACCCTCGCCAACCACGGTACGCCCCCGCATCCTTCGTGTTTCACACGGATCTCGACTGATACTACCGGTATGCGGTGGATAGGCATACTCCCTCGTGACGGGAAGAACATCAAGTTCGCGGACCTCCCCGCGGCGATCCGCAAGACATACAACATGTCGCACCCGTTCTCGATGCTCCTGCCTCGCCAGGCCGCGCAGCTCCTCAACCGCGACCCCGGCAGCGACTCGTTCGACCTCTCCGACCTGAGCGTGCACAACATGATCGAGCACGACGCCTCCTTCTGCCGTACGTTTTCCGTTCGTTCGTTCTCCTCCTGCATTCAGGTGTTCACTGCGTATTGTGTTGGGATGCTTACAGGGAAGGACATCTACTACGACGTCACGCAGGCGGCCGCAGCGGCCCCGGTGGTCAACGACCTGCTCGCGCTCGAGACGCAGACGCTCGCCGCAGCCGACATGTCGAACTTCCTGGGCAAGCGCCGCGTGCAGTGCCGCAAGGACAACCCGCAGTTCAGCCTCTCGCTCGGCCAAAAGTTCATCGGCAGCACCAAGTACGTCCGCCCCGCTCCGTCCCTGCCGACGCGACCGACTGACCACTATCATCCCTCTGTGCGTTTCGTACAGCGCCGCGTTCGTGCTGAAGGTCTTCGGGGGCGTCGTCGCGGACCTGCGCGCGTTCCTGGGCGAGGAGCGGCTGCCGGACGGGTGGGAGCCGCGCACGCGCCACCGGATGGGGCTCACGATGTCGGAGATCAACATGAAGATCGCGCACATCGAGCTCGGGGTGAAGGAGGAGGTCGACGGGACGATGGCCGCGCCTCGCGGGCCGTTGGTGGCCGCGAAGGGCGGGAAGGCGGATTAGTAGGGTTCACTTGGCGTTCACGAATTGTGTCCGCGTCGGAGTCGGCGGTTACTACAATTGCTTTGCGATCACCACCAGTTTTGGTTTTAGTACTTGTCCGACAACTTACTACGAGTCCTCGCTGGGATCTACGTTGGGTACAGGTCGTCAGCCAGACTTTACACAAAATGATAATGGGGTCTTCGTACATGCTAAAGCGTTAGCCTACTCATCTAGCCGCCAGATCAACGTTCAACTCCGAGCCTTATTATGTATGATGATAAGTCGGTTGCTGGACACTGGCAAATCACTATTAACGGGGCGGTCTGCTCACGAATGGCAATGTAATAGGGCTGATTCTACTGGTCGGTTTAGGTCGACCGAAACGGGCAAGGCAGACGCCGAAAGGAAACGAGGAACTGTGATTAGCGCGCATTAGCACTGGCAACAGCAATTTCAACGATCACCCAGTGACACCGCCGAGTTTGTTTGTTTGTTTGTTAATCCCGTTTATACACATTTCAAGGCCGAGCCTTATGTAGTGTCGTACACGTGACCAACTAATTATAAGGACCAAGTGTACGGAAATCAACCTCCGACGATCCAGTTCGCGTCACCTCGGCCCGGTTCATCTGGGACAACCTCCACATTTGTTATTGCCCCAACGGTCCGCTCCTCCGTTGGGTGGTCCCCCCCGCGCTAATTGGTCTGTGCGAGAACGCCCGCAGCCGGCCGGGGTCTTTTTGACGCTCGCATTGGCGAGCCTGCCCGCAGGCTTAAGGCTAGCCTGGGGTCATCATAATGATGGATAGGGTGATTGGCGATTATGATGACAAAGTTAGGGGGGCTAAGGGGCCGTGGAACCCGCCTCGCCGGGCCGTTTGGGTTGGGTGGGCCAATGGGGAAGGACGTCGGTGATATCGGGGTGATGAATGAAGAGAGTGGACGTGTTATGGGCGGCAAAGAAAGTGGTGATGGGGTACCCGTTGCGGGATTCGAACCCGCGGCTCGCAGAGCAAAGGCTCCTGAGCTGCCTGTGACTCGTGCCACTGAGCCACCGGGGCCCACACCGCCGAGTCATAACCACTGCTGCCTGCACTTCATCAGACACGCCATATTCTTGTTTTGCATGCAGAACAGCGTTGAGGATGACTGATGTATTGCTCCCCTCTAGGTCCGACCACAGCGCACTTTTGTCGGTCAACTCAGTGACGCATTCGTGCAGTGGCTCTCGACATTCTCCGCCGCCCCTGGTCGACAGCCCGTCCAATTTTGTGGGAGAGCCGTGGAGACGGCGTACCAATGTGGTTAGGGCTACAGATATGAGCGGTGAGCCCATTATTGTCCTTGACGGCTGCCACCAGCTCGGTCTTGCGGAGCATATTCACGACGGTGGCCATGGAGTGGCGCGCCTTGGAGACCTCAAGAGCGAACACCCCAGATCCGGTCCCGAGGCAGAAACAGTGCACTCTCGCTCTCCTTTGCAACTGACCACCAGGTCTTGTCTACTCGGGGCTAGGAGCGTCAACGAGCTCTTGATGGTTATGTACGACGTTCTCGAAGGTACGTGTCAAGTCTTGTTGAGGAAAGAGCCGTATCTCAATGTGCGTTACAGTTCATCGCACCTGCCTGTATGAACGGAAGAACATTGGCGGTGCGAGGTGGGGCAGCAAGAACATGCCACCGACCATCCAAAATGTGCTAGCTGGCCCGGGACTGACCGGGTGAGCGATCTTCATCATTTGGCTTTATGATGTGCTGATATTTCGTCAGACCTGCTCAAGATCCTGTGCCGTTCAAGTGCTTGATTATCGATCACGACGACGCAGCACGGTTGGACAGTTTCGTACATGACCCTCAGGACCTCACGCGACGCACTGTAAGTTCCGCCACTGATGCTCGTTTAGCGACATTTCCTTATCCTTGCTTACAGGGTACACCTATGTATGTCGCTCGCGGTGCCTGCCTTGGTGTTGTCTTCACGCATCTATGGTGCCACACCTCACCACGCATGCCAGAGCTTTCTGATCAAGCTCGCGCGCTCTACGTTCGCGTGCACGGAAACGAGCGTTACGAGCGGTACAATGACAAGGATGGGACTCGTCATGGAGCCCGTCCACCGGATATGGACGAGGAGTACGAGACGGCGCCTCAGTTTCGCCATCGACCGGAACACGACGTCGAGTCCGTCTATTGGTCTATGGTGTCTGCGCTCCTTCGCGTTCATCCCAAGGGCGTTGACAAGGAAACACCGGAACCCAATATCGTGGCCACTGTCTGGAACACCCTGCTCTCACACAAGATTCCTGACCAGGGCTTCTTGCACATGGATCTACGTCATAACATCGTTGTCATGACACAGGGGGCATGGCGAGCACTCTTCCTGGGCGACATGCAGGACGTCGGCACTCTGCTGCATAAGATATCTGGACACATCATTCCGGAGTACGCGCTATGGGACGATAACCTCCAGCCCGACCATCTGCACGAGGCTGTACAACGTCTTATCCTCCAGTACCTCACCGATCACAAGGATATTCCTCGAGATCCTGAGCACGTCCATCCTATCACTCTCATGCGACAGTCCTTGGTCACTCGACTTCGACTCTCTAGACAGTCCTTGACTGAGCACGCAGGCGCAACTTCAGAATCCCCCCCTGGAACCCCAGCAACCGAGGGACCCGCCGACCGGGCGTTGACGGACGAGGAGACGGGCGGTGTGACCAAGCTCAAGTCCATGGACAACGACACTGCTCTCTCGCTCGAGCGTATTGGTTCGTCCGCGTCCGAGACCCGTGTAACGGCCTCTCCAGGTCGCGCGATCGCAGCCTCCAAGCGCAAGAGCTACAGTCAGACAGGACGCCGCACCAAACGCCCGAGGGTCGAATGTGGTGCACCGTAATTGACCGAGCAGGGCGTTGAAGGGAGCAAGGGCTCGACTAGTCGATAATCAATTTCTGTATGCACGTAACAACCCAAGCTATAATTTCTTCCTTCGCGTGGTTGGGGCCATGGGTGTGGTCCGGCCCAGTAGTAGAGCGTTCAAGAATGTCGACCTATGTAGTAGCTTCATCCGGATTGCTTCACTGCAGGTTGGACGATTGTCCCGGCGTGACTCATAATGGCACTATGGAGGCCAGCCGGAGGAGTCATTGAATCCCACAAAGGAAGGAGTCCTTTCATTTTGAGCTCATCTCCGCGCAATTGGAAAGTTATACTGGAGGTCGCACTCAACGATTACGATTTGGACGGGAGAAAAGTCGTAAAAAAGGGATTACCCGGGGAAGACTTTTCTCTGCACGTGACCAAATTAGAGACAAAAGTCTCCCAAAAGGAGAACTTTTTGCTCTAATTTTCTTCTCTTTGTCACGTGTAATAGAAACGTTGACCGCGAGTAATCCATTTTGATCCACTTTTCTCCCGTCCAAAATCCCGAAATGCCCGCCGTGACTCACACTACTTAGGTGCAAATCAGGATACTTCGCCCGAACTACTGTAGAGATTATGGTGAGATAAGTCTGAATATCTTTACCATCCTCCGCCGCAACGACGGTAATACCTCTTTGTAGCTGAATACACCCCCTTCACCGTCAGTGCCGCTCTTTACAACAGGTCTACAAAGGGCTTTACGATCGCTAAGGCAAAGGATGGTACTGCGCCTTGCATACTTCCGTGAAGACGCAAAATTTCTTTTAGCACCTAATGCTTGATGTCACGGTCACATCGCTACTCAACGCCTCTTGACCGCACCACAAAAGATTGGGTTTTCTCGGGTTCAAGCCCATATAACTGGAGGAGTTGTGTCGATGATGAATCAGATTAATGTAAAATTAATTTCAGAGGGTTGTATACCTGTCGAGATGTCTTCAGAAACCCTACCTCCAGTCGGTAAGTCTTCGAAAGTTGAAGCCACAAAGTTCCCGCGCACTGTGCTTCACTCCTGTGGTAGAACGAGGTCCTAATACACATTTTACTAGCAATTCCGCAATATCTGTCTGCTTGCGCTACGTTTCGGTGGGTAGGGCAGACAGGACTCGCCCAACGGGTGCTCTGGCGGTTCCTGGGCTACGAAGTAGTCCAAGGTTTAGGGGGTAAGAATCACGCCGTAAGTTACGGTAACATCACCCCCACGTGGTGTCACTGGTGACAGTTCCACCAAAGTCACGCAGACCATGCGGTCCCACACAGCCCCATTCCTTGTTTGTAAGACGTGCCTGCTTTGTCATCATTGCCACGCTTGTCGCTATAAGAATCAGGGCGCCCAATTGAAGCTCTTCCTTTTCCCCTTCCTTTCCCCCACCCGTCAGCAATGCTGCCAGACCCCACGTCTATCCCGCCATCGACAACCATCCAGAGCGGATTCAACCCACATGTCGGCCCGTCGAGTGAGTATTCAGCTTGAAAGTGCCCTCACTAGGACTAATTCGCCACAGGAATCCCGTTTCCCTCCATTCCAGCACCTTGCTCGTCGCTGGCAACACCCTGTGGGGATGGTACGTCACCCGCTCCCTCGCTGTCCAAGCTGACTGCCCACTGAACCGAAATATGCCTAGGGCTCCCATTAGGGCCGACGAGGAGGCCTCGCGATGGTGAGCAGGGTCGCACGTCCGCGCTCGGTGAGTCGATCGCCACCGACAATCCTGTCTCCCACCACTCACCATTCTCGAACAGGGGCCCACTCGAGTTCCATCCCTGGTGAGGGATTCTTTAGTCGGTCGTCCAATGGTACGCAGTATCCTAGGTGGCCGAGTCATGTGGCCTGATGTTGCGAGGAACAGTACCTGTCGCTCCTGTCGCTGGCCGCTCCGCTGTGGAGGAAGACGCGTCATCCCCTATTGGTGAGTGCCCAGTTCCTTGTTTGAGGACTCTGCGCTGACCGCCGGCCATTGCTGCCGTTACAATGTCGCTGAAATACCTGTCATATCGTCGTTGAAATATCTGTCACATCGTCGTTGAAATACCTGTCACATCATCATAGAAATACCGGTCACATCGTCGGTCGTATTGTCGTTGATGGATGGCGTTGTGTCGTCGTTGATTACCACTGGTCGTTGCCATGCCTCGTCGCCACCGGTCGCGGACATATTGTTATGCTTGACGACTAATCGTACCTTGACTGTCTCTTGCCACGTATACGCGCTTTGTGATGCACATGATATATGCCATTCAGTTATTGATGCAACCTATATGGTCTTTCAAGGCGGTCAGCTATGTCCTGTCACCCGAAAAATTAGTAAGGCGCACCTGGACGCCCTGTTTCAATTCGTCCTTGCGAGCACACCATCGTATGTGAACACTGAGCGTGCCAAGGGCGGGACCCTGATGGTCGTTTGCGAAGTCAAAACGGTCATTGACTTGTATGGTTACTGGCGCACTGGTCAACTGAAAGCGATGGCCTGTCTCCACAAAGTTGAGTTCACGACCCGCTCATCTCGGGAGCAGATCATGCAAGGCTTAAGGACGCACAGCTGTGAGGGGGTCTGCCCAATGTATGGCTATATTTTCGACATGTTGAGTGCACCTCGAATGGGCATCCAGTTTGGATGTAGAACCAGCGACGGAACACTGCAAGGAGGATCCACGCACGTGAACTCAGGACAGGAACCACCGGCGCAGGCACAAATGCCCAGAAATTTAGGCTCAGAAGCTGCTGACGACCTTCAGGGAGCACCCCAGGCAGAAGTGGATATGAATGCATTTCCAGAAGGAGCTAATGACATTGTGGATCATTTGCAGGTGGCAGATGCAGACTTACGACGCAAAATTATAGCGGAATGGGAGGATGTTACGTCTACGGCGGCACTCACGGATGAGGTATGCGCGGTTTGCGCCAGAGGCACGCCACCGTTGAAAATCCAGTCGGTCCAACCAGACGATGTCGACATGACCCTATTACAGAACGCGGATCTTCCAGAGGCTGCTCTGCCCACCTCGTACAATCGTCAGCAGTATAATGAGGCGATACTAAAGCCAAGGGGCATGACAAGGCTGGCTACGAGAGCTCCCTTGATGGTCTGTCAGGAGTGCCATAATGACCTCAAACGCGACAAGATGCCTCGCTTTGCGTTAGCGAACTGGTTGTATTATGGGCACGAGAGGTTGCCTCTAGAAGTCAAGCACGCTGTCGAAGAGGTGACACAGATGGAGCGAATGCTAGTCTCTAGGGCACGGAGCAGCAAGATCTCCTTTAAGTTCAGCGAATTGGTTGATCACGAGGCTGGGGCACCTACTGTTGGAAACCAGCGGTTCGTGAAAGGCAACGTCGCCATACATCCTCAGGATTCCACGCATCTGAACAATGTTCTTCCACCCTCGCTTGATGCGATCCGGGATACTGTGTGCGCTGTGTTCGTTGGGCGCACTAAACCAACCTTAAAAACTATCGAAAGGTTGCGACCTGTCTTGGTTCGGAAGCCCGTGGTGAAAACGATAATTGATTTCTTGGTCGGCCACAATCCGCATTACAACGCTAGTGATCCATCAGAGTTTGGCGGGTTCAGTCAAGCGAATCTAGACGCATTATTCGGCGACGGTGCTGGAGGAGCAGAGGAAGGGGTCCTGTGCAGCATGGAAGTAGGCCACATAGCGGTGAATGAAGCAGTCGAGGGAGCGACAGATGGATACGTACCAGATCCTATTGGCCGCCCAGATGGTAGGGATGATGACATGCTAATTGAGAACGTCGGGTATACCGATGGGGACAACAGTCCGATAGACTTCCCCGATATGGCTAGACGAGCGTTAGAACACTGCCTAGCAGGAGGGAGGTTTATAAGATCCCAAGCGGCCAGTAGGCTGATACCAGATTTTGAGAATCCATCGCTGCTCTCGTGGCTGTGTCCACACTTGGACCCATGGGGAATCGGTGGTTTCTTCGAGCCACGGCGCAAGCGACCTCTGAGTCTCGATGAGCAACTGAAATACCTATTATCTGTAGATGGCTCACCGTTCAGAAACGACCCCGACTTCGCATTCGTTTACTACAATATTCGTCAGAAAAAGGCGGTTTTCGATTCTGTTCGATTCCGAGTCAAGGCATCTCAGCGCGAGCGCGTGGTTTCAGAGTTGATGGCGCTTGACCCCAAAATTCTTGAGGCGATGACTGCGAAGTTCAAGCAGAATCCTCACTACAAGCCCAAAGATGGTGGTGAGGTTCGAGTCATGAAGCTCCTGCAGCAAGTAACTACCGTCTCACACGAGCTGCCTGGGTCAAATGGATACAAGTTATCGCTGAGGAATCAGATACGGTCGTTGATCACTTACCAAGGGACTCCCACACTTTCGTCACGCTAAACCCATCAGATCGTGACCATCCTTTAGTACGATTGTACGCGGGCCATGACATCTAGCTTGAGGATCATATGAGGGGCGAAGACTTGACGCGATGGAAGAGGAGCGTGCTTGCAGCTCGGAACCCAGCAGCGTGTGCTAAGTTCTTCGACACAATGATCACTAACTTCATAAAAGTCATTTTGCGCTATGACCGTGAGGGAAGAGGACTGTTTGGAAAGTGTCAAGGGTATTACGGCACCGTGGAAGCCCAAGGCCGCGGCACCTTGCATTGTCACATGTTGATTTGGCTTGAGGGCCACCCGTCCCCGCAGAAGCTGCGGGACAATGTTGCCGCGTCAGAATCTTACCGCAGTCAGCTATTTGAATGGGTCGAGTCGGTGATTAAGTGCGAGCTTCCTGGCACGGGCACCGTTATAACAGAACCAGCGGGGATGCCGCTCCCGAGACCGAAACGCAGTGAACAGTCAGGGAACCCACACCCGGGTGCCGTCCCCGCGCCTTCATTACGTGCATTCGAGCACCCTGAGGAGTTTGAGGCCGCGTTCCACACATTCGTGACCGATGTTGTAAAGGAGTACAACTGGCATGAACACAGTAGAACATGCTTTAAGTATGCAGCAAAAGGAACGGTACCTGAAGACCCAGCCGCTCAAGACGCACTATGTCGCATGCGGATAGATGGCAGTACGCGCGCAGTGATGGAAATTGAGCCTGAGACCGGGTCGTTGTTACTTCGGAGGATGCATCCACGAATCGCCAATTTCAATGATGTTGTGGTGTTCCTGATGAAATGCAATATGGACATTAAGCATATCGGGTCTGGAGAGGCTGCGGAGGCATTAGTGTACTACATTACAGACTACATCACTAAGGCATCCTTACCTGCTCACATAGGCCTGGCTGTACTGTCGTATGCGATACAGCACACTAAGGAGAAGTTCCCTGGCGTTATCGAGGAGATGGCCTCTCGAGGCGCGTTGACGTTGACTGTGAACCGGATGATATCGCAGCAAGAGATCTCTCATCAGCAAGTCATGAGCTACCTCGTGGGCGGAGGAGACACTTACACTAGCCATACATTCAAAATACTACACTGGGGTTCGTTCGACAGGATGTTCAGGAATCACTTTAAGGAGAACTGGTCAGAAACAAGGCAAGGGACGGCCGTTGACGTACCTGATCGCGTACCTGAAGGGGAGGAGTCGGACGAAGAGGGGTTGGAGGACAGTGACGAGTCGAGTGGGGAAGCGACGCAAGGCTCCTACAACTCGGTACGCACCTGTCCGACCTGGCGGTTGTGGGGAGATGCTGACAATCGGCTTGTACAGGTGTCGGGTACAGGGTTGCGATGCTCAGAATGCCGCAAAATACGCCAATTAAACAATGACGCGCACCATCCTCGATCCATGATCTACTTCCGATACCATCATTTTCAGCTCGCCCAGGACACGCTTTCCCCTGTCCAATCGATCGATCCGCTCAGGCGCTCCAAGCCAAACCCTCATACTTATTCCCCGCCCCCGCCTGACCAAGTACGTGTATATTGGTGTTCTCTCGCTCCCGGCAAGGACCTTGTCTTGTCTCACAGTCCACATTCCGTGCCACCGCTGCTATGCGCGATTCAGCTGCTTCCTGTGCTGAAGCGGTGACCAGGTCACGGAGTGCGGTTTGGGTCCTATTTACGCCCGAGGGTAATGGTCAGGGTCTCGAGGACGGCCCTACGAACGTGGCGGATTCTGTTTGCGCCAGTTGCTGGTTTCGCTCGCCGTGATGTGCATCTTCCCCTTCAACACCACCTTACGAGAAGTTCCCCCCTCCCGGACTGTGGCGGCGGCGGTGTGTGCTGTACCCCGGAAAGGAGGAGCCGGTTCGTGTACGTGTCTCACGCTATCGCGTTAATGCCCCTTCTCTTCGTGAATGTTCATGCTTGCTCCAGGTCATAGGCGTTTACCTGCAGAAGCGCTCATAGAGCCGCGGCTCATCAAGAAGAAACATCCTGCACAACGACGGCGATAGCCAGACCAATGGCAGGAAAGATGGTAGAAGCAGGAGCGACGCCTTCGGTGCCAGGCAGTTGTGCCAGCCTTTTTTTCAGGTAACAGGATGGGCAGCAAAAGGGACTCTTCACCAGCGTCGATCTAGTCAAGGTCAGTCAGTTAGCCACACTTCCTTGTGGGCGAAGCGCAGTATTGATGGAGGTGCTCATCTCCGGCTGCAGGCGTACTTCGCAAGGATCGAGGAAGTGAATCTCCAATGCCCCACCCTCCGCGCCGTCATCGAGACAAATCCCAGTACGCTCGAGTAAGCCGTCACCCTTGACCTCCCCATGACATCCCTACCATCCTCAAAGACAACATCGCCACTCTCGCCAGTGAAGGCAGCCCAGTCCCCTCTCACCCCCTCCTGCGGCCCCTTCTTCTGTCCCCGTCCCTTCTTCCAGGATGCACATAGCGCTCACCCCCTCACTCCACCCGACGCCGTATGAACACGACCGCCGGCTCCTTAGCGCTTCTCGGCTGGGTCGTCCCGCGCGACGCGCACGTCGCTGGCAAGCAGCGCACGGCGGGCGCGATCCTCCTCAGCAAGACGAACCTCTCCGAGTGGGGGAACTTTGGGTGAACTTGCGGGGCAACATCCTCTCGGGCTTCTCCGGGCGCGGCGGCCAGACGAGCGGGCTGTACGTGTCCTTGGGGGACATGTGCGGCTCGAGCTCGGGCAGCGGCGTTGCGAGCGAGATCGGGCTCGCGCGGACCCGCTGGGCTCGGAGACGGACGGGTCCATCGTGTGTTCGAGCGGGATGAACAAATTGGTGGGGATCAAGCCAACTGTGGGGCTGAATTCACGCGACGGGGGTGCGTTGCATCCTTATCAACTTTATTGCTTATATGCGTGCGAGAACGCTGGACTTCACTGACTGTATGCACAGTGGACCCGGTCCAGAGCACCAGGACGCTATCGAGCCCATGGCGCTCTCCGTCACAGACGCGGCGATCATACCCTCCGTCACGGCGGCGCGCGACCCGCGCGACAATGCGAGGCTCACGCAGCCACGCATCGTGCCCGACTACACTGCCGCGCTTGACGCGGACGGGCTGCGCAGCAAGCGGGTGGGGGTCCCGCGTAAGGGGCGCCTTCCACGCACACCCTCCCCGATGTTCCTAGCCTGCGTGAACTCAGTCGTCGTGGCGGCGTTCAACGTGTCGTTCGAGATGATGCGCGGGCTGGGCAGACTTCGACGAGTTCACGGCGGTGAACAACGAGACAATCGTGTTGAGCACCGACTTGAGGACTTAGAGTAGACATACTCTGCATTAGATACATGTTCAAATACATCTGAGCTGCGGGTCTATGGCAGACGGCGATGTAGCAACCCGTGCTACGGCATCGCATTGAGACGCAAGGACAGAAGGGAGAGCTGAAGGAAATGTTTCGGATGAGTAAATCGGCGACATAGGGGAGTACCTCCATGACAGCACAGGACGATGAGGGTGCATTCACGGTGACAATTATTGTTGGCAGCACGCAGTCACCAAGGGACAAGAAACTGTGTCAAAAGCGGAGAACAATATGCTCGCACAGCTGGGGGCGGAGAACAGTGGCAGCGGGCAAGCGAGGTACCCCTCTGGACGTCTGGATTAGCGACCGTTGTGTCTCTACGACAGGCCAGTAGAGTTTGGTATCCGGTTCCTGTGTGAGCAGGAAGCAGTAATTACATGCTCGACAGCCAGCAGCCATTACAAGCTATCTAAGGATTCGAACAATATCATGTACTGCACTACGGCATTACCGCGGTATGTCGCATCCATGCCCATCGCCGATCGGATAACGCTGGGGTGAGGGTCAGCAGTGCAAAGAGGTATTCTGGACCGATGAAGCCTTACGAAGTGACCGCTATTTCCACTTTCCTGCGATCATCGATACGCATGTCCGCGACCAAACCGAGCCGAGGTCCTGTGCGCCACACAACGACTACTTCGCCTATGAATTCCGGACACCCTTCAAGCCGAAGAAGAGCAACATTGCCGCGTCCAAAACCGGGGATGATGGGAACAGCAAGCTTGATCTCGTAGTAGTCCCAGCTGAGCTCCCAGCCGTACTTGACTCGCACCAGCTCGGACCTAAAGAAGCAAGTACGGCAAGCCCAGAGGCTCTGCGTAAGTGCTTCTTCCCGAGTCTGCCCTAGATATTGTGTGCGGAGAGGGACATAGCGCAGTCGGGGGTAGGTGTTGCGAGGAAATAAGCCGACCCGCACCCAGCGCCGAGGCGCCACTTGATTCGCCTGTGCGAAACGTAAGTATCTGCCTACATGAATCCTACGTTCAAAAGGCGCACCTCGAATTGCAGGGGCATGGGGGTGGGGGTGGGGGTGGGGGTGGGCCCTCGGGGATGCCGCGCATGCTGGTAGACTGACATATGGAGATGTGGTGGGTTGGAATCGAAACTGGTCTAAGGATCGTCGGTGTACGGTCTGTACTGGATTATATACTAAAGTTGCGAGTGGTCAGTCCGTCTGCATGTGTCGGCAAAGTACGACACAATACCACCGTTCCCCTGAATGCTCACGCTCTCCGACGGCCATGGCAAATATTCCCCAGATCGTTGTGCCCGGAAACCAGGGCTCTCTCTCTGGGATCAATGCACCAAACAGGGCGGACACTTACCGCGAGAGACGCTATACTTGCTCTCGACGAAGATGTTACCAATGGGCCCCGGCGTGCTGAGTGCCACTGTCAGTCGTGCGTAATCGAGATGTGGAATCGGGCAATAATCAGCGCAAAACCAGCCGGATGTACGAATATCGTGTGAGCGGCGACGAACGGAGGATGGTGATGGCGGTGATTTGAGTTTGGCAATGAAAAACAATCAGTGGTGGGAAGATGATTGCAAGGGGTGTGTGCGCCCGAAAAGGAAGCGAGAGTACGGTATGTACTCCTGAAGACGTGCGAAGCAGGCATTTCAGGTATTTAGAGTAAATCTGAGATCCTGAAGATCTGAAAGCGAGAAGTCGGAGCCTGGAGGCAAGTCCGAGAGAACGGAGAACGGATAATATTAAACCAACTACTTACGCGCGCGACCTCGCACTCGGGCGTCTGGTGAGAGGCTTGTGCGTCTATTCAAAATCGATCTTGCAGATCTTATCTAATTGGATACGCCACGTCTGGACCTCCAACCTCTGCCCACCCATCGCATCTTCGATGCACACCTTCCTTCCGTCACGCTGCCCTCTGACTATCGCTGGATGCGCCCCCCCCCCGATAACTGGAACTACCTCCAATACCCTACAAAACTGGACGTGGGGTGTACGCGGTCAACACCCGATTATGAACCCGAGTCGCCCTCCTCCGCGGGGTCCGACCCCCCGGCCACGTGCTCGATATCCTCGTAAGTCCTGCATTCGATATTCTCTATGATCAATGCACATGAATGACGCGAAGCCGGAGCCAAAGATGTAAAGCAGAACAGCAACACATCTCCTCGATGAAAGGTGCCTCGCACAGGCTCGCGAGTATTCCCGTGTGACCCACCGCCGTCTGGGCACCCACTTGAGCTGTGAGTCCTAACTCCTTTACTTCCGCCCACACCCTCTCGTGACTCGCGCAATGGGTGCCCCCCCGTGCTGCCAAGCTGCCGCTTCCACATTTGTATACTCGCGCTGCCCTTTTGCAGTGGTTACTTCAGAAGGGTGACTACGAACAGGCCGCAGCGAACAGATGATGCGACTGGAAAATCGAACCAGCTTACCTTCCCAAGACCGCCCACATCCAAGGACCTCACACTTCCAAGGGTGCCCCACAACCATAGCGTCGAAAGGGAGGGACAACGTGTTGCTTACGCTGTGTGAGCTGGAGCTTCCGGGGGAAGGTGGCGACACTGATATTAGTTCGTTGCTGCGTTCGCATTCCGTGAGAGTTGCGACGCGAGCTGAGTGGATCTGGCCTGCAACCTCTCGTACTCGCCTCGCTGCTGGGGCACGATAGGGCGTATTAAAGGACGTCAGTATCAATGCGAACACGACTGTTGAAGACACGCACACCCTCTCCTCAATCTGAGCAAGCACGGCCGAAAGGGTCTGGTCCATGTGGTCATACTCCGCACACTTGCGCGACTACTGATATAGTCGGAGTGGGCTTCAGTGAAGGACTTGCCACCCATCTGCGCGCGACTAGCCATAGCGACGGTGGGGCTGAGGCCGAACATGCCCCGAGTTTGGAAGTCTGCGGATGGCGAGCCAATCCGCGCTGGTGTCGAGACCGAGATGCTACGAGCAGGTGTTCCGGGGGTGCTGACGGAACCGGCAAAGGCAGGGATGGGGAACTCGCCGCGATCCATCCGGTCCAAAACAGCCTGCAACTCCTCAACCCTCTTCTCCGCATCCTCCTCCCGCTGCCTCTGATTCACGATCTCCTCCCGCAGAACCGCCCCCTGCCTCTCCGCCCTGTCGTTCACGCCCTCGTAGTCCTTCTCAATGTTGTCCACGATCGCTTTGGCCTGCTTGTCGCGCTCATCCATCACGGACACCAGTCGGCGCAGACCGGCGGTCTCGCTCGAGTACGTCGCTTCCTGCTCAGCAAACTGGCTCTTGAGGGTTTGGATGCGCATGAGGACATTAGTCAGTTGATGGTCTGCGTAGCGTGCGCCGGCTGAAGAGCCTTGTGGCTGCTTTCGGTGGACGAGTGTGGCTGAGTACGAGAGCCGCGGGCGACCAGAAGTTGGGCGAGTTCGACGTGCTTGGTCCGGCGGTACTTGGCAAACTCCTCGCACTTCGCAACGAGTTCAGCGGAGGTGCGTTCGGGCCCTCTCTTGGACAGATCGAGTTACTGGGTCAAGGAGATGAGCTTGAAATAGTGGACCATCATAGTCAGGAACGCACCTTGCTCGAAGTCTCCGAAGACGTAAGCTCCCTGACGGTGCACTCCAGTGCATGGTGGTTCTGACGGCCTTGGAACTCGTTCTCGCGCGGAGTCGCGTCGTCCTACAGCCTGCTGACGACCTCCACGAGATCGCGCTCCATCTCTTCGACGCGCTGCTTCACGCTTTGCAGCTTGGCGCGTTCACAACTTCAGTCACGGCGTTCAGGGTGAGATCAAAAGCCGCACGCAGAGCAACACCACCACGCACCTAAGGTGTCCTTCTGCTGCTTGACCTGGTCGAGCTCCTTCTGTACCGTCTCCAGGGTGGATTGCACAGATTTGATGTGAATAGTTTCGTGGGGGAGCTCACATAGAGGAACAACAGAGACAACGAAAGCCAAAGCCGCTGGCAGGCAGCAAAGCGTCAGAGTCGAGGCTGAGTTGGATTCCCTCACGTAAGTTTAAGCGAGGAACTTACTACAAGCCGCATTAGTCTAATGGCTGGGCGGCATATGGTGTTTCAGGCTGTTGGTTCGAATCCCATTGCACGCAATAATAATGAGTAGTCTTATACAATTTTTAGTAGTTTCGGCGGATGAATATGCCACTCCAGCTTTTTAGTAGTAAGGTGACCAAGTACCATCCATTTGATCCCAATACAATTGAACAAACAGCGCTGAAATGTATCTACCAAATTACACAAATATGTCGCCCCAATATTCGCGCTCCACCGCTTCAATGCAGTCAATCAGGAAATTAACCTCATCGGTTCTTTCGCGATGGAGGGCAATGGCGTCCTGACTATCACATGCCACAACTTCAACCTCTGTGAGGGTCTGGACACAGATGCAACGAGGAGGGTTGGCCATCGACGCTATGGTCTCAAGAATGACCCTCTCGAAATCCACAGCAACTATGGCGCCTACAACAATTCAGTTCAGTATAACGAATACAATAAGCTAAAAAAGCTAGACTCACCTTCAGACTTGGGCAGGATAGCCCTAGTGCCCAACATTTGGAAGCGAGTATGACCCAGCTTCCATATAGTCCTGCCACAAAATGTAACTGTTGTTAGACGTGCCTCCAGATGAAATAAGCGGATGAGAATTCTAAATACTGACAGGACGCCAACCATATGGTGCTTCCATAGACAAGCTTCTATGCTGTTGCTGATCTTGGGAGGAGACAGCATAGTCGCTGCGGAGGGGGGGCCAAGGAGGAGGTCGTGGTTCTAAAGCAGAATAAGCGACCAGTCCCTTGAATTATATATATATGATGAGCGCTTAGCAGGCAAACACAGGTATACAAACACGCCACCTGACTGACCTTCTCAGGCCCAGCATCCTGGGAGTATTCTGCAGTTGCATAATGTAATGGTATATGGAATCAGAGGTGTTCATGCGGAAGTTAGACATCACATACAAATTCGCAGAGGTTACATATTCCATTACTCTGTGCACTGCTATTAGTTGGGACATACATATTGCAACTGAAAGGTTGTACACACTGATAACGTGCACAAAATGCAGATCAAGGTGCGGGGAAGAGGATGGAAGTACGAGGCCAAATGCATACTCTTATCAAATCTCCTGGTGCTTTGTTTATTCGCAGGCAGTCGCGGATTGCGTGGTGTGCAGCCCCTTGGTGAGGCTTCGTCTATGTTCGGCCACGTCGCGCGACAGGCGAAGTCACCTGTAGTCACCCATGCTAAGCATCAGCTATGCGAGGCTACACGACATGGCTGCCCGTAGAAGGACTGAGTCTAGGCACATGCAGTGGCTCATCAGTTGGCAACAAAATCACACACAGACTGCGATGACCCCAGCCAACACCGTAACACATATATTATAGCACAAACCAAGGTGGATGTGGATGTGATCAATCTACTGCCAATCACAACGCGCAATGGCGTCGAAGTAGGTATGCTTTGTGGCAACGTCTAGTGATACACGCTCAGCTGGATTGAGCGCCATAAGCCTCTGGAGCAAGTTCATTAGCTCGACGTCATGCACTTCAGCCTACATCATCAACCTATTAGCTTGTTTGGCCATGCGCCACATAGAGAAGCCAACGACATACCGAGAGGGGCCGCATACGCTCCAGGCGGCGCATAGGCGCACCATGGCCGTCACGCGTAAGGACCGTATCCAAGGAGGGATAGTGGACCTTCACGTGGTCGTCAAGGCTGAACGTGCCCGGAAAACACTCGTCGATGGTGTGGGCGAACACCCTGGGAAATGGGCCCAACACGCGATCCAGCGCAGCCAGATGTTCTCTGTCGGAGCTTATGTCGCTCGAGAAGAGCTGATTGCCAAGGTAGAGCTCGGCAATGACACAGCCTACTGCAAACACGTCGACCCCATACCTCCACGGAAGACCTGTCTCATAACGTTGACCACGCATGTCTGTGACCCCATGTGCAGCGACGTACCAAGAGTAACCTCCGGCGACCTATACGGCCGAATCCCGACTCTGCCAGAGTGTGACGCTGAAGATGACGTTACTGCGGAGCCCAGATCGAGCACACATATCTGGGTGGTCACAAGGATTTTCTACGCGGTCGTGTCATACTTGTGGGCCACGAGGAGGTGCGGTAGTTACACTTACCTTATCTTCAAACCCCGTTAGGGGGTTCAGCCAACTAATCGTCGTCGTAGCTTGGTCACGGACCGCGATGTTGTCCAGCTTGAGGTCGGTGTGAATAATTCCGAGAGAGTGAAGATCTAGGCATCATTAGAAATGATAATGCAGTGTAGCATACAAACAGGAACCTACAGCCTACTGCGTTGACGAGCTGGTACGCGACCTCGAGGATGTGTCGAGCAGGAAATGGGAGGAGACCCATGTGTCCGTTTACCATGTCGTAAAGGGTGGCGCCGCAGAGTTCGAAGACGATACAATGGAAACCGCAATGCGTACCAGACGACATGACTTCAGCAAAGAGCCTGTGTGAGATGGCCGCCATGAGTTCGTGCCCATATGGACTAAGTCGCGAAAGGAGCGTACTGGATACGTGGGTCGCACCCTGCGAGTAGGGCGCGATAGACTTTCTCTTCCTGTCGTACATCTTCGTTCAAGTCGGCGTCCTTGTGAAGCAGTTTGATGGCAACTGGGGTCTCGGTGATATTGTCCTCGGCGAGGACGACGGTTCCAAAGCTACCTCTCCCGATGCTGCTGCATACACGATCTAGCGAGCATGTCAGCATCAACGGCACGGGGCTGACAATGCGACATAACCTGAACCGTATGTCTGCGCTCCACACGCGCCCGCTCGTTGCTGACTTACTTCAAGCAATCTAGGGTCCGTAACCCACTGCATTTTTCTGCAAGACGAACTTGCACCACCAGCAGCGCGCCGCTTGCCCGGCTGAAAGCCGGGGCGTCGATTCTGGACGCAAGAAGCGCGAGCTTGTGCCGTGGTCCGAACTAACAAGGTGTTTGGCTACACCAACACCTGGGAGCTATTGAGGCTCGCAGCTGCCGTTGTCATTCCTCGGCTGCTCGCCTTACGCCGGGGTCAGGATGGACCGGCTCGCTCTGAATGTATATCGTGCGGCGTGGTCATCGAGGTTCTTGACTAGCCACACTACGCGGCCGGGAGGGAAGGTGTAACGTAGAATAGACGTTCAAACTTTGAGTCCTCTTTTGCATGTATCCCATTCTCATATACTTTCACCTTTCTTAGCCTAGTTTTGCCTCGTCTTCTCTAGGGTGCACTCAGAATATTCCGCCATCCTCTTACCATTCCCTGGCTACCCGATTTGACTGGCTATTTAGCTGGAAGCTGCGTGCAATACACGCACCCCAGAACACCTAAATGAGAATCAGGACAAGCCCCGAACGGTCATGGATGATAGGTCGCTGAACTGCGTCTGCCATCTGAACTTCGCCAGTCGTCACCGGAGGCGGCAGGAATCAAGGCCAGCACTACGTAGTTTTATTCCATGCGCATTTGCATAGGTTTGTGTTAACGAAAAACTCAATAAGCAGTCCTCACCCTCGTGTGCTTGTCTGCTGGAGGCAAAATCCGACAGGCATACGTTACTGATTAATCCTCCGATGCATATCGCCCATGTTCAAGGGCACGCTGGGGATGGCGAACAGACTCGGAACGGCAAGTGCATAATAACCTGGATCAGCCCCACGTCCGCGCTCACGGGGGATAATACTCAGCCAGCTGCGCGCAACCGCGTGCATGAAGGCGGCAACGGAGTGCAGCATATCAAACTCTGGAAGGAAGCGTGAGATCCTTGTGATGCACACAAGGGAGAAGGGGAGGCGCGACCAATTGCGGGAGTTGGTTGGTGAGGAGTCCAGGCTCACTCGCCAGTCGAGAGTCAAGATAGGCTGAAAGTCAGGCCGCGCCGTTATGTATCTGGCCCTGTGCCCGTAACCGCGCGATCCGACCGCCCGCTGCGCATGCCTGGATATGTTGGCAACGCTGACATTCCGCCTTTCTCAACCCCGAGCGAGAAGTTGCGAGAGGGCATTTTTTGGATCTTGTTTCCCTTCGGCGCCAAGTGTCGAAGCTTGAGTTGGCCGGAGGGTGTGGACAGCCTGAGACTCCATATTGCGCCAACTTCTTCGTGGTGACTGCGACATTGATAGGTACGGAATACATTGATTGGTGATCAACATTATGCGCTACTCTCCCCGACGAAGGGACCAGCCCGCCGGTCGGTGTATTCGCGCATACGACTCAACGACACTTGAAAGATGAACGCCCAGAAGTCCGTCGCCTTGTCGAACCGCAGCTTCTGGGTGACCATCGCACGTGTGTCTGCGTCTTCCCCCTGCAGCACAAGGGTCATAGCACGCTATGCAAGGAAATCAGAGACGAACGAGGTAAGTAAGCAGGTCAGCTCACCTCGTCACAAGTGAGGTCCCAGCCCTCGCTCAAGGCCATATGGAGGACGGGGGGCGCCGGCGGGGGGCTCCCCTTCGACTCGACGTAAATCCAGCCTGCAGCAAGGTATGATGTAGGTGAGCGAACCCGGTTCTGGATGGCAACGAAGTACATACGGTTGCTGAGACCCATCTCTTGCACAGAGATCTTCACTGACTGCCAATTGTCATGGCCACCCGTTAAGCCTAGATGAGGGGTTGTGGTGAACTGAACGTCGTCGCAGCTAAAGACAGTCGAGAAAGGCATGCTGTATTGTGGGCGATGGATGGGGGGGATCGCGGAAATGGAAGAGAGCGTCAACGAGACTTGAGGCAGGTTAGTGGAGCTTGCCGGTACCCACGGTTCCTCAAGGGAAAAGGTACAAGGGTACGTATTATTACATAATACGTCCAATTCCCAGGATATCTCGATGGAAAGATGAGCAAGATCCCTCCAGTTCGGGATACCTTACAGTTTTTCAGTCATCTCGCTGAAGGATCTGCCAAGATCCATCTCGGTAAGTCCCACACTCCCTAAGGCTATTGTCGCCCATGATTTCTTGTGCCCTTCAGCCCTCGTCTCCTCTATGCATGCTTCAGCCATGGCCGTATACTCTACATATAAAGACTCGAGCTGTACGCAATGTGCAAGTCCGCAACAGTGCACAGGCACCAATGGTCGGTCATCTTTCCTCGAGTCGCTGCTCTGATACGAACTCACCGCCACTTCGTACGTGCGCTCATCGGCCTCAGGCAAGAGCACGCCGGAAAGCGACGGCATCTCGCGCGGTTAAAGAGCACAACGAGTGTATCAAGTTGCTCGTTCAAGAGGTACGGACAAACGCCGTCTGCAAATATTGTACAGCAGCGATGACTGAATGGTACGCCTGCCGCAGGGTCTCCTTCCCGTCGCCCGTCGTGCGCTGCTATATGGCACCAGCGACACTCGCCCAAGGATTGTTCTACTACCCGTGGAAGAGGAGTGGGACGCAGCATGTGGTGCCCCTCCGTACGCGGAAGATTTCAACGTGTCGTGTTGGTTTCCGAATGACACGCTCGAAGTCGTTCCCATACACCAGTTCCCAGGCACCAGTTTGTTCCTCGAAAACGGCTTCAACTTTTTCATTACAGCACCTCTTCAGCCGAGCAAAGGTGCTGGAAGGCCGCCGATCAACCAAACGCTACAGTGCCTCTTCTCTGTTGAGTGGAGAGGCAATGTCATCATCATGAAGCGTTCATCGTGCGATGGACGTGCTATTCACATTACGCGGCCGGAGACTTCGCTCATCAATGTCGTCTTGCAGAGGTCAGTACTTAGTTGATTTCTCCGTCCTATGGGAGCACGGTCTGACTGCCTGGGAAATTTGGCAGGTGGCTGGAAACCGCGTCTTGAAGGGTGCAAGCTTTGTTCCTATGGGAACTTCTGTTCGTATTACGCTTCCGATGTATTGACTCAGGCAAAGTTACACGGTGATCTGGAATTCCGCGGGATGCGCATTCTTTCGCGCCCCTCAGCTCACCCCTTTGCACGACTTTCCGAGGGCACTGTCCAACCCAGTCGGGGGAACATGCTTACTACACTGCATATCTTGGTTTCGCGTCCTGTGGACGCACCGCAGACCATTTATTTCAGCTTTGAACCCAGCCGCCTTTGAATGCTAGCGTGAGGCAAGTCAACTGAGAGCGCATCGTATAGGCCGGAGCTGTATGGCACGGCGTGCATCCGCAGACGCTGCAGGCCGCGACATGCTCGTGGAATCCCTCACGCAACGTTGCACGTCTACTCCCGCCCATCGCGCGACGGGGAGTAGGCCCTCGCGCGAGTCATCTGTTCCCGCCCATAAAGTTGCGCCCGGACATCGTTCTGAGGTCAGATATCTACGGATTGCTGGTGTCGCGGGCCGCCGTCACAAGGGAACGGAACGTAGAGGTAGGGAGAAAGGTTCATGTCTATTCCAGTGGAACAAAAGGAGGGGGGGGGGTTCATGCAAACAACGTTGGAGTTGCACAAGAACAAGTATCGAACCATCACCCCTCGTCCGGAACGTCCAGAATGATGCCAAGTGCACAACCTTTGATGTAAGTGACATGGCTGAGAAGAGAAGAAAAGGATTCGTGGGAGCCCATTTTGACGAAGTACCGTTGCCCGTTCCCCGCTCCAACGTCCCCTAAGTTGAACACGAATGTGAGGGACCGCTGGTGATGTAGGGTAAACAGGGTGCCCGTGAACGCAGTAAGGGACAAGAACATACCTCTTCAATCTCGAGGAGCCACGGGCGGCCGTACAAGTCGATTGTGTGCCAATTGTGACCCGAAGAATCTTTGGACTCTAGAGCAAGGTACCCTGTGCTACATTGTTAGCGGCAGATCCGGAGGCAAGGATATCAGGTGGACGTACATATCGAGCGTGGAGGCACCGCGTTCAGGTCGGGAAATGATAAGACCGTCAAAGAGCCGGCCGACCAGGAGACCGCACGTGGTACCACACCCTGGAAGACCGCAAATATAACTTCTGTCAGTCGCAGCCACTCGTATGGGCTACGCGTACCGGCAGAGATGTCAGGACTGCTACTAGACATCTCCCTGAACACGTACCCTGGGTTGGGTGGTGGAGAGGGAGACTTCGAGTCCACACCCGTGGGCGAAGGTGAGAGCGAGGTGGGTTGTGGCCCGGACCGGGACATAGTGGGCAAGTGTCACGGTGGGGCTTGCAGTCAGGCTGATGGTCGCCGACGGATGAAGGGTTTTGTGTCTATGAGCTCTGAAGAGCCATGTTCTCGCCCTAGGCGCATACCTACTACAGTATCGGCCATAAGTGTCAGCGTAGCGGGGGTTCCTGACGTACCTTGCGGCGGCCGCTTGGCTGTTTACTGGCAAAGCCAGGATACACGGGAACCGTGGTTCAGAGGGCATCTGAGTCTGCCATGTAGGTTACAATTTTACGACATCCGGAATTCACATACCTACTATCAGCCATAAGTGTCGGCGTAGCGGGCGTTCCTGACGTACCTCGTGGCGGCCGCTTGGCTGTTTACCGGCAAAGCCAGGATACACGGGAACCGTGGTTCAGAGGGCCTCTGAGTCTGCCGTGTAGGTTACAATTTTACGATATCCAGAATTGGACACCAACGGACGATGTCTACTGCCATCAGATGCTAAGCCGCACGTCGTGGATGCCACAGTACAAGTAAGTACGGTCGAGCCCTCGGCGATTCCCTTGAGCCTAAAACGGGGGTATATCGGCCCGCGTATAGTTGGCGCCCAAAATGGCCCAGTAAGGAATAAATCTTCAACGTAGATCTCTCATTCTTGCTCTCGACATCGTGAGCAATGCCACCGGAACTAGCTCTTTCTAGTAAATCTACTGAATAACACACACCTCGGCCGCGCCTTGCGGCTCGTTGCAACTCCATGCGCACTCACATTACCCGCGATGATTTATAGGCCTTCCATGTAGCCGGAGGAGTGCGTGCCCGCCACCCTAAACTGTTCTGCCAGAGCGAGACCCTCCACAAGGTAACGTCGCCCTTCTTAGGTGTCCCTTGAGCCATATGTCTGAAAGTCGCTAACAACGGATGAATAGCGCATATGCCTCCCGTCCTATCCCGACTCAGCCCCAGTCCCCTTCCCGACGACATATTGCGCATGATCGCCTTACTTCTCGCCGCCGGAGACCTCAAAAATCTCGTCGTCTCATGCAAAGCATGCCATCTTGCCGGGGCCCCGGTGCTGTACCGGTCCGTAGAGGCATGGCTCGATCCTGTCGACTATGAACACGTGCACTACCGCTCAGACAACCGACCTATCAGATTCCTCCTCACGCTCATCAATTCCACCCTCCCGGATCCTGCTCTATACCTCCCCTCGAGAAGCTACGCAACTCACCTTGTCACCCTCTGCTACGGGTCGTGGTCAATGGCGTGCGACTTAAGGGCGCTGCCCCTACTCGCAGAGGCACTCCGTTTCACCCACCGGCTCCGCCATTTGCGTCTCGATGTGCCAAGTGCGACTGTTCCTGTGCTCATCGACATCTTCCGTCGCTCGTCCATCATCATTACTCCGTCGACCATGCTCTCGAGTTTCCGCCCCGTCGATCGGCGTTCTTTGCCATGCTTGCAAAGCATCCGGACTTCCAGGATGGCAATCGCCAATGCGCTTATGCAGTACCGTGCAATTCAGACCGTCGCCGTCGACTTGTCGATCAAAGGCGCGGTCCTGGCGAAGTTCCTCCGCGCTGAGGCACCTTGGACTCCCACTCATCTCCGGCAACTGTCGCTCCACATCGCCGGCCACCCTACGGACGGCCTCGTAGAAGGCATGTTGAACGCTTTCCCGCGGCTTCAGCACGTCATGATCCGAGTCAGCCCATCGCGTGCCCCTGCATTGGCGAAGGTACGGTTTCAATCTCTGTTACTGGTTGCCTCTCGATTGACCCCTGTTGTCCATCAGGATGCGCTTCGCGTTCTGACAGAACTGCCGACCCTCGGTCAATCCCTCTGCACTCTCAGCATCAACCACGGAAGCAGCTGCGCGAACTACGCCGCCGTTCTGGAAGACATGTGAAGCAGCATCTTTGCCGAAGGTATCTCCACACGGGCGGCCTTGAGAGAGGTAGTCATGGGATCGTCGATGTGGGCGCGTAAGACCAAGTTGGACAAATGGTCATTGGCAGAGTTTAAGATGCCGTATCCGGGGGACAACTGGGCATGGCTGCAACACTGGAATGAGGGCGAGTGGGCAAACTTTGGTGAGGCTGTCAGGGCGTATTACTGTATACCGTAGTCGCTACTTTTGTGTTGTCGAAAACCAATTGAATTGCAATGTCTGCCTCGTTATGACCCAAACCGTCCATTTCGGACCAGATGCTGTGGCAATCATTCCCGATAGGCCGCGCCGGTCCGGTGGACATCCGTGGGCGTAGCGCCTCTATCTAACCGCGTTGATTCACACGCAACCATTTCGTATTCTTTCCTTTGCCTTTCCTTGCCACACAATGTCTGTTTTGCGTGCACAATCTAGGCCGGTCTCTGCACGTAAGCTTGCTGCACACTATTGCTATCCTGCTGCACCACTGATCGTACATACAGGATCTCGATCATGTCCTTTCAAGTACCCGGTCCGACGGTACACCGTCCCAAACACGTTCTCCAGCCTCCAGATGCATCTCACATCTCTGTAGCGTCCATATAAAACATCAAGCTTCCACCTCGGTTGGACGGCGAACACCGCTCAGGCCAACCTCCCTCTGACCGACATCCCTCTCAGGCCGATATCGAGTCGACGATGCCGCACTGGATTGGCATGGATGAAGTGGGACTCCCGGTGCGTATTGTTACTGGTATCGCGTCTGCCGTCTCTAACCAGGCGATGCCAGGGTGTGTCCATTGGTCCCACCTATTCCAACAACACGCAGCTTACGCGAGGGATCTCGCAGACCCTGCTCTCGCGATTCGAACGGCTGCTCCTCGGCGAGCACACAAAGACTATCGATAACATATGCTTCTGCTGGACCCCCGATGTTCTGCTGAAGATTCGACGCCTCAGCACCTCCACCTTTTACGCCGTCGAGGCGTACTTTTGTCACCAGTGGAATGTCAACCGCCACCTGCGCCGGTGGTTCTATGATGTCCCCCACTTCCTTCGTCATCTCGGTGATTGCGATGGCATGGTCGCTGGGTCGGAGGCTATGACGTTCTTCGATCGACGCCGATTCTTGGGCCAGGACCTTGACATCTACATTCCACTTCACGGAATCTTGCCGATGGGACGATTCTTGAAGACACAGGGCTACGTGTTTCAGCCTTCGTCTGAGAAGCATCTCTGGTTCGATGCTGCCGCGATGGTGTTCATGACGTCTCAAAATGACACCCGAGGGCTTCAGTCTACCGCGGCTACTTTCAAGGACGCCTCCAACCCGTACCGTGAGTGCCCGCACGACGCGGGGTGCGGCTTTTCGATGTTCAACTTCATCCGCACCATCCGACCGGATTTGCCGACCACGTACGGCAGCCACGTTCAGTTGATCGGTGTTCTATGCGACCCGATGGAGTTTATCGTCAACAGTTTCCACTCTAGTGCGCAGCTCGCCATCATTACAATACCGTGACCGTGCTGACATGTCGATTAGCTGGCGTCATGAATATGTTGACGCCGACGCACGCCATCTCCCTTTCCCCCCGCACGACCTTCGTACACGAAGAGATGTACAGCTGCCGAGACCTTTCGGACTACCCCGGATGGAACGCGCCATGGATGGACAAGTACCGCAAGCGTGGGTTTGAAGTCTTCGTCGCTTCAGACCGGCTCCCTCGTCGCTCTGAGTTCGTCACATGGAAACGCCAGGTCGGCGATACGTTGACCTGGATCTTGCCATACAGGCGCACCGGTTAGTGTTCACACACTATCTAATTCAATTTCGTGTCGCTGACGGACATACAGGACTGAACGTTAAGGCACCAACCCTGCGGCCTTACACCCGCTACACCTTTGAAGTGTTGGACCGCAGCTTCGCGGTCGCCCCACCTGGGGCAGTTCATCGAGTGGGCCCACGTTTCACCCATAGGCAAGTTTCACGGGCCAACGTAGCTGAGACCATGACTCACCTTTTACGCTGTAGTTCTATGGCATGGCTCAGGGACCCGCGCAACCCAAGCCTCCAGTCGACCTTCAACTCCTTCGAGGTCGCCGCAGTGTTTGCCGACTATTACAACCCGGTAACAGTGCCCGACTCTGAGTCTCTTGACTCCAGCGTTGACACGGAAGACGAGGGGGACACTGAGGAGGCAGATTAGTAGTGTCTACATGTCGAGAAAAGGCTTCCTTTACGAGTATGAGCAAACTATTCCACCGTGGATCACCTGCGCGAGTGACTAACGCGATCCATCATCGTTGAAAGGTGTAAGTTCGGATCAGCGCGACCTTGATACTCGCGTGGCGTGTCATTGAGGTCCTTATAAACCATGTCGGCTGAAGGCAGAGATGGCATACCCTCCCCCCGCATTGTCCTCCTCTCTGCCCGACTCAACGAGTGATAGTACAACTCGCCAAACACCTTGTCAAACTCGAACCCTCTTGTACTAATGCCTCAACCACGCAGGGACTTTACAAGCCCATATGTTATGCAAGGACGTACGCTCTCCCCGGTGCGTGTGCATAGCCTGGCATCCAGATGGTGTGGCCTAGACTGAACTTTCTGGGGTAGAATGGTGTCTCCCATGCGCTTGTGGCTTGGTCGTTTCGACGTAATGCTGCACGACCGGCAATTCGCTATGAAGCGCAAGGCCGGGGTATGACGCACGCCCACGTCATCCTGAAGAAGAAATTCGTTGCCAAGCTGTGAGATGGGCATGTCGCTGATTTCCTTTGGGGGTACATTGAGCCGAGATTAACACGATTCATAGCTTAGGCCGTCGACGCGCAGCTGTACCGCCCGCACGATCGCACGATAGATACTAAATTTGGGTACATATGATTGTTACATGGGTCTGCTGTACATGGACTCGACATCAGTCAGCGCAATCCAACCCGGAGGGTCAGACTGGTCAGATACAGCCTGGGGTGATGTCGCATCAGCAGTGTTCTCTGTAGACACTCCTCCGGAAATTCCACCTGCCGGGGGTGGCACTGTCGAAGACGAGACAGCCTGGACGCTATCTAACATGTCCGAAACAGGATAATGACCAACAGGTAATAAAACGCCCTTCTGTCACGCAAGCTAGTCAGTACACACCACAACAATTACAACTGCCATCTCGCACAGGCCTGATGAAATCTACTCACCATCAATAGCCTGCTGGTATCTTCGATGAGCGCCTTGAATGAATCCATGTGTGAGGTCCCGGTTTTCTCCGTACGCGTGGTGATGGTGACATAGATACTTGACCCCACCGCGTGTACTTCAGGGGTACGGTAAGCACGCAGATGGACCCGAAGATTCAAAGACTTACTGTGAGTGTACCGGGAATGCCGTGGCACGGCATGCGGCGCCATGCACATCACGTTGCAAGGGATGCAGTCCTGGAGGACGACCTGGACCAGCAACGCCTCCTCCGAATTCAGAGACGTCGGGAAAGGAAGGTAAGTCAGAGGCATATGGGGAGTATGGTTTAGCGAGGACCGGTGCGGCTTTCGGTGCGTTTTAAATAACATCGACTGCCTAGAGTGCTCCACCATACAGCCTGATAAATTACACTGAAGTCAATGGTAGATACACGCCATGTTATTGAGAGCTAGGGGCTGGCACATTAAACGAAGCGCACCTCCGTAGAATGGTCGGTGCAGAGGCGGAAGTGGGTGAAAATACACGAGATCGCGATGCAGGGTTGCGGAGACACCTCATCAGTCAGTGTCCACAGAAATTGCCACTAGAGGCAGCCATCAAAAACGAAATGCACCTCCCTCCACTGGTCAGTCCAGCGGCGGAGCTGGCAACAGGCGAAAACGCACGAGATTGCGATGAACGGTCCCTAAGACAAATCTTCTAGCGAAGAAAGCTCCCAGGAATGGTCGATAGCCCCGTCAGCTCAGTGTCATGATCAAAGGAAATGGGGCATTGAGGGGCAACCAGTGAACCCTCGACGCACCTGCCTGAAATGGCCGGTACAACGGCGAAGGTCGGCCAAAATACACGAGATCGCGCCACAGAGTTCCTGAAAGAGGCAAGTCTTTAAGCGAAGCAGCTTCCAAGAATAGATGGTAGGTCCTCATCAACTCAGGCGCCCAAGGAAAATACTGGAAAAACATATGTGATCTCGATCTGCTCGGATCCCATAACCGACGTGCATCCCCCTAATCCGGCCGATACTGCTCGCGGTGCTGCAAGAAAACCCAGATTGCGATTCGTCGAGGGTGCTAAGGTAACCCATGTCACTGGGCGGGAGACGAATATCGAAGATCAGATGAGATTGAGTTGAGCAGCATTTCCCAAGTACCGACGGCGCTTATGTTGCTCAATTGGGCGCCATTGCTGTTCAGATCTCGAGCATCGACTGTGACCTTGGCAGTTCAACGTTCAACTTCGAAGTCATGACATTGTGAGTCTCTCAACCCACTTAGCAGACACATTTCAATATATGTCATTTTGAGATCTTGCCAGGCGTATTCGATGCCCGCACAGCTATATGTACTAGCAGGATTGGATTCGAAAATTTTGTGGTGCGGCTACCCGCCTTGCGTCCCCTCACTGTCCGCCTCTCACTTTTGATATCCATCTATGGATACGGAGCAGCAACCTCCCGTCCTTATCGAAACCTTGGAGAAGCTTGACGAAGCTCTCGACTACTGGAAGAACACTACTTTCTCCCAACACTACCTCAAGCTCGGCGATGTGGTAGAGAGCCTCCGGAAGCTGCGTCACGGTGGCCACTTGGTGGACGCCCGTCAAGAGTACGCTGCACGTTGGGTAGTAAGTCGATTAATTTCTCTGGTGAAATCCTGATCAGCCCATTGCACATGCTAGCTTTGCCCTCCCCGAGGGAGGAAACCTGCGACTATGTGGACGGCGGCAGTTTGGCGGTGGAACTCGGATCTGGACACAGGGAACTTCGTTCCGCCTGGAGAAACCGCTCCAGCTCGCCTCCCAGAGAGTCGCATGTGAGTACCTCCTTATTTCCGTGAGACCGCGGTCACTCATCCTGAAGTAGTCAGACAATGCCTAACAACATGTGCCGATTTACATACGTCTTAGACACAACGCATGATAAGTCATTGTGGGACGCTCAAAAGGTGCGTGCCTTACACCCCAATCGTCAGCAGCATACACTTACACATTACAGGTTTTCGAGGAGTATGTCATGAACGCTAATAAGTTCAACCCAGGCAAGAAAGGGCGCCGGGAATTTCAAAACGGGCTTGGGTACACCCAAACCTTCCACCTCAGTTCGCAAATTTTCGTCAAACGAAGCGCCCACACGCGTACGAAGGAGGCCAGTCGTACTTACCCCTTACACAACTGGATTAAGAACGGTACGAAGAAGGGTATGCCGTTCTTCGCTAACAATGAGAAACCCGTGCTGTTCGAGCCAGACAAGGAAGGTGGCTTACGGCCCCTGTCGGAGGGCTTTCCGCCGACGCTCAAGGTCGGTGACCTCGTCTGGATGAGCTTCTCAGTGGAGTTCTTCATAGGGAACATGTTTTGGTCAACCAACTTTATCCCATACGAAATTGTTCGTGTCGGGTCTGTGGCGCTTGAGCTACTCCCCAACATCAAGAAGGAATTCGACGAGGACGTGGAGGAGGAGGAACCCCGGGAGCGCCTTGGAGTTGGGATGAGGGGCATTTCCGGTGAGTTTTCAGTCGACGATCAGTGTTTATATTTTGTTCACTTCCCCATCCAGCGGCCGCCGCCCACCAGCTAAATGCAGTTGGCGATCTACTCCCAGTCCCTCCCGTAGAGCAACCAGCGGGTATTGCGACCGAACCCCATGCAGACCTCACCGCCATCGAAGCTAACGCCATCGCTTCCGCTCATGTTCCATGCGACCCGGACAGCTCCCGCAACCTTCTTCCCGAGAACATCGCACATCCTAGGAGTCCTCTCGCGTTCATTGACAGCGAGAGTGAAGAGGTTAGTTCCCTGCATATATCGATTGTTCTTCTTCTGTCTGACGCATTGTGTAGCGCACAACAACTGATGAGGACGATATCAATGGCAGCACGCAGCCCGACGACGAAGAAAACATGACGCAAGACTACATGTCAATGGACGAGGACTCCTTTATCGTTGACGACGACTCCTCGTTAACAGACGTCGGCGCCTCACTCACGGACGACGCAGCTTCGTTTATAGACGACACCGCCTCGCTGGCGCGTGATGATGCCTCCGTAGCGGAAGGCTCTGCTTCAGCGGCGGACGACGACGCCTCCGTGCTTGCATTGGTCAGCCCACCCGCTTCCAATGGCAGGCCCATCAAACGACTCAATAATGTCAACTGATCCGAGGTCGTCCAGCAGTGTGCTGATGACGCCCCGAAGCTGAATGGCAGGAAACGCCCGGCGAGCTCTGAAAGGGTGCTCCGTAAGCGCCTTGCGAAGGGGAAGGGCGTCGCCAAGTAGCAGTTGATGGGATCTTGTTGTGTTCCAGTTGTGTTGTATACGATCAAACGAAATGTGAACAGTCGATGAATCTAATTGCCTCTGAACGAACATTGTGGGCAGGTTTGCTAGAGACTCGCGAGAGCCCTCACGGTCAACAACGGAATGTGTGGCTAACTCCTCTGCACTCATGAGGTGCAGTATCGTTGTAAGAAAATATATTTAAATTCTACGCTACGTACGTACATGACAGGGCCACATGAAGTATCTAACCAAGTCCTTAGTAGCATGGGGAAGGGATGTAGGATATAGGATCAATGATGTGTAGAGAGGCGACAATGAAAGAGATCGAAACTGCGAGAATGTGGCAAAGCAGGCATCTGCACAACTAGGCGGCAGCAAGAAACTAGCACATGAGATGACAGGAAGCTACGCAATTGTTGTTATGGGTTTTCAAAGGTATAGTAAATGGCATCGAACATAGCGCGAAACGAATCCGCCCCTGACCCCGACAGGACCATATATGAACAGAAGTGTGGTGACTTGGTCGAGACACCCCTGTTCTGCCTATAGAGCTAAACCGGTGAGTTAGAAAACCCAACTGAGTCTGATCCACGGACTTGCCTTCACCGGAAAGAAGCTACAAGGTGTCCGCATCGTCGATCAGTTTCCTGTCGCGAAGAAGGAGAAAAATAATGGCGCACCTCTAAGCCATCACGGTGTCGCCATCGTCGATGTCCATGCTATTGGCATCGTCGTCCTCATCGTCATCTTCGTCGATGTCCATCGCGTCGCCGTCATCCGCCTTGTCCTTCGGCGGGTCGTCCTGGCTCGGAGGGTCGACCTCCATTGCGTCGTTCGGCTGTGCGCCCCCTCCGAACACCGGGTCTACGTCCATCGGGACGTAAAATACACATCCGGGGGCGAATAGCATCTTCAGGTACTGATAACTGTCCGGTAAGACCTAGAAATAAGGGTACAGGTCAGTAAGAACACCGGGAGGTCGAGGGAGGGGCGGGCGCACTGGGGAAGATGGCGGCAGGAGGAGAAAAGAGAAGGTGGCAGCTCCAGAGCTGCCACAGGTTTAAATGTAAGCCTTCGAGCGCCGCCTCGAATGGTTACGCAAACGAGGCCATACAGGTGCACCCACAAAAGAACCCTGCGTTCGTCTGTGTAGGAGAGCAGGCTGCCTCAAAAGGGAGCGCCCGGAAAGATCCATCTGCCCGATCGGAGCGTGCTCCGCAGAGCCCCGCAGTGGCTTCCCCGCAAAGTCTCCCCATCGTCTTCTGGTCGCAGCCGCCGCCGCACTGCTTCCAGTAGTTCGACGGGTGCCACGCTGAGTCGTCCGCGCGCCGCTGCTGGTAGCCGGTGACTCACCCGCCGCCTTCTGTCGCTCTCCGCCCATCGCTTCCCGCCCCCAACCCATCTCGCCGGCGCCCTTCTCTCGCCGCTCCTCCCATCATCCATCGCGTGCCGACGGCCGTTCCCCGTCCTCACCCATCTGCCTGAGCCGGCGGCCGTCTCCCCACACCTCCGTCGCGCGCCCGTGGTCGTTTCCCCGCCATCGCCTTTTCTCGGCGCCACACCTCCCGTCCTCCGTCGCGCGCCGAATCCTGCACCTTCCCTCTCCCAAGCCGTTGGCTCGAGCGCCTCACACCCTGGTGTAGCCCAGGTCTGCCCGGAGGGGCCCTGCTATACGGCACGGTGTGACTAGATGGCGCCATGTGAGGTCACACAAGCGGTACCTGTGACCGTCGCCTTCCCGTTATGGGGTTTAGACGCCCTCCGCCAAAATTTGGGTGTGTATTCTCTGTATCTCTACTGTAATCTTTACCACAATGTAGGGCGCATTACCCTGATATGCACCCCGTGTCAGGCTGCCGCAGCCCAGTCGAGGGAAGTTGGCACTGTGGGACATGATCCAATGATCGATAGCGATAAGTTAGCGATACCCATGGAGAACAATGAAGGATATGCATGCGGCCATGGCACCACGCTATTGTCTGCCAAGCCTTGACTAAAGAGGCCCGAATTCCACTTTCAAGGCGACATTGGCTGGCTGACACGGAGCGCCGGACCTGTGAACAAAGGACTGGCTAGCGCCTATTTGCACAGCATGCCAAATTGGGCAGGAGTCGAAGTTGAAGTTGAAGTTGAATTCGAGTCGCCACGACCACCTAGCTTACGCACTCCCCCCGCTTTCTCTCACCCCCGCAGCACCTCCAAGACATATATAAAGCGCACGAAGATGACTGTTGTGTTCCCCGCCGGCTCACACAGTCCAATGTCGTCCACCGAGCATCCGAGTGCCCCTCGAACCCCTCCCCCACTGGCGGAGGCTTCTGAGGTCAACGACGATAATCGTGGACAGCCTTCGGCTGAACAGAGCTCTAGTACGTTCCCCAACTTCCAAACTTCGCCGCTCAAAGCTTGCATCCCCCATCCCACTAATCGAAAGGCGATAGAGGCACATCAAGTGGTCCAGGACGCTAGCATCTGTGAAGACTTTCTCGCCCAACACCTCCGCACCACCCCCACCCCATTCACCCTCACTGATGTGACGGGTGGATACGTCTCCGAGATTTGCAAGGCTGGCACGTCAGAGTGGAAGATGTACAAGCCCGCCGCCGCCCTTCTGACGGCGATCAGCAAGGAGGTGTACAGTACGTTCCTCATCGTCCTAGAGGTTGCGGCACAGTTTGATAGCGGATAACTATAGGGTCCTTCAGCGAACAACAGAAAAACGCGCACAAGAAACGTCAGCACATCCGCAAGGGAAGACCGGGGCACCTCACCTTCATCGACCACCACTCCACGGCACCCACCCACTTCCCCAATCTCGGCTGTATCAGCAATACTAAGGACGCCCCAGACCTTCTAGGTGTTTACGACGTCGACGTCTTCAAGGACGGCAAGGACGCTCAGGGTGTCTACAAGGGAGTTCCTCACCATCGCGTCGAGGCTATCGTCGAGGCGAAGTCTGAGACCAACGGCGGGGGACGCCGACAGGCTGCCACCTATGCCTATCGCCACCACCAGGCTCGTCCGGATCGCCCTGGCTTCTACCTTCTCGTCATCAAGCCTCAGTGGTACCAGGTCCTCTACTCCGACCCAACGGGTCTTTTCGCTTCCCCTCAGACTCCGTGGGCCAACATGGATCTTCTCGTCGCCTACGTCTACTCCCACTACGAGCCACCTGACGCACATTTCCTTTGGGATGAGACCATCAGGTGGTCCGAGTCCAACGGACCCTGCACCTTTCCCTCTTGGAAGATCCAGGTAAAGGGCGAGTGGTACACGGACGGCCAGTTCATCTTCGTCGGAGAGCCATGGAGCCGGCTGACTACCACCTTTGATACCGTGGACGCCAACGGCGAGCACGTCATCATCAAGGATGGCTATCGCCACGACGGGCGTCGATTCAAAGAGGAGGAGATTCTGGACCACCTCCACGCGGAGGGCGATCTGCTTGGTGTCGTGCGCCTGAAGGTCCACGAGACGCTCGGCAGATTCAGTTTGAAGGGACCTGCGGCAGAGAGGTCGAGGGTGCGCTTCGTACTCTTGGACACTGGTTCTGAATTTCTGAAGGCCAAGACACTCAACGACCTATTGAAAGCCACGTACGACGCTCTTGAAGGTATGTCTCGTAACCATGTTTAAGAAGATGTGCCGATTTTCAACCTCATCTACAGTCCATCGCACCAAACTAGTTCAGCGGAACGTCCTCCACCGCGATATGAGTCTTTACAACATGCTCATGTACCCCGTCTGGGGTAGCATGAAGGGACGACACGTTAATGAGAACTCTCCACCGACAGTACAAGATATACTATCCGGGGAAAACCGGTAAGTTCCTGAAATGATTCCGCTTCGGGAGCCATGCCAACGTTGTGTTAGGTCCGTCGAAGACCGCTTCCCGGCGTGCCTCGCTATTGATTACGATAATGCAGCGCTGCTGGACTACAAGAACACCAAACCCCAGGAGCTCATGCAGCGCACTGTAGGTTCTACCGCTATTGTTTATTGTGCGACACAATCTGACCATGAGTTGTAGGGTACGCCTATGTACATTGCTCGCAGCGTGTGCATAGGTAGCGTCCTCACGGACGACATGCACCGCATTATCCCACGCATGCCAGAACTTTCGGAGAAAGCTCGCGACCTGTACATCGGCGCGCACGGGAAGGAGAGGTACGAGCGGCATAACGACACGAAAGCGACGCCACATGGAGCCTGTCCACCGGATCCTGAGGAGGGGTTCGAAACACCTCCAACGTTTTGCCATCGGCCGGAGCACGACGTCGAGTCGATCTACTGGTCCATGGTATCGGCCCTCCTTCATGTGCGTCCTGTAGAAGCTGAAGGAGAGCCGGAGACGACGGAGTACTTCCAGGACGCCTGGAAATTTCTCCTGTGGCATAAGATTCCAGATGCGGATGAAGGTTACCACGATCAACGCCAGCTCTTTCTCAATCAGAAGGCGAGGGATTGGGGAAAACTCTTCCTTGGGGGCATGAAGGACATAGGGACGCTGCTCTGGAACATATCCCGGCAAGTTCGTCCGGAGTACGCTCTTTGTGGTGATGGACTGCAGCGGGACCACCTCCATGAGGCTGTACAGCGTCTCATCCTCCAGTACCTCGTCGACCACGATGACATTGCCTTGGTTCCTGAACGTCTACGCCCCATCCCCGAGAAGTCGAAACCCACAGTCACTCGGCCCTCTAAGCAGGTTACCACTAAAGGCTCTGGCGCGGGATCTGCTGCCAAGTCAAGGGCGACCAGGGCTTCCAGAGCCTCGGAGAACACGGGCACGGGTAGTGCGACTAAGCGCAAGTCCGTGGTGCGGGATGCTGCTCAGTCCGATGGCAGCGTGGGTTCGTCGACGTCCGTGGCACGCGCCACTGGCGTTCCCAGTGCGGTTGTCGTCGACCCGAAGCGCAAGAGCTCCAGCCAGACGGGACGGAGCTCAAAGCGCCTGAGGAACAACTCCGGTCTTCCGCAATCTATCGAGGACCGCGTCGAGGGCGACGCATAGTGGACATCCATCCTTGAACTTTCCATGTCTCTCCTTCCGCGTCCTCCCCCCTCAATCGTCTTCCACCCTGTCCGGCTACCCACCCTCGTCGTGCCATTGTCTTCTCCGGCTTCATAACACTCGACTCTCTTTTTCCAGTCCTTATACACCAACCATCCGTTCCTCTACCGCTTATTTCCATACGGTCTTGCTTGATCCCGTCGCGCTTTCTCCAGTTTATCATGTATTCCTATCAATGGATGTCACTCCTTTTGACTCTCTATGCATCATGTTTGCCACACGACCGCATGGAGGTTTGCAGGAGGCGATTCGTACCGCAATCCTCATATGTCGGCACTTCACAGGTACCGTCTGAGTCCAGTCTGAGTCCACGACTAATAAGTACGTATATTGTGCGTTCACTATGCAGTCGTTTCAAGATACAGCCCTGGCCATCGCGTAATGCTCCTGCGATCAGGCTGCCCACGATCTTGAAGGTTGAAGGTTGACCGGTGACCCTTCAAGTAATCCCATACTTTAGCTAGATACACGTAGGCGGAGATAGGAGGAGATCTACTTGGCTAGAGAACCCGAACTTACAGTAACGTCGACCTTGGCCTGACTCCGAGTCGACACTGCACAGATACAATGCGCCATTTAGTAGTGTCCCATACGAGTGGTATCTGGTCTACGATATCCCAGATCTGCTGTAGCCACGATGTCCGCTATACACTGGTTCCCCAATATCAAGTCCTTCAGAGCTTCCCCTCGCGGTCCTTTAAGCTATTAGAGTATGTGACGAGGTAGAAACCCTGCGTGTCGCTCCTCGAAATACATTATCTGGCCCTTCAGCAGCACCCGCCCACACGCTCCGGTACGGCCCGCGCCCAGTCTAGTTCTTCTGAGCCATCTTCCTCCGCCACAAGAGCAGCCCGACGATGACCGCGACGACGAGCAGCAGCCCGAGCACACACACGACGATTATGGCCTTCTGAGAGATGCGGTGGGACTTATAACCGGAAATACGGCTGTGTTGGGTTGTGGCTGCGGGCATGGGTGGCTCACTGGCTGAGGGTGCGGTGACTCCGAGTGCGGAATTGCCCGTAGCCACAGACGTGGTGTGGTTCGCCGTCGCGTGGTGGCCGCGGGCTCGCGTGCCCGAAAGAGGCTGGCTTTGGGCGGACGAAGGGGAAGGGGGGCGAATAGAGGTTCTGGGTGGGGATGGAGATATGTTGGTGGATGTTCGCGATGAAGTAGAAGTAATGGAACCCTTGGCGCCGCTGCGCTGCGCGAGGACGTCGGGCAGGGGGTCTCGGGCGGTGAGACAATGAAGTCGTTCGAAGACATGGTCGTCAGCATTGTCGTAGTCGTCTCCCCTGACACATATGGGCACGAGGGCCTGTGAGACATCTGGCCGGTTTTCGAGTCCTCCGAGCTCCTGCACGGACAAGATGTTAGCATAGGTGGGATGGAGTTCGACGTACGCGAGATTTGCCCACCTCAATCGAAGAAATCGAGCGTAAATTCCTTGGCAACCCATATGCCACAGCAAGGGATGAAAGCACCAAGAATAAGACTAGATGCATATTTTCCACAGACGGTTCGCCGGGTGTTGTGGTTCCTTGTGCGGAAGGATGAGCTGTATGCAACAGTAGGCTGAAGGGGCTGAAGGGGGTAACGTTGCGCTCTGTTATATACTGGGGCCAACTGGCGATTCCTGCAGGATGTGCACAGCCGCTCAGTATCCAGATAACACGAGACAAGGGCTGTCTCTATTGATAACTCAACGAAGGGGTTATACGTAACCACAGGAAACAGCTCTCGCCGGCGCCCATAACGCGATCGCCAAATCCAATCAAAGCCGCTGGTGACCAGTGATCTATAAAGGATATCTGCAAGATATCCGGCCAAGCTCTATTTCAATGCGCGTACAGCGGCGCTGCGTCATTCGTCATGCGATAACATGAAGTACAGCGTTGCGTTCAATATCGTGATCAAGGTCTAGCACAAGTCCTTGTCTATCCGTAAGCCGGCAGATCTCACATTGACCCGAGAGATGAACGTACCATCACAAGATATACAAATGCAGCACGGATCACATATGCACTACCACTCCTGGCGGAGGAGTGAACCAGTGGCGCAGCGTCGGCCCATTCTTCTTCACCTGCACCTCGAAGTTCTTCTGTCCAGGAGACCGCACAGCCTAACAAGATATGAGGAATCATATTGAGACAGAGAGTGGGAGGAAAAGCGGCTCACGGTCCACGTCCGACCATCCGCGACCACCTTGTCGAGATTCGGCTGCCGCGTCATGAGTAGCCGGATGTCGGATTTTGGGATGGGCGCACGCGACGCGTGGTTGCCATGTGGATCGCCGACATCTGTGATGGTATGTATGCGCTTCGCATGGTAAAGAGAGTCGGCGAACAATGACTGCGGTACACGGGAAGTAAGCCACACAGGACGCCATGACTGGAGGACTAGGTCTCGGGAGACACACCATGTCCTTCCCTGGCAAACTCAATTTAAGTGTCTCGAGCTCGACGCATCTGCGACAAAGCGACGACATGCTTTCCTTCGACAGTGAACAGTTGCGGACAGAGAGGTGTGTGAGCGTCAAGTGGTGACTGTTGATGATGTTGGTGACGAACGCGTCCCCCAGGGCGATCTTGTCCGAGATCTTGAGCGAGAGCGATTTGAGAGGGCTGGACCATGTCCTCGTCAAATTGATCATCGTTGTCCAAAACGCGGGCACGGAGCTGCCTGGGGTCGGTACACATTGTGTATCGATCGCGAGATGGTGCAGACGGGTGAGTGGCGCTATGGAGGCTGGGATTGCGCGAGAGGATTCCTGTCGAGGGAGGAGTAAGGAAACGCATACGGGATAAGAAGTTGAAATCGTACGTAGCTAGTAAACGCCAAGCTTTGAAGTTGTGGCGTACGAGCGATTAGTGCGAGGATAGAGTGTTGGTCGACCTTGGGGCACCCAATTACGTGCAGGCTAGCGAGCGACGGGAGACCTGGCAGGATGGTCATCAGAATATCTGTGCTGAGGGTATGTACGGTCTATTGACGAAGGTCAGCATTTGAGGCCACACAACAGGTATGCTGCGCTACGTACATGAAGCGTCAACGAGGTAAGGGACGGCTTGAGGACTTCGCTCCACCTGGGGAGAGCGTCGACCACGTTCCACGATGCCGAATCAAGCGTGAGTGAGCGTAGACCCGAGATTTTGGTGACTAGTTCGGCTTGATCTGTTGTGAAGTTGGCAATGATTCTCATCTGTTCCAGAGAGACCTTGTCCCGGAGCACGAGCAGAAAGTTGGGCATGATATCGAGGGTGCACGTGAAGGAACCGAGGTTCTTGCACAAGGATATTGTCCGGATGCAATCATCCATAAATTTAGGCTGTGGAATGAACTTCACAGTTGGAATGGCCCGCAGATCTAGATCTTCTAATGAGCACCTCGGGTTCCCAAATCGTAGTTATCTGGTACTGACCGATATGTCTGACATGATTGGCCAGATTGGTATGTGCTAGTACCGCAGCAAAGGGTGAGATGACCTGGGTATATGCTATCAGAAAGAACAGCACAATGTCACGCAATGACATACAGGAGGATATCGTTTGGCTTGATTGAGCCCAAAGCTCAGAGTCCTGTAAAGACGGGGTATGACGGCCGCAAGAAAAGACCTGCTGACAAGCGAAACAGAGACAAGGTCATTTCCAGACAAGTAGGCGAAAATGAGCTGGAGACAGTCCAAGTTGATATTGTCTGCAGAGACCATGGTGGCCAGGGTGGAGGGATGGTTATATGCACGGTGGTGGAGATGGATGTTTGGAACAAGATGCGCGCAAGGGCTTAGACGCCCGGATCAGTTGAGCGGCCCGTCCGGGAAATGCCGAGTGCGGCCCACGGTGCCAATCGACGGCGGCAGGCTCGCGCTCCTCAACTTCCTGCCTTTGCTCATCGTCGTCCGCGGCGATGCCGGGCTCCACCGTCTCGCTCGAGTCTCTCAGCTCTCCATCTCCATCCCCGCCTCCCCCAGAAGAACAACAAGACCAAGAGGAGCACTCCAACCATTCCAACCATAGCGGCGCGGGCCTCGACAGCGGCTCCGAGCTCTCCGAGCTCACCGAAGAAGAACAAGACAACGACGGCGTGAATGAAGACGACTCTTCCCGCGCAGCGGCGCGCAAGAAGAAGCAGCGCGACCGCGTCGTCCCCCCGCCAATGTGGGACTGGGCCGTGAAGAAGAAGCCCGACAAGAAGGACCGGCCAGACTGGCACTCCAAGTTCGAGGAGGAAGAGGAAGAGGAAGAGCAGGCCGGCCCTGCGGAGGCCATGGAAGAGGAGGAGGACGACGACCAGGCAAGGGACTTGGGCTCCGACCCTGTCCTCACCCCCGACCACGAAGAAGGGGCGCTCAGCGACAACGACATGGACGACAACGAGAACGAGGAGGAGCCTCCGGAAGACGAGGGTGAGTCCGCAGACGAAGCTCCACCCCCCATGGATGGCGACGCTGCCAACGGAGACGTGTCGGGCGACGAGGTCGACGATCCCGAGAACGCGGACCTGTACCCCGACCCGCTCGACGGCCAGCAGTCGCCTAAACCGGTGGCGTCACCTGACCTTACCGACGACGAGATCGACGACGAGAACGTTGGCGAGGACGTTGGCGAGGACGTTGGCGAGGACGAGGTGGAGGACGACGACGTTCCGGACACCGGAGAGGCGACCAAGGAAGGGTCAGAGGCCGACGAGGAAGAGGAAGAAATCCCCGCAGACGACGCTGAGATCCCTGCCGACGATGAGCCGCCGACGACCGAGGCCGTTACCCCTGCGGATGGCATCGTGGACGCGGTCGACGCGGACCTAGATGCAACAATGGACGTGGATGCCGTGCAGCCCGTGCTCATGTCCCCCGTTGCCGTCGCGGCCTCTTCGATCATGGCTGGTGCGAGTCTCCTCCAGCCGCCATCTCCGTCGTCTTCGCAACCCTCGACCCCCTCCGCGTCACGACACTCCTCGCGCTATCCTTCCGCAGAACCAGAGCCTGAGCAAGATGTACCTTCCGAACCCGAGGTCGAGCCTGAGCCGGAGCGCAAGCCTTCTGGACGCGCGGCGAGGACCAGGAAAGCCAAAGGTCGCACACGCGCTGCGCGCAGGTCGAGAGCTGCTGCTGCCGCGGAAGCAGGAGATCCAGACTTCGACGCGCACCACGCGGAGCTCCCAGACGGCGAAGGCGTGGACGGAGAGGAGCTAGATGTCGCCACGCCCGAGCTTGACCTCGATGCCGACATGCAGCCCGCGCACCGCGCCGAAGCGCTCGATGTACTCGCCGGGATCGAGCTCAAGTTCGCGCTACTCCGCGAACGACTGTACGTGGAGAAGATGGATTCGCTTGCGTGGGAGGAGGGGCTGATCGCGGATGGTGCGTTGTGTTTGTTATGTTGGCTCGCTGTGGGTCTAAAGGCGTCTGTTGGGATGCGCGTGGGCAGGGACGCACCCGGAGTTGCTGCATCTGCAGGCGGAGCTATCGAGCCGGCGCGACAAGCGTTTAGAACTTGCAGCGCGCAGGCGCGATTACGAGGCTGCGAGCGTGGCGAAACGCCGACGATTGAACGAGTCGGGTGCTTGGAGTACATGGAGTGTAAGCTGCGTTTGTGTTTAGTTTTCAGTTTTGGCTGACTGATCCCGTGCTTGCAGAACGACAGAGACCAGCTGCAGGCCCAGATGATCGCCGAAACCAACGGGAAGAAGCGCAAGCTGGAGCGTGAACGACGAACGTTGGAGCGTCCCCAGCCAGGTATGTGACATGAGCCTATATGGCGAGTTATACTAAGATTGGTCAATAGTGCGTCGCTTCCCTCTGCCACTACATGACGTCCCTCCCGTGCCATCTTTGCGTGACATTGTCAAGTCGAGCCCCTTCGGTCTTCCGGAGTCCACGTCCGCTCTCGCCAAACGCACGTCGTGCAAGAAGGAATCAGCCCCTCAGACACCTCTCGCGTATCCAACGCTCGCACCGCTATCGCGGGGCGAGATTATGCACGACTTCGACCTCTTCTACTCCCATCGACATGTCCCAGTCGGCTACGATCCGCACCGTAACATGCCTGGCTTGATGAATGCTGTTTTAGGCGGCGTGCCTCACGGAATCGACGCATACGCCGTTGGTGTTCCCGTCATGGATGGGCCGAATCGCTTCGGGCCGCCGATACAACACCAGCACATGCAGGGATTTGCGCCTCCTCCACGGCTTCCACATCAACACTCCGCGCCGCCCGGCGCTCCTCCCCATATCTCCCACCACCAGCTTCAGATGGAGCAGGAGATGCAGATGCGCCAGGCATCTGGCGTGCCGCATCTGCACATGCAACAGTTCGGAGGTGGTCCAGTCAACGGGCCTGGGATACTGATGAGGCGCTCCATCTCTCCCGTCCCTCTCAATGGTGCCGGACCTGGCCCCTCAGTCCCCACGACTCTTGGAGGGGGACCAGTACCGCCAGGGTTCTCAAATCTCAAGGCGAATGGATGGACCGGGCCCGGGAAAGACTCGAAACGGATTAACGGAGAGAGCGAGGGCCGCGACCGGGAACGCATGACGGACGTCATGTCCCAGAGAGACAAAGAACGCATAGAGCGAGAGCGAGCACTGCGCGACCTCGACCGTGAGCGCGAGCAGGAGGCCGAGCGCGCCTACCGCATGTCCCATGCCCCATCGCGACATTCGGCGCACCAGCATCCTCACCAGCACGTCCAGAGCAATGCTCAAGGGCCAGCCGCGCACCATCACGGGCCTCACAACCACCAGCACCATCATCATCACGTCCACCATCATCACCATGGCCCCGCAAACCAAGGATTCTCGGGGCCCGGTGGCGGCCATGCGCCTCCCATGCCAGGCTTGCCGGCTAATGGGGGTGCTGGACCTGTTGTGCAAACCCTGAGTCCGCGAGGTGGGCGTGAGTTCGAGCAACGGCGGCCTCGCTCGGGCGCGCCCACCGAGGTCATCGAGCTGTCTGCCCCACCCCAGAAGCAGCCTGCCAACTCGCCGCCTATGTCCGCGTTTTGGAACGGCGAGCCGCTGCCTCCGGGGCAGCGTCTGCCAAGCGAGCGTGAACGCGAGCGGGAGAGAGCACCACCAGGTCCGTTGGGTCCACCACAGCCTGACGTTCATGACCGCCTGATGACGCCGTTTACGATGGGGCCCTCACAGATTCCAAGAGATCCCTCCTCAACTGGGTCACCGCGGAAGCTGCACGGAGCAGCAGGCGCTTCTAACCCCCCACAGTCTATGCCCCCCTCCCGCCGCGGTTCATGGTCCGCTGAGGATCAACCACGCCCTTCGTCTGCCGCCCTAGGACTCGGGAGCTCTGGTATCGCTTCGGGAAGCCAGAGACTGAGCGGATCTCGTCTTCCCCAACCCCCCTCGACATCGTCCTACCATAGCTCGTTCGGCTCTCCTCCAAGCAGCAATGGACGCGTGCTACCGCATCCATCGAGCCCGTCCGCGTTCGCTGGCCCGCTTCGTTCTCCCATGCGTTCCGGCCAACCAGGGCGGATGCCTCTCGGCGGCCCGCTCTCGCCGCCCCCAGTGGTGCCTCGAAGCCCTCGTCGTGCCGGAAGCCCAGGTGCGAAGCACCCCCGCGCGGCGTCCCCGGGTCTCCCGAAGCCCCTTCCGAAGCTTGGCGGGTTTCCGATGCCCGAGTCCGGGAACTACGTGCTTCCGAATGGAGCTCTGCATCCTTCATCGTCTTCATCGGGCCCAGTGACGCTCCCGCCGCCCCCGACGGCTTTAGCCCCGCCTCGCATACCGAACGGCACGCTCGTGGAGAAGGTGGTTGGACCCTCACGCACGAAGGCGGTCCCCGTCGATGGCTCCTGATTTGCGCGCATAGACCCCATTGGACTGTGACTATCTGGAATCTGATGGACGCTCAAGCAGTCTTATCCATGAACATCGGAAGCCTATATATACCGATCGTACATCATCTCGTTTTTCTATAGCTAGCTGTACTCGTCTTACTCTTTACGCTCTGCTCTCTCGTGCACACACATATGTACATAGCTGGATTTCCTCGCCTGTTTCGGTGTATGGTGACACTAATGGCGAATCTTGGTTTCTCGACGTGCATGGTGTAGAAGACGTTTTGCTGTTACTAATTAGGGCACGAGATGTGCGTGTCACGGCGGAGGTTGCCGGCACGGTGACGGTCGGGAGTTTGACCGTAATTGACTACTGCGCCTTGCATAATTCCGTGAAGATGCTCAATTTTTCTTTGGGCGTCTATCGTCCCTTTTTAGGAAGGTCACCGTCACAGGGCGCTCGAGAGGTGACCAACTCTGTCGCAATGCAGTCACACACGTTTGCTCCCCGCAAGCGCGGCTGTGCTTGGACGCGCACCTGTCCACCCTGCCGACAATGACCCCCGCCATCTCCGCAGACCTCAAACAACGCATCGTACAACTCTACGTCAATGAGGCCTGGACTATGGAGGACATTGCAAACAAGTTGGCGGTCTCAATAGGCCTTGTCTCAAAAGTCATCAATATCTACCGCAATTATGGCACTGTTGTCGACCCGACCAAGGAGCGCACAGGCCGGCCACCCTACGCAGATGACGATGATCGCGCTTTTCTCCAGCAAATCCTTGCTGCAAACCCTAATCTCTATCTTGATGAGATTCAGGACAGGTTGGCGAAGGTGCGCAATCTTCACGTCTCGATCGCCACCATCTCTCGCATGATCCGGGATCTGGGGGTGAGCTGGAAGGGGGTCACGAAAGCGGCTTTGGAGCGGGATGAGGAGTTACGGGTGTTATGGAGGTTGGACATGGCGGAGTATGAGGATCCCGAGTTATTCGTGTTCCTCGATGAAAGTGCAGTTGATAATCACACCGCTGAACGCACGCACGGGTGGTCCGAGACGGGAGTCCCTTGCATCAATCGTGCAACCTTTCTTCGAGGGACCCGGTTCTCCTTACTTCCTGCCCTGAGTGTCGATGGGATCATCGCTCTCGACATCTTCGAAGGCTCTGTCAATAAAGAGCGATTCATTACATTTCTGCGCGAGCATGTGGTACGAGCAATCACCGCACATTCTCTATAATATCTAACCTGTGTCATGACTCCATGCTATCTAGGCTCCCAAACTCAACCCTTTTCCTGGGAAACGAAGCATTGTTATAATTGACAACTGCGCAATCCATCACGATGAAGATATCCGTTACCTCGTTGAGACGGAGTGTGGTACGCACCCACACATTTGCTGCACTGTCATACTATGCTGACTGTTTGCGGCCCTGGTTTGGTACTAGGTGCAAAATTAATCTACTTGCCGCCATACTCGCCTGACTTCAATCCAATTGAAGAGGCATTCTCATCCATCAAAGCGTGGCTTCGGAGGAACGAGGGATGGTACACAGACCCGGGTCAGCTACCTTGGCTCATCGAGCGTGCAACTGCCTCAGTGACTGCGGATAAGGCACACATGTGGTTCAAAGACTGTGGATATATTTTTGACTAGTAACGAATATACGATAGTTTGAAATGAGTGGTGTGTGATCGAATTACGATGATGTGTATATGAGAACGGAGCAGAGGACTTGTCCCAACTACAGCGAACGACGAGCACGCTTGGTCACAACTCGACCATACCAGGCACGTGCATAATTTTTCAGAGCGTAAACCTGACCCTCTTCCAAGTTCGGAACAAGTTGCTGAAGGCGCTCGACAGGCACCTCAGCGATGGAGTCAGGAGTGTATGATAGCGAAGCAAGTGCACCAATCATATCATCAATAGTCTCAAGGGAAATACCGCGCTCACGTCCAAACCTCTCGAGGCAGCGAGTGAGCTCTTCATGAACGTTGGGTGGCGGTGAGGAACCACGGTGGTGGTGGAGATGCGTGTCAATGGTTGCGTCGTCATTGGAGCCACCAGAGGGAAAGGTGACCCCGGAGATGGGCTTGTCAGAGGGTGCATTGGAGGCAGGCTGCGATGGGCCTTTGGCAGGCGACAAAGGAGCGATAGCAGCAGCTCCCATAGGAAAGATGGAAGGGGATGCAGCACGAGCAATGGCGGCGGATGGGATGGCAGCGGATGGGATGGCAGCGCCAGAAGCGGTGGCGGTGGCGGAGACAGCGGTGGGAGCTGCGATCTGAACAGCGGTGGCCGGAGTACCACCGAGTCCACGTTCGAAAACCATAGTGAGCAGTGGCATGATAGCCGCCATAACTGCTGCACCAGAATCGCCATACGGTGGGGTGGGTGCCAGAGGGGCCGATGGCGACATAGGGCCTGAACGACCACGAGCCTTTGGAGCGGACAGCGGCTTACCTGTCCACTCCTGGAGAAGCTCATCCGGGGGAGCCTCAGAGGCGACACAGGCACCCGCAGCAGCGGCCCGGGACCAGGACTTGAGCCTGATCGGCGTGATCGGAATGTGCTCGCCCGTCGCATCAACGAAGCACGGAGTAGGGTGTTTGTTGCACTTCCAGTACCGCGAGATCTCCTGGGCTGCTTGCCCCACAGCACGTTGCAGCGGGCTATATGCATCAACACGAGGAACCTATAGAGCATGCCAGTGAGTATTTGCGCACACTTACTATCAGTCAAATACAAGAGAACATACAGAGGTACCCAGCGAGAGCTCTGCGGGATCGTCGTCCTCCATCTGGGACAAAGGCTGTGAAAGAAATGTCTGAATAATGTGAAAACACATACTAGAATATGAACTACGTACCCGTTTCCTGCCCCAGGGCATCATCTCATCAAGATCGAAGACGACATTGATGGTGTTGATGCTAGGCTTAGCCCGGAGTTGGCGGAGTAAAGCGTTCCACTCGTCGTCGGTATGGATCAGCGGTGCGCTCCCCTTGCCGCCCCTAGTATAAGCTTGATTAGTAGTAGATCTGGTATATAACAGTAGAGCCATAGACGTACGGAGACCCAGTCCAATGAATGCGCATGGGAGGACCGTTGTGCTCACCAGGTTTGTAGTTTTGGTCCAGTTGATGAGCAGCCAATGCCGCCAAGATGAACGCGCCACGAGTCATCGCAAGGACAGGATGCTCGCGGGTGGTCGGCTTCGTCTCCTCCTTCCGTGGCGGACGCTTTGTCGACTTGCCTCCGGACACAACCTGGGTCCTACCGGCAGTGACGTAAATGAAGTACTGTCGACCTAATAATAAATTATACAACTGTCCATGCACCCCAGAGATAAGATAAGGTCGCACTCGCATCCAAGGTTCCGCCAGTGCCATGGGCCGCACAGACTCGGTGGAGGCTGGAGCCAAGCGGCACTCGGAGCAGATGGCGGGGCTGAAGCCGCCAATCAGAGATGAACGTTGAAATGTGCGACCACACGCACCTTGTGGACCATCTTGAGCAAGCTCAGGAGCGGCGTGGGGAGAACGACAAGCTCGTGAAAATTGGACCCGGCGGCCATCGTGTGTCCACCGAGCTCTCTGGCGGGTCATGATGAGAGGAAAAGGAAGGAAGCAGCTTCCAGATGCATGGCGGGCGACATTTTCTATCATCCTGCGAAGGTCCGTGCACGTACATGCAGCTTCCTCATGTTCGGATCTTGAAAGCCTCGAGGATAATGGCTTAGCGCCCATCTGTCAAAATCAGACACTAGGGGGCGGAAAACACACTTACCGGAAGCCGTAGGAAGTTTGGGGAACATATCTGAGAGTGCCAAGGGTAAGAAACACATTCATTCAAGCAATCAGAGGTATATCTGTGATCCCGACCTTTGACTAGAGACTACAGTAGCTCGGGCAAGTGGAGGAAGAGATCACGATTGCGACAGCCGCGCGGTGTTCAGTAACTGCTGCGCGTAGGTGTGACCGTGACATCAACATTTAGACGCCGAAATAAATTTGGGCATCTTCACGCAATTATGCAAGGCGCAGTAGTATGTAGCTCCTTGCTTTCGCAGCGTCTGGTCCTTTACGTGCGCTCTCCACTTGCATGAATCACGCCTTGATATATGCGTTACGCCGACCAAGTTGCGCTGGCACTCGCAGTTAATCACTGTCGCATCCGCAGGAAAATAGAACGTCACTGGCAAGACGCAATTGTTATTGGTCAAGGTTCGCGGTTATGCATTGAAGGTGACTGACCCCTATCCCGCGAGGGACATCTTTCCTTGTATCCACCCACGCTCACATCCGGTCCAGCGCGCTGTCTGTGCCATGGCCAACCCTGCGGAAGGGTTCTTGGGCGCCCTCTTAGTGATGTCTTTCATCGCTTGCATGTACGTATGTTCTCGCGATGGCTCAAACACGCTTACACTCCGGGGGAAACAACAGACTATATGGCATCACCATCGTCTAAACTTTCATCTACTTCCAAACGTATCCAAACGACACTAACCTCTTGAAATCTCTCGTATGTCCCATAAAGCGTATCCGTTCTCATCACGTCGCTGACCGCGAGCTCCTTATAGGTGGTATGGGTGTTGTGAGTAGTCAGACATCCACTGCAGCACGTCTAGCAATCAGACACATGTTCCCATCGCAGCATCTTGGAGACATCGCACACCGTCTTCGCCATAGTCATTGTGTATCACTTCCTCGTTGCGAACTTTGGGAATGTCGCGGTATGGGGGCCTCATTGGTATGTTCAGCCTTCGTTCTCCCGATGCGTGAGGCAAGTTCAGCATTAACGTTTCACGGCGCCGCATCAGGAGTTTGGGCGTGAGTTGTCAGTTCGATATTCCGTGTGCTACGCCAACATTTTTTTCGACCCTGCCTTTCTGCAGGCTGTTACCCTACTCCAAGTATGTGCGCTCTTCTCTTTAGGTTCTCTCGCAGTCTTTGATTAATTGGTATAGGTGCTCATTGCAACCACAGTTGAAGCGTGAGTGTCCACTCTGTAGAATCAATGTAGATCGACACTCATTCATCTATCAGTAAGGCGGATCTGGTTTGGTTCGTGGCCAGCAGTGCCCTCATATGCTCACGCGAGTCGCTCATTACTGGATTTACTAACAGTCAGCAGGAGCTCAAGGTTTCTCACGAGCGTCTTAGTACGCTTCAAGCAAGTTGTTTCGCCAGAACCATGGCTGATGCTATATCCACAGTCGTTCATCGTATTCTCTAGATTCGGCAAATCATATCCTCCGCCATTTGGTATTGTATGAGTACTCATAACGGTGTCAATCCATAGCGGTCGGCTTGGTAGGAGCAAGCAGCGTGTACGCTACTTCACCTAGTAATTATCCGGCGGGAACTTATCAAGACCCTCGACAGCCTTGCCTTCAGCTTGTGGAGCACCTCCAGGATACGCGACTGGCTTTTGGTATGCCATCCCCAAACTGAATCTCGTTGACGTCTCGTCTCAAGAGGTTCCATCGCAGCCCATCGTCACCTTGTCACTGAGTCTGGGAGCCTTCACTGATATCTCGATCGTGATCATCTTCTCTTTTTACATGTTGCGGGGGCGCAGCCAATATGCCCGGTATGTTCAGGTGGTCGATACCTGCTGTTGTTGATGAATTTGACCGACTCCTCGTTGTGTCTTCAAGGGTATCGAAGACCTTGATGAACCTGCTCATGCTGTATGCCATCAATACTGGCGCTGCAACTGCGTATGTTGTGTCTCTACTATTTCGCCGACCCAGCTTACACATCCCTTGAAGCGCCACATCTCTCTCCGTCGTGATCGTGGTATGTCGCATGTGTTTGCCAGAGCTTGTTCGTATCATCCTTACCATCCTTGCCGTTGCAAAGTATGCCTCAGTGCACATCACCCTAGCATCCACCGGTCTAGCTGAGATTGGGGCAAAGCGTACGCATCTCCCCGATTACAAAAACTGTCATGTCCGCAACTCAGGCGTCCTCATCTGGCCAACCGCAGTGTACGCCAACTCGTTCATAGGAAGGTAGACGTCACCCGGCCTCCTTGAAGTTCCCCACCGGTGTGCGCGCGCTGACAAAAACTTGGGGGCGTACTCCCGCGCATATCTGCGAAACAACTTGAAGGACCTCAATCGAGCCTACAGCGGCTTCGGGCCGAGTGTCAGCGATGTCGAATTCGCAACTTTTCCTTCCGAGGTGCACGTCCCTCTCCCCGAAGTGCGCTGGCTACTTACGCTCCCGTATAGGATCCTCGCTCCCCAACCGCCGTGCCCAGGCCGTCAGTAGTTCACGTCGAATACAGCAGTAGTACAGCGTACGAATCTGTCGGTACGTTAGGCCAAGACGGTGCGCCAGACGAAGGCCGCAGTGCGCGAGTGTAACCCTCTGTTTGTGCTCCCTTTGAATCGCTATCTTCAACCTCGTCTTCTGTGAATCGTGGTTCGCCAAGGTTGTTTCTCGGGTGCCTCGTGCTCCTCCCTGTGTGGTTGGAGCTTTTGCGCTTTAGGTGGTGGTAAGTGGCCGCCCGTTCCCCAAACCTCCACGGACTAAACTATTGCGCCTGGGGGAGCTGGCAGACTCCATGCACTCGTGTAGTAAACATCATATTACTTATGTATCGATGGGAGACTCAAAAGGAGTGATATTCATTGATAGGAATGATGTACGACGAACTGGGGAAACCGGATGGAATTAAGTAAGTCTGGATGAAAACAAATGGTAGAGGAAGGGGAGCGGAGCATACAGATGTCGACAGCACCAAAACGGACGCTTCGTACGGTCCTACGTGTCGCCCTCGACGCGCTCCTCGATAGATTGCGGAAGACCGGAGCCGTTCCTCAGGCGCTTTGAGCTCCGTCCCGTCTGGATGGAGCTCTTGCGTTTCGGGTCGACGACGATGGCGCTGGGGACGACAGCCGCGCGTGCTCCGGACGTCGACGAACCCGCGCTGCCATCGGACTGAGCAGCATCCCGCACCGCGGACTTGCGCTTGGTCGCACTACCCGTGCCCCCGTTCTCCGAGGCTCGGCTGGAGCCTCTGGTCGCCCTTGACTTGACACCCGATCCCGGTAGAGACTACAACGAGGTTAGCAGACCTAAGGGCAAATTGCCCTCGAAGGTCTGAGACCTCCCTTCCCCACGTGACCAGGCTCCCCCCCCGTGACCTGATCTCCCAATTAGGACTGTTAGGGTTTGGGTTTGGGTTTGGGTTAGGTTCGGTTAGGGTTCGGTTAGGGTTTGGGTTAGGTGGTTAGGGTTCAGGGCCCCCACGGTACTTTGTCCCCCAAGGGAGCCCGTCTGTATTTATCGCGCGAACGAGGCTTTAGTGTGCCCGCCTGAGTGCTCCCGGCTCGGGGGACCCCCCGAGCGCAGCGAGGGAGGGGAGGGAGCACGAATGGCGGGTCCTCTTCGCGCACCCTCAATGGAATATATTAATCAAGGTCTGTTCCTATTACAAGGTCTCTTGGTGTAGCGGTATTGCTGCGGGCGCCAAGGATAAGGCGTGGGTTCGAATCCCAGGAATGCAAGATTTTTATGATGGGGGCGCTCTTCGGGCTGTGCTTTTCGGCGCTCTTGTCTCGGCTTTCTCTCGGACCGGGGCAAGGGGGGTCTGAGACCTGCAAGGGCAATTTGCCCTTAGGTCCACTAACCTCGTTGTAGGTGGCTCGATCCCGCGTCAGACCCTTCAGTGGTAACCTGCTTAGAGAGCCGAGCGACTGTAGGTTTCGCCTTCCCGGGGATGGGCCGTAGACGTTCAGGAACAAAGGTAATTCCCATCACTGGCCAATTTGGTGACCGACCGAATTTGTAACTCCATCAGTTTTTCGAATTTCGAAAAACGCCTTGACAGATTTGTTCCTCTCCTCAAACGGAGTCGATTGGTCAAAAAATCTGGGAATTTTCGGCAAATCTGGAGGAGCAGTTGCCCTTGTACAAAAGTAGCGGTGACTAAGTGGCTTGCACCATAGTACAGCGTCGCGTCATGTTTTTGCTGCTTCCGTCGTCTTAACAGCCCTTCCCCGAAGCTTATCACTGTACGCCTTCTCTTGACTCAGGTGTATCGCACCTGTCCGATGCGTGGTGTTACGGTTCATTACTTTAGCGTAGTCGTTGGGGCTTGGCATTGCTTACGCCAGATGTTCAGTATGAGCGTTATCTCGATCGAGCGCCTCTCTGAATCCTCGGCCATGTCAAGGGCCATGTACTGAGGCTGACTCAATCCGTCATGGCCCCTCCCTTCAAACTCCCCTCCATGCCAATGCTCTTTCGATCCCCATATCACTAGTCTGTAGTCATCCAAGACCAGCAACCAGTGTAAAATGTTACCGACCTCCTCCTTCAAGTGTCGTCCTCGGGGTTCGCCGAACTTGGAAGTTCACGCACATCTGCAAGTCCTACCAGCCACATCATTGACGGTCAATGTCAGGACTCCGAAACCCGTTTTACACAGTCGACCTATGCGCATATAGCAGGAAAAAATGCCATCCCCCCTTCCCGGGGAACTCACCGACATCATCCGAGTCATCGCCCATGTCGATGATACCAGCTCTCTGTGCTGCTGCGCATCGGTTTGTCACGACTGGGTGGCCGCGAGCAGACATCGCCTCCTCGGCGACGTGCACGTCTTCTCACCTTCGCAGTACGACATTTTGGTCAACCGCGTTCTCCATTCGAAGTGCATGTACCCGTGGCCCTCCTCAATGCGTACCCTCGAAGCGGCCTCGACTGCGAGGACGGACGATATATAGCTCCAAGAGCGCAAGGGCGGCCCCCGCTATTGCCTTTTTCACGATTTCGCCGGACACTTTCCCAATCTGCACCTCCTGTTGCTCGTCGGTCTCGAATGGGCCAAGGACCATCTCCATCCCAGCACGCTGTCCGTGATCACGCGCCTCCCCTCCCTTGTCGAGCTGCGTCTTGAGAACTGCACCTTCCCCTCGTTCGACACAATGTCCTGGCGCGTTCTCGACGTCATTCCCGCCCTGTCTACCCTGACGCTCTATGCTGTGCAGTGGCCCTCTCAACCCGATGCACTACCGTCGGGAGTACGCTCGCGCCCTCAGCCACGACCGTGCTTGGTCGCATTCTCAATCCAGTTCTACGTCAAAATGACTGTGCCGGGACCCTGTTTGATTGGCTGGTCCGTTGTACCCCGTCGAAGTCTACCACTTGGCGGCAACCCCAGCGCGTCGCCGAAACCGGAACATATGCAGTTCCCACAAGCAGTCTCGTCCTCTGTTGAATCGTTGCGCATACAAGCACGAGGCGAGTCATTCGGCCATTCTTTCTCGAGGTATCTGATGGACCTTCACACCATGGAATACGTTTTAGCAGACAACTTCCCGCTCTCGTGCTTCACCAAGTTGACGCGCCTGACGATCAAGGGCGGCTGGGAGGGCATCTGTCGCACTTTGTACAACTTGGCTGCGGCCCTTTGCGTCCTCCAGATAGAGTCCGTCCCGACGCAAGTACTGCCCAACGCGGATGTCGGTCACGCCACGCGGCAACACGAGGATGGAGGTGTAGACATGACTTGGAAGAATTGGATGCGATCCTCGAGACTTTCCCCGGTGGCCTGTAAGTTCAACTTCATACTATCCCTAGTCGAAGAGCGGTTTCGGGAGGGCATCGAGGACAAGTGTCCGAAGTTGTGCAAGCGAGGTGTTCAGGTCGTCCCGACCTTTCTCAACAGAAGAGGTATGTCGGTGCGACGCTGGGTTAGGACTTATGATCCCGTTGACTGACGTGATTCCGTCGGATGTGTAACGATTCACTGGCAGCCAACGGACTGCGACTCAATCTGTCACGCGAGCCGGCATTCCAGGGACCGTCGAGGCTCCGGTAAACCGAGGGGCGAGGTCAGTACCTTCTCCACATTCCGCTCGTGCGTTCTCGTTCTAAGTAGTAAATTTCGAAACACGAAAATCAAACGACGCGGGAACTTGGAAACAGAACGGTGTCCCGGATTAGCGCCCATCTGCCCAACACGGCCCGGCGGCCGTCAGGTGCAAGTTGAACGTTGAACGTTGAACACGGACGATCACGACCTCCTTAACCACCGTCCTCAAAGAACTGCACGAGCACTCTTCCACATTCCCAATTCGTAGCAACGCTGGAACGCGTATCGCTTGAAGATGATGGTCGTATTCCCCGGGTCCCACAATCCGATGTTATCCGTCGAGCATCCGAGTGGCTCTGGAAATCCTCCGCCACCCGCATATAGCCCGTTCATGTTTGCGGGAACACCGTGGGGGCGCCGAACGAACTTATTTAGCGCGGTGGACCCAAGGGGTGAGTCCATTGTTATTCAGGACAGCTGCCCCCACCTTCTCGGCCGCCCTTTAGCTAGCAGGGATGATCTTCTGCAGCATACTTATGACGATGGTTCTGGTGTAGTTCCTCTTGCAGAGTACAAGGGCGTCATCACACAGGACTTCAACGACCATGTCACGTCTGGTCCGAGGGATGAGGCCCCATTTCTGAGCATTACTAGCTCTTCCCTACTCACAGCTCGGACGGTCAACGAGCTCCTTCGGCATCTTCACGTGGAGGCCGACCTGCCAGTGCTTGGTGTTGTGCGCCCCGAGGGCTACGAGAGCAGCATCAGGTTCGTTCTGAAGGGACCGGTGGCGGAGAGGTCAAGAGCGCACTTCGCACTTCGCACTCTCGAACACTGGTTCTCGTCTTCTGAAGGCCAAGACGGTCAATGGCCTCTTGAAGGCGACGTACGACGCTCTTGAAGGTATGTGTCAAACGTGCTCCAAGGAGACTTGCGGGTTTTGAACCTTATTTACAGTACATCGCACCAGACTCGTTCAGCGGAACGTCCTTCACCGTGATATGAGCGTCCACAACAACCTCATGCATCCCGTTTGGGGTAGCATGAACGAGTTCTTCAGGGCTTCTTCCGATGGCAAGGAGTTGTTCACATCCTCGTACAAATCAAATGCATCAGGTCGTTCAAAGAGATCGAAGTCGTCCTCTCCATCACCAATTTCCCCTGTATGTTCTTGTCCGCTGGACGGTAAGCCCCTGTGCAACACTGCTAGAGCTTGCGTGCGACGTAGGTCCCTATGTTTGTCCCGAGCATCCCGGCATTCTGACAGCACGTTCATGTTTTTGATGATCTCCATGTGTCTAGGCGAAATACGTGCATGCAAGCGTTCAAATGCCTCAGTCCAGGTTTCTTCCATCGTACGAACATCCGATGGCTTCCTCCATGGCACGAACAATATCACCATCATTCTCGCCCACAACTCTCTCTCCTCAGGGGATCCCTCCGAACGTGGCGCTTTTGCCCCGATGATGACAGGTACGGTCCACGTCGTTTGCTTCCGCAGGAAGTGGGTGGCGTATTGAGTATGGCTGTGCGAGGAGAAGCGTCCGCGAGGCGCTGCTTGCCGTCCTCCACGCCGACGCTGTACTTCGGTGGGCGCATTGACAACATTTTCGTGGCCATCCCCCTGGTTCTCCGTATCCTCATCATCCGCTTCCTTCCGCGAAAGGTACCTCAGGCTCGTTTTCTCAACCATGCCAGTGAACTCATACAAGGGTAGGCTTTCAAATTCCGGATCCGCGCTTCGATAGATGTAGTCCTGCTGCTGATTACTTGCTGATATAAAACCGGGCTGCAGAGTCAACACAAATGAGTCGCCTTCAGGTTCCAGTTGTGGGTGAAGAGCACTGTTTCCGGTCGCGGTCTATATATAGTAATTGTTACTATAGCGGGTACCATAGACGCTGATCGATGCTGCCCGAGCGCCGCTCATGTTGTCTGCAGTGACACGAAGTGGGCTGCAAACACACTCTCTGCGACCTCCACCAGTTTCAACAACCTCATTTCACATATATTCTCACTGGAAAGTGCCTGGTCGTCACCCTACAAGCACTCCCAACCGGGCGCCACCACAGGCGCCTAAGTTAGGATGACCTCTGGGTCAAATTGGCCGCTGTACAAAAGTAGCGGCGTCTAAGTGGCTCGCACCATACTACTCAGATGTTATGAGCGTCCTTAATTAACGTTAGGGTCCCGAAAAGTCTAAAGCCTGTCGTGCTCTCCGGACCCTCGTTTCTACCTCTCTCAGCGTTCTTGAGTGTCCTGGAAATCTAGGTCCGCTTCCACCAAATAATGAATACGATGATCATGCCAACAAAGATCACGGCCCCGAACACGGACCCCAATATCGTGGCCAGTTCGGAGGGGCTGGAGGAGTCCGTGGAGGTAGGCGTGGAGGTAGAGGGGTCGGAGCCGGAGTCGGAGTCGACACCGTCCGAGTCGCCTGTGGCTGTGGCGGTGGCCACGGGGCTCGACGCCTCGCTGGGTGCGTGAGGTGTGACAGGAATGGAAGATTGCTCCTCTGCCGTACTCCCTGGCTGCGTGTGGGAAGGAAGCTGTGTACCGGTGGGCAGAGGGGAAAGGGACGTTCGGGACGGCGTTGTGGGGATGATGACTTGTAGCGTTGTGGACGCCGGCGGTGCCTGTAGAGCGACAGCCCGGTTTGCAAGTTCGTCCCGAACCATGGGAGAGACGCCTCTTGAGAGGCCATTGAGCTCGTCGCAGTTGCCTCCGCTGACACATATGAGTGCGAGGGACAGTGGAATCTCCGGCACGTTGGCGGGCCCTCCCAGCTCCTGCTCAGACGAAATGTTCGCATCAATGTGGTGTAATTCGTGAAATGCACTGACCTCCCCCGCCAGTGTGGATAGTAAACCCCTAGGCAATGGATGTGCGGCGGCACAGACCAGTAGCACCAAGGACCAGATAAGATGCATGGTCCGTGCTATAGCGCGCGAGGTCTTTGTCGAGGAGAAAGGTGGGTCGCCGTTGGCGGCAGGAGGTACTCTGCTGTTACTTTAGTATGCCCGTAATAAAGCAGGTGATCCACATACAAGGACACATGCCGACGAGTCCGAGCCTTCAGGACACCGCACTGGCAAACGTGCTTCTAGTACAAGGCTTCCAGGACGTATCGATACGCATCCTGTGCACGACACAGTCGATATGTCTCGCTTGAAGAGGCCTAGGTTCTGATGAATTCAAGTACAAGAAGCAAGCTATAATTACATATCGGGCGCGATCTCGTAAGTTATGGTCGGTCGACTGAACGGAGGACGCGTGGTAGGCTATTTTTGCGCGGATACGCATTTAACGTTAACGTTCAGTGACTGCTCTGGCTGGATCCGGAGTCTGCTCGATCACTTACCATGTTCTCCGCTGCTCCCCAATTCTGAAAGGCGGGGAGGTTTGAGATGACGAGTCGTGCAGGTAGGCCTCGAAGTGCGAGTAAGAAATTGACCTGAACGTTGCCTGAACATCATGTGGCGGAACAACACGTCGGCGCTTACTGCGGTCGCGGCCGACAACACAAATGAGTCAGTCATATTCATCCGATAGACCCGAATCTTTGTATCATATACTTATACTTGCCACCGTTTGACTTGCTCCCTCGTAGATACCGCGCGCAACCTACCCGGATTCAAGATGCCAGCCCCAACCCCAACCGCGCCGCAATCCTTCCTCCAAATCCTCGCCAACTGCGACAACTTCCGCCTCCCATCCATCTCGAGTTCAGAGTCCCCAAAAACCGAGCCCCTCGTTCCCTGGCTCCTCTTCCCCACCCCCACGTCCCCCGCGGTTGGCCTCCTGCGCCCCGAGATCGTCGCCCAACTCCGTGCGGAGAACACCGCCTCCCCGTCCCCGTCCTGGCAGTTCTCCGACGACTCGGGCGCACCCGAGAGCAGAGTCGACACCACAACGCCAACCTCCGCGCGCGCCTGGGTCAGCTTCGCGCAGGAGATCGACACGCCTACGGCGCGCTCGGCCGTAATGAAGGAGCTCTGCGAGCGCTGGCGAGACACCGCGCTCTGGCCAGATGAGGTCGGCCCGCGCAAGTGGCGGGGTGAGCTCTATCCCGTCTATCGCAACCCCTTTGGGCCGCGTGACTACCCTCTTCTCGGCACGGGCGAGGCGGAAGGGGAGGAGGACGGCCTGAACTATGCGTTCGAGATGGAGCGTGCGGCGAGCGGGCTGTTCGGGATCGTCACGTTCGGGATACACATGACGGTGTACGAGGAGGTGCGTGACCCGGACGGGGCGGTCGCGGGCTACAACTTGTGGGTGCCTCGGCGGGCGGCGACGAAGCAGACCTGGCCGGGGTATCTGGACAACAGCGTCGCGGGCGGGATCGAGGCGAGACTGGGGGTGCTGGACTGCGTGGTGAAGGAGTCAATGGAGGAGGCGAGCATCCCGCCCGAGGTGGTGAGGCGCCATGCGAAGGCGGCGGGGGTCATCAGCTACTTTTTCAGGTGAGCGGGCCTTTTGTGCGTGGTCGAGGCGTTGGGTGGGTGAGGGATGATGGGCTGTTAGGACTCCGCGGGGTTGGTTGCAGCCGGAGATCGAGTAAGTATCCGGTCCTCGTTCTTTCGAGTGCTGCACTGAATATATGCGTCGTTAGATACGTCTATGATCTTTGTCTCTCACCCGAATGGGGGGTTAAACCTCAGCCACTGGACGGCGAGGTCGAATCGTTCGAGGTGTGTCCGTGCCCCATCTGGCTTTGTGGTTGCCTCACTTGCTCCCCTCTAGCTGCTCCCGCTCGCGAAAGTGGTCGAGCACATCCGATCCGGAGTGTTCAAGTATAACTGTGCCCCGGGTGCGCTCTCTGTCGCTCTATCAGTCTTTTCTCAGCGTCTCCTGACTCGCTTTTGCCCGCTTATAGTGCTCATCGACTTCATGGTGAGGAGGGGCATCATCACACCCGAAACCGAGCCGGACTACCAGGAGATCGTTACCCGCCTGCACGGACGATTTGAGCATGATAGGTGGACCGTGGGCCTGCAATGATCCCGCGTCTTCGCAGGCAACAATGAATGTATGTAGATGTGAAGGTACGTGAACAGTTCTCGTGAGTGGTCTCTGCGTGCCGTGAATCTGAGGACTGATATCCTGATGAGGTCAGTGTGTGTATAACCAGTGTCCCGATATCGGGAAGGTTTGGGCGGTCACCTACGAGATCAGACACTTCTGAACCTCCAGGTATCGCTCGATGCCGTTGGACAGAGACTTCGGTCCTCGACGGGGCCTCGTCGATGTCACACAGTTCTGTTATTCCGTACCCCAAATGACAATGGCCTACTTGAAAGCATCCGCGATCATAAAAGTCGCGTTTACGTGTGAGGCCGGGGTACCTGAGAAGCGTCCCAGCGCTGTTCGGCCGAATCAGATGATGCGTTCTGGCGGTGCGGACAGATACTAGCCGTCCTGTGCTCTGCAGTTCGAGCAGACACAGCTGATGCACCGGTCTATCGTACGTCTTCATGAATCGTTACCCTCTCGCGTACTATGCGTCTCACATAATACCTCGTGCAGCATCGAAGAACAGCCCGCGAAATGACAGCTGCGTCCGTTTTCGTAGGTGTCAGGCGGCGCCCTTCAAGTTGGCCGGGCGAACAGATCGTTGTGACAATCAGTCATGCCCAGTGCGTCATCTCATCTTCACCGGTGTTGAGACGGACGAACCCCCCATGTACGCGCACAACCCTGGAGCCACAAATGCGAAAGATCAACTTCGTGACCGAGACGGGGAGGCGACTATTCCCTCATTGTTGGACCATTCGTTGGCCCAATCTCAGTACAAAAATCTAGAAACGCTGTACCTAGGAACATTGCTTACATGCGCAAACCCTGGTGACATACCGGTATTTTCGCTCGTTTTCGGCCAGTTCCTCGTGGGGATCCAGTAAAAACTCCCGAAGCTACATGCCCGGGGGGTCAAGATTTATGTCGAACCTGTGCGCTAGTAAATTTGTGCTTCTTTCATATCAGAGGAATGGTAATGTCGATGAAACCCCCCAGTCCCCTTTCATTCCGCCCGCATCGTTGCTGGAAGGGCTGGTGTGGTATGACCCAAGGGTGGGTGCAAACCACAGTTTTGGGTATATCTGAGCCCTCCTACTTAACGTCTAATCCATCTTGTAGTCCGACATGTGACGATTCCAGAAACGCAGCAGTTCCCGCCGGCCCCGGATTGGGCCGTGATGCTGTGCTCTCAGCTCGGCGCCGGCTTCTGACAATTCTCCATGCGCGGACTTGGCCCGCGACCGGACTGTATCTTATCCCTTCCCCCCATGCCAGCGGTACCGCTGCGGTGGCGTCACACTTCAAAAGCCATTCGCTGACCTTGGGGCCCACTTTCACGCGAACGTCCTCCGTCGCTGCACTCGAATACGGTTCCGGCACTGGTACTCACCACGCCTGTCGGCTAGTGAGCTCGTCGTGACCTTCTTTGGCCGAATCGCGAATCGTTTGCATGCATGATTCCGTTTCAATCAACTTACATGTCAACTTCGGCGCGTACGTTATGCGGGGGACTGTCGGCTTGGTTGACCGGGCAATCATGGGGTCTACCAATTGCTCTTTGCGGTTCTCTTCCATGCATCCCGTCGCGCGCGACGATTCATTGACGGAGACAGCGCCCTCTTATATGCCCGCCGTGCGCGAGATATGGTGATCTGGTCCCTCGCCCTCCAACGTCAACGTTGGCCTCCCCTCGTTCAGGTATACCCCAATCCCCTGCCTCTTTGCTCCTCCCGTTCCCCTACCTCTTTCTTCTCGCGATGGCATTCGTTGCACTCAAACGCATGTCTCAAGGGCTTGGCTCTGCTCTCGGAGGCCTCCTCATCGACGGCGTCCTCTTCCCCGTAGACTTCTTCCTCTTCCTCTTCAACCTACTCACCCCAGACCGCAAGGCGGGACGCGTCATTCCCGAGGGGCACCCCGGCTTCGGTGGCAAGTGGCCCGAGTTCGTCCCCCCGGGGGAGGGTGACAGTCGCTGCTCGTGCCCCGCCCTCAACGCCATGGCGAACCACGGTGCGTCGACCGTCCTCGAGGCCAGTCCCGTGCGAGACTGAATTTATGGCCTCGTACCAGGCATCCTGCCGCATTCGGGCCGGAACATTTCTTTCCGCGAACTCGGGCGGCTCGTGCGCGAGACGTACAATTTTGCGCCGACGTTCTGCTTCTTCGTGCCGAACTACGCCGCGAACATGCTCAACAGGAGCTACTGGAAGGACTCGTTTGATCTCGCTGACCTCGACGCCCATAATTGCATCGAGCACGATGGCTCGCTGGTCCGTGCGTACCTCTCTGATCTCTCTCGCGTCCCTGGTATCATTGCGCGCGCGAGCGCGCATGATTTCATGGAAGGTCTACGCAAGTTTGGAATAGAAGACTCATAATCTGGACGCTGACGCGCGCGTCCTCGTTCGCAGGCGTCGACGCGCAGGAAGACTCGGACCAGGGCAAGATCGCACAGCACCTCGTCGAGCGCGTGCTCGCCGCGGGCACGGGCAAGAACGGCAAGCTGACCAAGAAGGACCTCTCGCGCCTCCTCGGCGAGCGGCGCGTCGAGTCCAAGAAGAACAACCCCAAGTTCAGCCTCGCGTTCATCCATCGCATGTTCGGCTCGTCCAAGTGCGTCCTCTTCCTCGTCTCCCACGACGATTGCGCTGACGGTCTTTGTGCGGGCCGTGTGTAGCGCGTCAACGATGCTGACGATCTTCGGCGGCCGGATGGACGACTTGCGCCCGTTCCTGACGGAGGAGCGCCTGCCCGAAGGCTGGGAGCCGCGCATCCGCCACCGGATGGGGCTGAGCATGCTCGAATTTAACTTGACGGTCTTGCCGGTCGAGCTCGGCATCACGGAGGAGGTCGACGGCTCGTTCCAGGCGGCGGGGCGGGTGCGCTACCCTCAGTCCACCGCCGAAGGGAAGAAAAAGGCATGAATGCTGTCGCGGATGGAGATGGAGACGGAAATGTCAGGATATGACGTAGGCGAGAGGCATTACCTGAATAATCGGTGTGCTGGTCGGTCTATAGGCTGTACAGTTCTTTGTCACTTGGGGTGATTGGTTCGACTCCTTTGAATGCTGCTGTTCGACCCTCGTGGTGGGCTATCAAAGGGTCATACATAGTCCTGTTTTTAGACAATCATGGTTTGTTTGAGCTCAAGCTATCCTTGTAACCTTTGGGTGCCAAAACAAACGACTTTTTACCACGACGGGCACCGCCCAGAATCCTGACTTGGGAAAATCATGGTATTTTCCCAGATGGCCCTACCTTTTTGATAAATTCTGCGTGGTGGGATATTCGCCGTTTGTATTGCATTCACTGGTCCTATTGTGATGGGGAATGTTAGCCTTTCACGCCACACGGGTAAAGGTGAAGTTCGACACCACTTTCCCTTGATTTCGTTCGGGAAAGTTACACTCTGCCGCATGTTTCCCTTGTTCCGTTCGGGAAAGCTGATCTTTTCTGTGCATTTTCCTCTGTCCTGTCAAAGGCTTCCTTTCACCACTCTAGATTTCTGGAGTAAGGGCGTGGCAAAGGTATCCTATGGCCTGAATGTAAATTTGTGTCAATTCTCTCAGAAAGGAAGGGCTATCCCGGAAAATAACATGAATTTCCCTCAGCCGGATTCCGGGCAGTGCCACCCGTCGTGTACGTTGTATCCGGCGGCGCCCCAAATAGGCAACAAAGACGCTGAAAGCTCCTCGGGCCGTTCGCGCGTCTAAGTCCGAGTCGTGGCCCTTTTCAGTCTAGGATCATCCTGCACGACGCCCGCCAAGCGACATCGTGTCCGCGTGAGCCCAGAGAACATAATGCGTTTCTCATACGTAATTGGTGCGCACTGCGTAAAGTCCGGATTGGCCCTGATCTGACAAGCCCGCAGAGCACATGGAGGAGGACGAGAACACGCCAAAATCTCTGCCGAGATGGGTTGAGCTAGAATACATGGTCCGCACCACCATTTTTACCTTCGTCGTTGTCTTCCCCTGAGACCCTTCTGACGATTTGGACGTTCCAGCACATGCGCACCCTCGCGGGTGCGGGCGCAGCGGTGCACTTCACCCACCTCTCGGAGGCGTCGGCAGGCACGCTCGCGTCGCTGTTCGCGGACGAGGCGGAAGCCTCCAATGCGCGTGCGAGCGCGTACGCACACCAGAAATCTGTGCTGGAGCTTATGGAGGAGAAGGGAGTGCCGCTGGAGAGGGTCTGTTTGTTGGATCCGAAGGCGGAAAAGGAGCTCGCGCCCGAGGATGGGGATGGACGATTCGAGTGGTTCTTGTTCGGTGTAGGTCCCTTGTGACGTGGCGAGGATTATGCTTACCACCGGAGCACAGGGAATTCTAGGTGCGTGAGGGATGTCGTGAAATCGCGAGTGCGGCTCAGAAGGCGATGTTTGGGACACCAGGCGACGACCCGCCGCGAGACAGGACGTCGGAGCTGCGCGCGCTGGGGTTCCCTGGAAGGCATCTTGGCCCGGTGCAGATGACCACCGATACTGCGCTTGGGGTTACGAAGATCGTAGTGCAGGACCAGAGTGAGTGTGTTCTGTTGTGGCATGCCAGTCTAACCGCTGACGCTCCAGGCCACGCAGCACCGCTCTCTAAGATCCCGTTCATCGTTCGTCCGCCCAATCTGAAGGTTATAGGCTTGCATGGAGGCTAACTGTCGCTTTCAAGGACTTCCCCACGATCACATTCAACGCGAAGGAGAGCGTCGAGATGCCCTTCCGTGAGTCGGAGTTATCGCGCCGTCTCAAGGACGCTCTAACCACCGCATCAGGCTACATCGCAGACACAAAGGACCCGATACTACCACCAGGAATGCGCGAGCACTTGAAGGCCGACCTGGATAAAAGCTTCGACTTCTGATGGGCACCGTCGCCGCCGTCGCCCGTTGTTGCGGTGTACAGTCGCGTGCGATATGTATCGGGGCGATGGCATGCAGAATTCATACAGTATCGCGCATAGATCCACCTTTCCGGGGGAAGTTCGGACTTGGTGGTGCTCTAACTACATCGCTGTCAGGAAGTTGACGAGGGACTGATGTGAAGAAGTTCAAGCCATACGCGGGGTTGGTCTCCGTCGGGCCGCGATGACGGCTTCGTTTGGGGCTCAAGAATGAGTACACGTGGGTCCTCCTCCACGCGTCAGATACCCTGGGCCCTGCTCTCCTGTGCGTTTCCCTGCTCTCAGGCCTATCCTCGACTCTCATCATCACATCGACCTGAGGCCTCTACCCAGAAGTTTGCATCGGATACCTACTATCAGTGTCCGCCGAATCTCTTTGGCACATCGCTCTCGACTACAACCACGCTGTGCTATTGCTTCCTTAATATGGGACCCCTGGGCAGTCTACGACTTGGCCTCTTTGGAAGTGTTACCCGTTGCTCCAAAAACAGCGACGTCGGACAGCTACGGTACTTCTCTAACTATCAGATCCTTCAATAATCGCCTCTCATTGTGTCCCTTCTAGACAGTTTGCTGGTGGTCTTCATAGATTCAGCACGCTTTCCAGTACCGGAATTATGTGCTCAGCGAGGTACTATACGTCTTCTCGACACGGCGGTGCAAAGCAATTGAAACCACCACGGTACGCGATGACTTTGTCTCGATCTTGGTGCATCACGCTGACATATGCTCTGCGAACAGCACATACATCGAACTTGACCCCACCACCCCATTCATCCGCCCATGCGGCGCACGTAAACTATCCACGTCGAATAACTCTGGCCAAGAGGAGAACACTGACGGTACTATTCGTGACCTTCCTGTCAACGCATTCTCTCCGGAAGACTCTCGTTGGACTACCGAATACGACAAGCCGTCTCTTCCTGTCCCGGACATCGAGATCGTGTCCTGGAATGTGGACTTCATGGCGGTGGACGCTGCCGACCGAGTGTTCTGCATACTGGACCACCTCAAAACCGTCATCCTCACCAACGATTCGCAACCGGCCATGATCCTACTGCAGGAGCTGAAGGAGGAAAGCTTCAAGACGGTCCTCGCGAACCGCTGGGTGCGCGAGCACTTCGTCATAGTTCCACCGAACACCGGGTACTGGCCGGGCAGATACGGCCTCGCCACCCTCGTCTCGCGCCACATCCGGATCGAGAAGGCGCAGATGCTGCAGTTTCGCCAGACGACGATGGGCCGCACTGCCATCTTCGTCGACGTGTCTCTCCGGACGGCGGACGCTAACGCCAAGGGTGGCGAGAAATCCGCGTCCATCCGCATCGCCAACACGCACCTCGAGTCGCTCGCCGAAAGGGAGCACCGGCGCCCCGTGCAGCTCAGCGCGATCGCCAGTATGCTGCGGCAGCCCGGGATCGATGCCGGGATCGTGGGCGGCGACATGAACATGATCCTCCCCGCCGACCAGCGCATACACGTTGCCGCTGGGCTGCACGATGCGGGCACGGATGGTCCCGAGGCGAATACCTGGGGATACCAGTCCAAGAGGCGCTCCTACCAGGCGAAGAGAATGGACCGCGTATTTTACACTCCAGCGCCCGGCCTCGTCGTGGAACCCGTCGAGGTTGTCGGGAAGGGGCTCAAAACGGAGCGTGGACAGTGGGTGAGCGACCACTACGCGCTTCAGACCACGATCGCGCTGCGACATGAAGAGGACTCGGATTCTTAATCACCTTGGTTTTGGTGTGTAGCGAAATTTGCAGCTTTTGCACCCCTCGGATACTCTTCGTCAATCGCAGAGCCTCATCTGATCGTGTAGTGTGTAGTAGTAGTACAGACCGGTGCCAGCTTGCCAAGAGGGTTGTCGGGCTTTCAAGTTGCCGACACCCGGCGCTACACAAGATTCATGTCGTCATGACTCGGCGGAAGGTTTACTTAGCTTCAAGTTCCCGCCGTCACGATGCCAGCTCGAACCTTTCCCCAAAGTCTTTCACCTGCTGGGTGACCGCGACCTTCAATTTCTTCTATGTCGTCATGCAATCGCTCATTATTTGGCTGTTCAAGCCGGTACATCATCGTTTGATCTCTCGCCAGTGCGGTCTTTACGTTGCCGATAAATTGCCCCTTTGCAGCCTCCCCCACCACCCCCCAAGCCACCTAAGCATCGAAAACCCAGAATTGCCGTCATCGGAGCGGGCATGGCTGGTGTGTCGAGTGCGGCGCACGCCATCGCTCATGGTTTCGACGTCATGGTCTTTGAGCAAACCATCGAACTCGGTGCGTGCGCTCGTTCAGCTCGGACGCACCTCGCGCAAGTCAGTTCCCGGACCTCGAGTTCTCCGGCGAATGGACGCTATTATCACTCTTTTATAAAGGTTGCGAACGAGCCCGCTGATGTCTCAATGACCTATAGGTGGTGTCTGGACACAGGTGGACAAGACTTCGGGCTTGCAGCTCCCCTCCTTTTGTATCGGTTCCATCCCGGCGTCCTTTGGTCGTGCGCTTTCCCCAAACGCGATAAAATTTTGCGAGGTATGTCGACGATATATCAAGCAGCGCTAAATCGTGACCTGGTGCGCTCGTAAACAGAAATACACCGCATCTGGGAAGAGTACCAGCTCGGACCACGTACGCGCTTCACCGCCCGCGTCACCTCTGTCAAACGCGCCTGGGGCACCGGCGAGCACCTCCAGGAGGGCCCCAGCTCGGAAGAGGCGCGGTCGAAGTGGGTTATCAACGACGGTATGGACGAGGAGTTTGACGCTGTTGTCGTGGCTATTGGCACTTGTCGCGCGCCGCAGCGCGTCGACATCCCCGGGTTGCCGAATGCCAACTTAGAGAAGGAGGGGGCCGACTATGAGGAGAGTTATTGGGACGTAAAAGGATCGGAAGAGCCTGGAGAGGTGTTCGAGGGCGAGGTGCTCCACTCGAGTGAGCTGCGCAGGACACCCCTCAGCAAGGGAAAGGCCATCCTTCTGATCGGCAGCGGCGCGAGTAGCGTCGAGGCGGTCAAGACTGGCCTCGCGAGAGGCGCAAAGCACTGCGTCATCGTCGCGCCCAATGACGAGGTATGCATCTCCTCAGAACATGGTATTGAGTGCGGATTCGACGTTGCTGTCGTCGCGTGCGCGCGCCCGCAGTGAATCATTCGACGCAACGCATTCATAAACACTCTCTTACAGCCGACCGTGGGCCAGCAGCGGTTCTCGTTCATCTGGGAGACCATCATCAAGATATTTAACTACCGTGGCGCACTGGAGCTTGTCCTCGCGCGTCTGGGCAGATTCGAGGATGCTCCCCGGGTCGCGAACGACGAGCTCGCCAACTTGGTGAGCGAGGGAAAATGCGAATACGTCCGAGGCGACATCGACCGCTTCACAAGGCGAGGAATACGGGTTAGGGTGAGGAACTCGGACGAAGCGTCTGAGGAGGGAACAGAGATGAGGGAGTACCAAGGGGATATGGTGGTGATTGCTATGCGGGAAATCACGTTTCATGACTCTCCGTGCTGCAGTATCCCAACTTGTACTTGCAGCACTTTTCGACGGAAGACTGGTCTGTCTTCTTGACCAACTCCGGGACGTTGTGCGTACCTCGCTTTTACCCTTTCCCCGTTTAATCGTGCCTAATGTCGATTACCATCGCAGCGGTTGGCACTTGTAAGCTCCTCTTGTGCCGTACTCCCATGTATCTCGTAGTTGCTAATAATTCACGGGATACCCACAGCGACGTCGGCATCTGTACGTACAACGTCTTCATGTCGAGCGCTGGATATTGAACAGCCTCTCTTGGTCAGATATGCGCCTCCTGCTCACCTTCGTTATGGTTCCTGACGCGCGCCCTGCACCGAAGGACATGAAGGGTTGGGTAGACGTTGTCCGCACTTTCAAGGGGGGCACGCCCGGGGGCGCGTTGAGTTTCTTCGGCTGCATAGAATGGAGTATGTGACCTCGCGGATTTTCAGGTATTACAATTGCTGACGTTGGCAATGCAGTGGTTTGGGTAATTTTGTTCTGCATCCCCCGCATCGACAGGTTGAAATGGTGAGTGTTCTTTTGGGATATTTGGTCGCGCTGTATTTAAGCACTGTGCATAGGGCGTTCTTCATCACGCTAGGTTGGGGGGTGCATCCGGAAAAAATTGTCTACTAGGGAAGCTAGTGAACCATATGATCAGAGATATATTGGGCACCGACTCATAGAAAAGAGGTTCGGTGGCAGACTGTAGTGGACGCGCCATCCGGGTACCAGAAAACATGTATGCTTCGCAAGCTCGCCGAGAGCTTCAATGGAATGCAATCAAGGCCGCCGTTGGAAGCAAATGCACCGACATCATCGCCCTGGATTCCACGCGCAAGCGACCGTTCCATACCCCTCCTCCACCTCCGAGGCCTCCCCAACGCAACTTCCAGGACCCGCCTTCTCATTGAGACGACGCCAGTAAGCAACGCGCTGCATCGAACGTATCAACCTCTACCACGAGTCGCGACCTATCCCTAACTGACACACCAAGCAACCCTGGGCGTGCTGGCCCGAGTCGCCCTCACTCTCGCACTAGGGCTACCACACGTTCGCCGACACGCACTGCGTCGCATTCGCAGATACCTCCCCGGCCAGTCGCTCGTGATGGAAGCTAGCGCAATGCAGAACCGGTTGCGGGGACGTCTGCCGGTCCTCCTCCCACGGCATGCGCACGCTCGGGTTGGACGAGATCGCATCGATGACGACTGAAAAGGGCGCAGGTACCCGCTTGATACACACGAGAAGCCAGGGTGCTCCCCCAGTGGCCGGGCCATCGAGCAGCTCGGGCGCTGCCAGTGGGCGCGAAGCAGGATGCAGATGTTATACAAAAGATGACTCGAGATTATTGAGACTCGTCTGACAATTGGGGCAAGGACTCCCGCACTTTGACATAACCCATCGGTGCTCATGCTCACGCAAAGGTCTTGAGAAGAGAGCCTCCTCTGCGCATGGCTAGGTGGCCACACACTTTAAACGTGTCCGGATACGACCCGAGATAACTCACGTCCACTGTCCTTGAAGCGAGAGATAGAAACGACTGCATATAGCACCGGGACGGGTGACCAGGAACATACCTCGAGTCCTTAGTATCGCTTCAAATGTCTCCACGCATGGAAATACAAGATATTATGGTTTGAATGACCGATGAGCAGCATGTGTGCGGAGTGTTTAGGTACAATGTTCTGAAACGTGCTCTAGTGATCCTGAAAGAAGCCATGAGCTCTCCGACATTGTGGGGAATTGTGCGACATACCTTCTAGTCAAATAGAGTCAAGGTGAATGCGACGAGGCGCGAGGAAGCACAAGGCAAGAGAGCGGGAAGAGTTATGTGTCCCTACGATCCCGCGCCGGCTTCTGGTCTTCGACAACCAGCCGCCATCCACCATAAAGTTGGTTCACGATCGCACTCCTCTTCAATACGGCCAGCTCTTTCGCTTTGTCGTTATAAAAAGCGGCCAGTTTGGCAGGATCTGCCTCATCCTGTACAGAAACACGTCAAGTCTACGTTTAAGCGAGACATCAAGCAACACCAGCATACCTGAATCTCCCGGAAGGTGCTCTTCGTCCGGCGGACGAAGTAATTCCTGAAGTTATACGAGCTGAAGGACTGTGACGTCCGCAGCATGGAGTGATAGAGGTGCAGGAGCGACTGCTTGGTTGGAGGAGCGGTAGCCATGACTGGAGTGGGGAAGACAGAGGGTGGACGAAGTCGAAGTTGGTCGCCGCCGATGCGGACGACGACGGCACGCGTTTGATCACGTCATCAGGCTTTGGGAGGTTGAGGCGTCTATTCCCTCGACGATGATGGCGACGTTCCCTCTCCCTCCCCCTCTCCCCCGCTTTGCTCGTCCTGATTATAGAATGTGCCAACTCGGGGCTGTTATGTCTTGCGTCGCGTATGGATAAAGCGTTGACACTTGGTGCAGGTACGCAACAGTTTCGTGCTTACCCGACGATGCTGCAGCTCGCTCATCCTTTGTCTCCACGTGCAGTTTTCAAACTCCCTTTGAGAGGACCAGCTCGAGGTCCGCCTCCCCTCCCTCCTTTTGTCGGGGCCACCGCTTTGCCTCGAGATATGTGGCTCAGACGTCAAACGGGTCGGTGGCCCGCCAGGTATATAATGACCCTCAACCTCCTTCTCGTCTTCCCATCGTCGACTGTTGTCCACGCCCACCCTAAACCACAATTTACGACCCACTCTCCACGTCCAACCCCGACGACAGTCTACGATCGCCGTACTGTGAGTCCCCCTCGTCATCTCGTAACCACCCCTTGATTGATCATGGCCCCCTCTCAGTTACCCCTCGTTGACCCGACCCCCCGTTCGTCTCCATGTCCAGGAAACCGTCGTTTCTGAACCCATTTGTGCGCGGCACACGCAAGTCTGATGCTACCCATCGGACGAAGGAGTCTTTGGGTCCATTGGACCCCACTCCGTCACAGCTGCCTGGCGTTCTATCATCCCCCTCAGCATCTACTCACTCCCGAGTGCCTCGCCCACCCATTGCGGGCAGCTTCCTGCATATGCACACGACGGGGGCCTCCTCTCACATGCCTGCGGCCGCGATCGCACCCGCCGCGATCGCCCACAGGTATCGGGACGTCGGCGTCCAGACCGACGGCGATGAGGACCCCATACCGCCGCGAAGAGGGTCGTTTCAAAATTTCAGAGAGGCTGGGCGAATCTTCGCAAAGAAGTTCGGCTGGCGGACGAAGTCCAAGCGCGCGCCCGTGCCCCCGGCAGAGGTGCAACCACCGCCACTTCCTCACTCGCTCCCGGCCGCCCCTCAACGGCCGTCCAGAGCGGAGGGTTTGGACCTCAATTCTGAAATCCGAGAATGGGGGCGGAGGATGATCAACGATTCCCTCTATCCGCCCCCTCTCTTCGGTTCCCCGCACCCGGCCTCTCCTTGCGAGCAGAATGTGGTTCCGTTCCCGAGGATGGAGGGTAGTGCCTCCGTAGCATCGAGTCACGTTGATGCGCAACCCACAACCTCCAAGCCGCCATTTTCCTCTCGTGCAGTCTCGTGGCCCCACTTCTCAGCCGCAACCCCGCCGTCGTCGACACCATCATCGATATATGCATCGTCGGATATCACGTCCCAGTCCTCCGCGCCATCTAGCTCCGCACCTTCCAAGCCCGCGGATTGGGTTCAACAGGTCGGCGTTTGCCACCGGGAGCCCAGCTACGCTCGGTCGGCGCAACCTGGTCAATGGGCTGTCATCCAGTCAAACCTCATCCGCGTCCCTCCCTTAAAGGAGGGAAAGTGGATCACGGGCGGCGTCCTCGGTACGGGAGGATTCGCTCGCGTATATCGTGTTTTCAACGTCGCGGTGGAGAAAGCGTGCGCGCTGAAGGTGGTGCGTTTCGGTCGCGGAATCTCGGGGTCGGCGTGCGCCGGCGTTATCAACGAGTTGAAGGTGTTGTCAATGTTGGCCTCGGAGGAGAACCCACCGCCGTTCTTGTTGCAGCCGTGCCTCGAGGACAAGCTCTGGGCGTGGCGGTCGTCGACCGGGAACCTGCACATCGTCACGGAGGTCTGCGATGGCGGCTCGTTGGCGTCGTACCGGTACGGACTCGCCTATGACTCTTTGCTGCGGGCCTCTGCGGAGATCGTACGTATCCCGTCTTGTCGAATACTTCGTGACAACGCCCTGACCGTTATCAATACCGTAGATTTTGGGGCTGAACTGGCTGCACGAGCATGGGATCGTTCACCATGACCTGAAGCCCCACAACATCCTAGTTAACGGCGGCGGACACTGCGTCATCGCGGACTACGGCGGCGCGCGGTTCCTGAACAGCGAGCGGAAGCTGATGCGCGGTAGCGGCACATCCCTCGTTATGACGACGGCCTTTGCGGCCCCGGAGATCCTGGCGCCCCTCGAGGATGGCGATGTGCAGGAGTACGATGAAGCGGCGGACTACTGGTCTCTCGGCGCGACGATTGTTGCGACGTTCATGCATGAGGTGAGAGACTTTGTGCCACTGGTGATGATGGAAAACGATTGACTGACGCGGCCTGTGGCGCTACAGGACTACCTCCCTGGCTCGGCAGATCTGGCACTCATGGCATTCCGGCTTCAAAAGATCCAGGAAGAGATGCAGGATAAGGGTGCCCCGGAGGAGTTGCACGCCTTCATCATGGACGTAAGTTGCCGTTGGATCGCCAAGTTGACGGTCAGCTTATGCCACTTCTTGCAGCTGCTGTGTATGGACCCAACTCAGAGGTGCAGATATCCGGCCATCACGAAGCAACGAGTGTTTCAGCATTTGTGCGTGATCCTTTTCTCCAGCCCGCTTGCGGTTCACCGACTAACGCCTGGATTATAGGAACTGGGAGGACGTGGAGAGTCAGGGTCGGCCTGTGATCGTCCCTCGAGACCTCGTATGTGACGCGCATGGGTGGAGATTCCCGACCCCAGGGGTGCACAGGTCGCAAGATTCAACGGCCGACTTTCTCGAAGAGTTGCGTGCGCACCACCTGTCGCTCGAGCTCGACGACTCGTACGACCTCGACCGGCACCATGCGCACATGACCCGCTACCTCTCCGGCCGGATTATTCCCCGCTTTTGACGATCTTCTCGCATTGTATCCCTGGATTCGTGGACTTCGCTTGCCTGTATCGTTATCGCACTTGCTATTTTACTCCACATCTATTCCCATTCCTCCTTGCATACCATACCGTTCTCGTAGTGTCGGACGTACCTCTGACTATATTGTGCCAGGCTTGGCGTACCTACTCGATCTCGATGTAGACTTATTGCCACTTGTTTTGTGTATTGTTTTGTCGTGTGTTGTTTATCCTTGTGCATTTTATTGGCCCCTATTGCACGTCGTCCAATCCAAGTTGGGTTGGTCGCAGTGGATCTCCATACGAATCGTGAGCGCCAAACGCCGATGCCACTTGGGCTCCTCCTTCACCGTGGCTTTCGCCCTGGCCTCTTCTGCTCTCCGAGTTCGCTCCGGACTGCACTCTCCGGCCGCATACAACCCTCTGTAAGATGAGGTCGATATCGGACAAGGGCTCGCGGATGCTCAATATGGGTTCATAGCGCAAGTTCTCTGCCGCCACCCGACTTCAAGTGCGACAAAACCAACGTACTCTTAGACCGATGGCGCTGTCTGCGTTTCTCAGGGAGAAGAAGGCATCCTACCTCGATGCCGTCAAGGAGGGAAAAGGATCGGATTGGACGGTGGTGATGGGGAACGAGGCAGGCGGTAGGCCAAAACACTGTGATATCGAACGGACGCCTCACGCTAACCTCTATCCAAACCAGATCTGGACTCCATCGCCAGCGCGATCGCGTACGCCTCGTATGCGTCGAAGGTGCAGGGCACCCTGGCCATCTCCCTGACCCAGACTCCGCGCGCGGAGCTCCACCTACGCGCAGAGAACCTGCACGCATTCGCGCTCGCGCACCTCGATCCCGACGCCGACATCCTCTGCCTTGACGACGTCCTGCGTACGCCGTCCACCCCATTCCCCTCGACGAACTTCGCGCTGGTCGACCATAACCGCCTCAGCACACGGTTTAGCCAGGACAACCCCGCCGCGCGCGTCGTCGCGGTCATCGACCACCACGAGGACGAGGGGCTGTACCGTGACACCGCGGACCCGCGTCTCGTCGCTGTCCCCACCGGCAGCTGCGCGTCCCTCGTCACGCAGCTGTTCGCAGAGCACCAGGGAGGGGGAGGGCTGGAGGATATCCCCCCCGAGCTCGCGACGCTCCTCCTGTGCAGCATCCTCATCGACACCGGTGGGCTGAAGCCGGGCGGAAAGGCAGAACTGGCAGACCATCGGGCTGCGAAGCTGCTCGTCCCGCGGGCGCAGGCGACGGCGTTCGGCGCGCACGCCGTGGGCACGAATCTCTTCGTCGCATCCGCAGCGTCCGCGGACGCCCCCCACGTGCCGTCGGGTGTGCAAGTTGAGGAGGCGGCGCCGCACGAGACCGCGGGGCTGAAGGAGCTGCACCACACCTTGCAGGAGAAGAAGGCGTCCGTCGCGCATCTCGGGACCCAGGACCTGCTAAGGAGGGATTACAAGGAGTACGTGATGCAACCTGCGGGGGCACCAGACCGGGAGATCCGGGTCGGCCTGTCGTCGGTCCCGGTGGGGTTTGCGGAGTGGTTACCGCGCGATGGGGACTTCTTCAAGGAGACGGAGCGGTTCATGGAGGAGCGTGCGCTGGAGGTCCTTGGTATCCTGACGTCCTTTCACGACAAGGAGAACCTTGGAAAAAGTGGGAAGGGCAAGCACAAGAGGGAGCAGATGTACGTGGTGCGGGGAGGCGGGGAGCTCCCTGATGCGCTGTTCGATGCGCTCGCGGAGAGCGACGAGCTGAAGCTGAAGAGGGTCAAGTTCCCAGAGTTCGGCGTGCACAACGGGTTTGGAGATGAGTTCCGTGCGAGGGTGTGGCAGCAGAAGAACGTGGATGCGACGCGCAAGGCGACTGCACCGCTGGTCAAGAGCATTATCGAAGGACGCGGGAGAGGTTCTAACCTCTAGGCTTTCTTGGTTTGTACTCGTACGTGGACATCCTCCCTGCTACCGTCGACCGCCCTGATTTCCCTGCGTTCAGTGAATAGTAGATGGCACCCATTTTTCGGTGCTCGACAGCTATGGCCATGGCGGCTGTGCTACCCGACCTAGCTACCATGCATGTATTCCCGTCAGCTCCCATCGTTTGCCATAGACAACCAAGATTCTCGGTCATTTTCCGTCACGACACGCAGGTTTCAGCCCCCTGTGGCAGGGATGACTCGTTGGTTTACATTTACGTCGAGCCTCGCTGCCGGGAGCCATGGTGTGTGGATCGGCCGCGCCATGGGATGGAGAACAAAGCCGCAGTAAGATACTTTACCATGGGGGTAGATTATAATACTAATACTGGACATTAAGAGGTAGAACCAGGGTAGAACACAGCATGGATCCCATGATATAGTTTGATTATCATTGCACTTGTCACGCTTTCAGCTTTACAGAGCCTGAAGTTCCCTTGAACATAAGTATGTACACGGTCACCGAATTATCGGTCCTAAGGCCGCAAAGTAATACCCATCCGTTCTCTATCTTCACTCAGCGTAGTCCGACCGCATGCCCTCCGCCAGACTCCTCGGATCAACGACCCACATCGCCGCCTTCTCCACCACCGCCCCGCCCTCTCCACTGGTACCGCCAGCCTGCGTGGTACGAACCTCGCGGTCCAAGCCATACTCGCCGTCCCCTGCGCGGAGGTCGCGCAGGATCGCCTTCACGCTCGACTTGTTCGCAGTCAGCGTCGTCCACCCGCGAACGGCGCCCCACAGCATGCTCTGTACCGTGTGCGCGGTGAGCCGCGGGTTCGCCTTCGTCACCACCGCGCGCTCGATCTCCGCCGACTCGTCCTCGTCCGGCGTCGGGGTGCCTCCGTCGCCGTCGCCGGTCGCGAGAGAAGGCTCGGAGGAGCGCAACGTCCGCGGGTCGGGGATCGTCTCTTGCGCGAGGATGTCGCGGCAGGTCCGCGCGAGGAGTTTGAAAAACGGCGAGAGGGTGCGGTCGTCGTCTGATCGCGCTGGCGGCTCGACGGCGTCCTCGGGCACCGACGACTCGAACACGCGGATGGGGACCAGCGGCAGGAAAGCGCGCGGGTAGCGCGAGCCCTCCCAGTACTTCTCTTCAGCTGTGGATAATGTGGTATCGCCAGGGAAGAGTGCGGCAGCGCGACGTTTCTCGTTCCGGCCGCCAATCTTCGACAGGACGATGTGCAGGCAGCGGTCGCGCGCCTCGGGGGTCGTCCAGAACTCGACGTTCTCGAGGCCAGGGGACGCCACGGTGGCGAGCCGGTCGCGCAGCTCGTGAAGTAGGCCCCGTCCCATCTCCTGGAGCGCTTGGTTTGCGAGGGCGCGAGAGTGCTTCCCTAGCCCATTTTCGCCCAGACGGCTCTCGTCGATCTCCTCATCGGGGCCTTTTGTTGCTTCTAGCCGTTGGCGCTTCCATTCGCGATACTGCACCGACGGAACATAGCGTGCGTCAGCTTCCGCGGACGAGGCCGGGAGGGGTGAATGCGTGAGATCGGACACGAGGGCGATGAGGATAGAAAGGTCCAAGTTAACTCGGATGGTGGGCTCTAGGTGGCGGAAAGGCGGGGCCTCCACTCGGGGCAGCTGGGCGGGGTCGCGCTCCTCGAGCTCGACGTCGATGCCCATGCCGCGCAGTAGGTGTATGGTGTGCGCTATTCGCGGGTCATGTTCCTTGGGGTCGAATGGTGAAGGATCTAATCGTGTCAATCGGAGCGTAATGGATGGAATCGTGTCGCTGCCCGCGAGTGGATTTCGACGCGCGGCATCGAGGAGGGAACCGCCGACACGGAGTATGGAGTTGTCGAACTCTTTCTGCGCGAGACTGGGGTGGGCCCCGTCTTCGTCCTCTGACTCAGTCTGATAAGAATCGATCTCGCGGAACTCTGCAAGTAGGCGAGAGTTCTTGGTGCTAGGCACTGAGCGTAAGCGCATATACGAACTGCGGTGCCGACGAGATAACGTACGTGTTGACCCGAACCCATCGTCTTCCCCCTTCCGCAACGACATCCACCTTCACGCCTGGCGGCTTCCGGGAGCCGCGTCGGGGGATGTGAGTGGGCTGATCGTCCTCCAGGAACGTGCGCCATATCGTGACAATTGGCGGGCGCGCATGCAACACTTCGTTCCACACCGAGATCAGATACGGCGCATTTGTGGAGAGAGGGGGAGCAGCAGCGCACGCCGGGTCGTCGAGGAACTACTGGTGGTGTTTATGGGGGATAGCATGCAATGTTAATCTATGCGATCTCAAGGCAAACTCACCTTCTCCAAAACATCCAGATCTCGCTTCACGGCATCCCTCAAGGCGCGTAGCCCATGTACCGCGTCGTGATGGGAGTGGAACTCCTCACTTGTGTCCCCGCTGAGGTCCATGGATAAGTCGAGGATGGGTGGTTTCGCTGCGAGTTGAGCAGATCCGAAGGTAGCCATCGCGGCGTATATGTCGCGAAGTTGCCCGCGAAGGTCTTGCAGCTGTGGATGAGGACTCGAGGACATCGTTCTAGTTCGATACCGAGAGACTGCTGGGCAGTGGCAGCATGGATAGAGGATCAAAGTGGTACCGGTCGAGGGAGATGCTTTTCCTGGACAGGCGCTTCTGACCTCGAAATCATGCTCGTCTCTCCCGGCCTGCAGCTGTCCCAAGCTCACTGCACAACAACAGGTATCATCTGGGTATCATACAGATGTAAGCTAATGGATAGCTGCCACTCTCTGAACCGAAATCTCCCCTTTTCTAGCTGATTCCGAGTCCGAGTCGGAAGGAGTTTACCCAGTCACCCAAACGTTAACCGGTCCGAGTCGACTACCAAGAGCCCTCGTCTCCGCCTCGCGCGCGAACATCTCCGCATGCCCGCCAGTCATGTCCAATCCGATCCTGGGCGATCATGACGATGTGCCAAGTACGCTTCGTCCGAACGTCCCAGTCGAACAGCCGGAGGGTCTTGGTGGCCAGTGGGAGGAGAGCGCGCGACCTACCCCGCCCGGGCCCTGTAGCGTAGTCGGTTCTATCCAATCTGTTCTCTGTCCTCGCGGTGACCAACTGGCCGACAAACCTTGCCAGTGGGTTACATAACGCTATGATGTCTTGAGATCCACTCCGAGTCGTCATGGTTGATACACCTCGCTTTCACTCATTCCACCAGTCAACGTTCAACTACTCCTCGCCATGGCCGATGCTTCTGACCCAGTTGTTGCCCTTGCGAGGCAGCTCTACAATGACGCCTGGGGGGAGGAGTGGCCCTACAAATCCTCGGGCAGGGTCTCTATGGAAGATATCTCGCCGGGCGAACCTGACATACTGCAGCCAAACGCGTTCGGGGACGACGACGATCGCTTAACCCTGCCGACGACCCCAAAGACGAGAACAGCGCGTTTCCGACAGAGTGGGAGTACACCTGTCTGCACAAGACGAACTCGGTCGCAATGGCGTGTGGCGGAGACGGAGTCATTGCAGTCCAGGACGTCCTCGTCGTCCGTCCCGAATACGTCTGGCTCGAGGAGACCATCGAGTCGGGTTACTTGGCCTCTGCGAACGCGGTGATGGTCACCGGCCAGCCGGGTATTGGTTCGTGCCATTACCAGTGTCGTTTCGTGTGGAGTATGCATTCACTAACTTCGCGTGTGCAGGCAAGACGGTGTTCCTGCTGTACCTGCTCCTCTCCCGTCTCAGGCGCCAACTCCCCACCGTAATCCAGCTCTCGTCTTCCATGATTGTCGCCTTCAACGACCGCGGAGTGTTCGTCGAGCCTTCAGATACCTTCATGAACCTGAGGGGCTACTTGGCTCTGATGGACTCGAACTCCGACTCCGTCAGCCCATCACCGGCCTTCCAGTGGTCGCAGCCACGCATTATCCAGACCGCTCCGCCCGAAACCAATAAATGGGGGCGGTGGGCCAAGGAGTCTTCTGCGGAAGTCGTCATCTCAGCGCTGCCAACGCCGCTCGAGATAGGGGCTGTCGTGTGAGTCCTCTTCCTCAGGATACACTTTCACGGGCTCATGATGCATAACACGTCAACAGAAAGGCGTCCGGGCTGGATTACGCCCAGGTCGGCCGTCTCGTCAAGAAGTGGGGCCCATGTACTCGCACAATCATCGAGCTCATTGGTGGCGACGGGACCCTTGCGTCTCGCGAGCAGGCTTTGTTCACGAAAGCCGAGTTGGCAGCGGTGAACGCGCGCCAACACACTGATACAAAGTTCTCCGCGATGGATCCGCTGCAGAGGGCGCATAGCGTCGGCACCACCTTGGCTTTCATCCACCCTCGTCGTCCTCGAGACCCGGTCACGTCTACGATTTTACATTCCGCAAGCTGCTTCTCCTACATCCCTTCCACCTACCTTCTCGGCATCTTCAACCAAGAAGTCCGAAAGCCTGTGAACGACAACCCATGTCCTTTTTCTGTACAAGACCCTGACTCTGTGTTTCAACGCTTGGGATCAGAGAGAGAAGGTTTAAATACCATATAGTACCGTGGTCGGTGTCAATGGAACAAACTTCAGGGCACGGGGTTTAGACTTTCGTGCACTGACATCTAAATGCAATCAGAGCTCTTCCTTGAATCTCGACTCGGAAAGAGCTAGCTTTGGATTGCTCAGGTTTTGGAAATATAAATTGGGTGCAAGCTGAAAGAGCGAGCTCAAGCTTCGGAGAACATGCCACTGGTCGAATGGGCCATGTGGACGTAGAGTTGCACCCGCATAAGCTCGCCGCGTGGGACTAGCGTTGGGTACTACAACACAAGCTTCTCGTATTGTGAGTTAATACTTAGTAGCCATGTCCGAGTCGGAGAGTTGTCACGGTTGGAGTCAGTTAAACCACTGGAATGGAAATTATGAAATGCACTCAGGCTTGCAAGTTGCACATCAGGCTTTCCTGAGCAGTCGAGACTGACATATGTCGCTGACTTGCAAGTTCTCAGCCACGTTGCATACCAGCACAACATCTGGTCGGTCTTAACTCTTACCATGGCCACTCAGTACTCAGGCCTCAGGCCTCAGGAGCCAGACCTTTATTCTTGCGAGACAGAAACGCTCACAGTAAATGCTGGCCCCCATTTCCTGGCCTAGCCTCGCCGACGTTGGCCACGCCGCCTTTCAGACTGCGCCCACCATTGGGACGATGAGCACAAGCCTTTCTAAACAGCGGCGGGGTGGGCGGACACTTTGGTGTCGCGAAGCGTGCACACTGGAAGACCCCGCCTCCCTTCCGGGCCAAGAAGCCAAGGTGCGGGAGGAAATGCGCTCGCTATACTCCACCACAGCGACGACGCTTCGATCAGTGACAGTGTCGGAGACCGCCTAGTCAGCGTTCAACGGGGATCTCGGGCAACTGTGGGATTGAATCAGCCGTGGGGAATAACTGATTGTATATCTACAGACTACACGCCGCACGACGTAGATCCCAAACCGATTCGACCTGAGGTCAGTTGGGTAAATACTCCGACCGATTTTACCCAGTGTTAACCGTATGAAAGTCCTGTTCAGGTTCAGCAGTATAGGACGGAATGACCTAAGATAACAGCTTGGAAGCCCTACGTAGTCAGCCACGGTCAACTAAAGAGTATGGATAATCATGATACGCAATGCTTACGCGAACGTCCAGAGGCTTTGCGGGTTGTTGTAGGTCTCGGCAGTGTACGGGAACCTGACTAAAGTGCCGGGATCAATCAGAGTGCGGCGAAGAGAACATTGTACCAGCACTTACAGCGTGAACGCTCGGACTTGTACGCTGGTGGGACCGCATCAATCAGTCACGTTCGAAACGACTCCACGGACACGCAACTCACCAATCGGCGTCGCCTCATCCAAGAAGCTGTACGCTGCACGAAACGGGCAGTCAGATTCCTGCCGGGATTGTACTTTGAAACGGATGTACCGATGCGCCAGTTGTGCCTGAACGACAAGGTGTTAGTTAGACGATGCAGCGTATGGGACGTGCAAATATCGCCTCACCGGAAGTCTGCGTTCACGAGACTGAGATAACAACAGTCAGCACTTCACTTTCATCACCCCTAGTACTAACGGGGACCCTTACAGGTCGGGAGGAGCAAGAGGGTCCTACGTGTTATGTCAGCACAGTGCGGTCTCGAGAAAGTGTGCAACGACATACATCCTTAAGGTTCGCCGTCTTGATCTCCGAGTCGATGTCGAACCACTCCAGAACTTGGTTGCCAGCCATGCCTATACGAATATAATTCGTGATTAGAGGGGCTGACATGTCGACGGAGGCACGGTACGTACCCTTGAACTCGAACTGGGATCCAGGCAGGCCGCCAAAGTTGGCAGTGGTGGTGTTGTGGCGCTCGTTCATGAGGGTGCTGAACATGGCGCAAGTAGACGCACAATTGGCGTTGCCGACTGAATCCATCAGGTGAGATTGGATCATGCAATCCCGAGGACACGGTCGTGCTCACCGATGGCAATCTTGCTGCAGATAAAGTAAGCACATCAGCTTCGTTCAACGTTTCCCATATGTGCAACGTCACGTACTCCGGTGCGAAGAAGGGCTCCTCCGGAATGTCGACGACGAAACTGGTCTCGCAGACGTCCTGTGGAAATTCGTCTGTCACTAATGTGCTGAAGCGACGCGGAGAGACTTACGGCGAAGCGTTGGGACTCCGTGAACTGCTTGCCATTGATGTTCCTCGTGCTGGGCGGCGCCATGTAATTGTGCGTCAACGGCAATTCGGTGTCATTCAAGAATGCCCCTAAATATCGCCACTCAGTCAGTTTGCTTCCTCGTCAACGCGGAAAGACAAGACATCGATAGAATGCGCACAGTTGTCCGGGGTGTAGAACGACACGGTGTCGTCAAGGCCAAGAGCGATGTCCGAGGCGAGAATTTTCTGCGCAAGAGGGTTCGCGCGCATGGTGGATTCGAAGCCACTGTGTGATGCGGAATTGATAATGGGATTCGGCTGATGAAGAGAAGGTCAAACAGGTACTTACGGGTTTTGGAAATCGCCAAGGCTCTTCTTGCCGACGAGGAACGCATGGAGGAACTGGCCGAGACAGACAAATCCGCCTATACGCGCATCAGTCCCCACCTTCCCAGATAATATAATCCAGAAATGTGCCCACCGCCGTTGTTAGTCAGGTCGACGATGAGCTGGGAGACGCCCTTAGACTCGAACTCAGTGAACGAGCTCTGCACATCAGTCTGGAACCCGGAGAAGTCGTCGGGCTCGAACGAGCCCACGAACATCTACAAATAGGGGATATGGCGTCCCAAGGTCAGCACACGAACACGCCCAACAAAACGGGTTGTGTGGATTGGCGCGTAGTACGCACCACACCGGTCTTGCCGTCAGGGAGGATGTACGACTTGATGACGCCCTCGCTCCCGTTGAGCGTCGGGACGCCCGGCTCGAACTGCGACGGGAGGCCGACCGAGACCTTCTGGCTGAGGTCCACGATGCTCGCCTTAGCGAGCTTCCGTGCCCTGAGCGGCGCCTCCGCCGTGAGCTTCGCCATCTGCGCGGCGTTCTTGAAGTCGACGCCGTTCGTGCCCGAGTTTGCCGCGCAGTTGTTCGCCCAGCTGAACGCACGCATTGTGTCAGCTGCCAGGATTACCAACGTATCGCGTCCGACTCACAAGTCGGCTCCGTTTGTGAACGCTGCGCCAGCGTAGCTAGCGAGGAACGGAATCTTGACCGTCTCAGGACGCGACGTGTTCGCCACCTGGACCGTCATCGTGAGCGATTCCAGATCGGGGAACACGGGTCCCGCAATGTCGCCGAAGCGTTGCGAGTAGTCGGTGCCTGAGATGCGGTAGCTGCTAAACACGCTGTTCACGCGCACACCATGGTCAAGGTAGTTGCCAGACTGTGTGTGCGCGATGCTCTCCGCATACGCGTACGGGTCCTGGCCTTCAATCTTGAGCACGCGCGCCCCGGCCAGGCGCTGCCAGTCGAATTTGACAGAGGCGAAGAAGTCGGTGAAGTCACTGCCGACAAGGGGGACGAACTCCGTGAGGTCGGGAACGACGAACACGCCCTCGACGCCGTTCTCCTCGAGCGTGACAACAGGCGCGGGGAGCAAGTTCTGGTAAGTCTCGTAGCAGGATGGGAGCCAGCCTGGGATGGTCACGCGCGCGTGTGTCAAGTTAGTACCGACCGACAACGCGCATATAGAGACTAAAGGCAGACATACGGGTGTGGCCATCGTTCAGCTGGTTCGTGAACACAAACAAGTCATGGTTGAAGTCGTAGTCCGTCTGCGCTCATCCATTCCGTCAACCTCCGCCGACACACGACACCTCACAACACACCCCTACAAGCACTGAGGACTCACCGCGTACTTGGTGGAGTTGATCCGTTGAAGCTGGGCCCGGATGTTGACCGTGGAGTCCTGGAACGGCGGGGGCGAGTTCAAGTAGTAGTCCTCGAACGTGTAGAAGTCGAACACGCGGTCGACGACGGTGAGCACGTTCTGCCGGAGGGTCTCGTTGAATGGGAACGACTTGAGACATGCGAGCGCGTCCGCAGGCGGGACGAACGTCTTCCCCGCAACCTTGACACATGGGTCTGCCACCACGGTGGGAGCCGCGAACGCGACCCTACTATAACCGGAGGCACTGAGGAGCGCCGCGAGGGCGGCGAAGCGACCAGTCAAGAAGACCATGATGCGAGGTTGGCTGAGTACGAGTACGAGTGCGCAGAGATGGCGGAGCCTCGTTATCCAGTACTAGCGTCGAAGGGGACGCGCAGCCTCGAGAGTCAAGCCAGGGAGAAGGGGCCGACGGAGGAAAGGCCGTACCCGAGGACCAGCCATTTATCTGTGCGCTACGACGGAGCAAAGGGGGCTCTGCCTCGGCGATTCTGAACACCATCATCCACTGGCCCGGCTCGGGCTAACGAAGTCTCTGTGGTATGATCATCTGCGCTGAAGCGGGGAGGGCGGGCAAGAATAGATAGACCGCGTTGCGTTGCTGTCGAGAAGCAGCGTCACTGGGGCGATAGAACCATGTGTGGATGAGAAAACAGGGCCGGACTGATAGATGAACGAGCGGTGTGGGCAGGCGAACGTCCCTGCGCATGTTGCACTCTCCGTTTTCTCAGGTGTATTCTCATTGCTGGGTGTGTTCGCGGTTGCGCGATAGGTGACGAATTCTGTCGCGTGCCCTTCATCCGTTTTCAAGCGAGGTGGCATGCCTATGTCAGTAAATGCTTCGTCAGCATATGTGGCACCAAAATCGATACTTAAGTTGCTTTGTACCACGGGTCCACGGGAGCTAGTGGCAGTGAGGGGATGATAGTAACAGCGCAACACAGGCGTTATCGTGCCATTGTCGTGCCAGCGCTTTGGAGCGCTTCTTCCCAACGCTTCTCTCATCCGCGGGCATGATCGCACGCTATGATATTTCGCCCTTCCAATTCTTGCTATGCTCCCTCCATGGTCTTTCACCCGTCTGTATTGTGTCTATCTTTGTCTCATCAGTGGAGGCTCAACTTTATCAGACTGGTCCATGGGCACTTACCCACAACACCAGGGAGTCCGCACATGCCCCTCCGCCGACTTTCAGGAAACATGAAGTACTGTGCATTGCATCGTGGAACCCGTTCTCACCGCTGTCTTCTTCCGACCTGGTGCCTTCGATTGCTTCTGTCAGGTGAGACTAGCACCGCGCTCCGGTTCGGTACGTAAGGAGGGAAGACAGCTGCTTGTTGGAAAGGCGGTCAGTGCATGTCCCAAGGGATGTATGCCCGTCTTCCCAAGCGTGCGGACTTTGCGGAACGCTTGATCGGTGGCCAGTTGGGGCAGATCTATCAGGTGCTACATAAGAGAAGTTGCAAGAAGGTTGATTCCCTACCGCGAAGCTCGCAAAGAAGTCCGGTTCGGAAGGGGAAACAGGCTGAGCTTGAGGGTGTGTCGAGCGTATAAGGCAGTTGTAGAGAGAGAAAGAACCTGCATTCCTGGCCGCCAGAGGCCGAGCATGCAAGGGAGATGAACAGAACGCACTTCGATACGGGGCGAGACCCACTGCCTCACAGCTCAAGCGCTCACCGCCGGCCCAGTCGACGTTCGATCCGCCGCGATTCCAATTTCTATCGGAATCGCGCATTCCCTCCGCCCGAATGGCTGGTTCTTCGAATAGCCCAGCGAACTGCCATTTCCATTGGCCCAAGTTAGCAAGAGACGTGACGCGCGTCCTGTCCGTGTATATTGAGGATGCGTTCTTTCTCCACCCGATCACAGTGTGTATACAAAGTCTCGGTTAGGAGAGGGGGTGGGGGGTTCAAGTAAGACGGCGTACCTTCAGGAGGCTATTGCTACTCTTATTATGCACCCCAATATCACGCCGAAGGTCAAGAGCAACAGTTACTCGGTCGAGAACCAAGTGATTATTGCATATGCTAAAAGGAGCGGAGGTGGTATATTCCAAAAGGAGCGGAGGTATGGTTGACGTGAATGTCAATCCGAAAAACACCAATTTTACCCGTAACGACGGTATGGAAGGCCTATTAGGCGGAATAGGCGTCGCTCTTCGAAGAGAACAACTTGGATGCCCTGCGTAACAGGCCACGGTCAAACGAAGGACATAGCTAAACAATACACGCAATACTTACGCATACGTCCAGAGGTTCTGCGGGTTGTTGTAGGTCTCGGCCGTGTACGGGAACCTAACTAAAATGCCAGGATCAATCAGGGTGGGGCGAAGAAAAGATTGTATGAGGACTTACAGCGTGCAGGCTCGGACTTGTACTCTGTGGAACGGTGTCAGCTAGTCACGACCTAACGACTCCATGAACGGAAGACTCACCAATCGGGGTTGCCTCGTCGAGGAAGCTGTACGCTGCACAAAAACGACTGTAAGATTACTATTCAGAATGCCCATTCGAAGAGTTATACCAATGCGCCAGTTGTGACTGCATGAAGAAGTATCAAGTTAAGCAATACGTTACACGGGATTTATGAATGTAGCCTCACCGGATGTTTGCGTTCACGAGGCTGAGAGCACAGCAGTTAGTAATTCGCGATCCTTGTCCCGAACGCGGACACTCACAGGTCGGGAGGAGCAAGAGGGTCCTGCGGGTTTTCTGTCAGTACCATGGGTTCCGAGATATTGTGTAGTCAACATACATCCTTGAGGTTCGCCGTCTTGATCTCCGAATCGAGGTCGAACCATTCCAGAACCTGGTTACCGGCCATGCCTAGCGGAACACCATGCACGATTAGACAGGTCGAGATGCAGACGGAAGGCACGGCACGTACCCTTGTACTGGAAGTGGGATCCAGGGCTTCCGCCGAAGTTGGCAATGGCCGTGTTGTGGCGCTCGTTCATGAGAGTGCTAAACATCGCGCAAGTCGAGGCACAGTTGGCGTTACCAACTGGATCAAAAGGGTCAGAGTGGGTCGTTCGATCTAGAGGAGATGGCCGCGCTCACCAATGGCGATCTTGCTGTATCCACGGCAAGTACATCAGCTTCGTTCAACTTGCTAAATGTGCAGTGACGTACTCGAGTGCGAAGAAGGGCTCCTCTGGAATGTCGACGATGAAAGTCGTATCGCAAGCATCCTATAGAAACTTCGTGTAACCATCTCGTCAAGGCGACGCAGAGAGACTTACGGCGAAGCGTTGGGACTCCGTGAACTGCTTGCCATTGATGTTCCTTGTGGTGGATGGCGCCATGTAGTTGTGCGTCAACGGCATTTGAGTATTATTCAAGAACGCCCCTGCATAATGGCCATGATCATCAGTTTCGCCCGTTATAGATGAGAGAGGATATCGAAGGGATACGTACAGTTGTCCGGGGTGTAGAACGAGATCGTGTCGTTGAGGCCGAGAGAGATGACTGAGGAGAGAATCTTCTGCGCAAGCGGGCTCGCGCGCATGGTCGACTGGAATCCACTGCATCACACACGGCGGCGATTAATGATACTCGCAAATATGGTGAAGTAGAGGCACACACGGGTTCTTGAAATCACCGAGGTTCTTCTTGCCAACGAGGAAGGCGTGGAGGAACTGACCGAGACAGACATATCCGCCTATTCACCCATCAGTACACACCACAAAGGGAAAATCATCCACAAGGATGCACACCGCCGTTATTGGTTAGGTCAACGAGAAGCTGCGACACGCCCTTAGCCTTGAAATCGGTGAAGGCCTTCTGCACATCGGTCATGAACCGGTTGGCGTCGGCCGGCTCGAACGAGCTAACGAACATCTGCGAGAGAATGCATCCACACATCAGCACCAGAACACGCCTCAAAGCACGGCCCGTCCGTACCACACCGGTCTTGTGGTCAGGCAGGACGTACGACTTGATGACGCCCTCGCTGCCGTTGAGCTTGGGGGCGGTCGGCTCGAACTGCGACGGGAGGCCGACGGAGACCTTCTGCTTGTCGATCCTGGTGGCCTTGGCCAGCTTGCGTGCCCTATGCGGCGCCCTCGCCACGAGCTTCTGCATCTCCCCGGCGTTCTTGTAGTCGATGCCGTTCGTCTGCGAGTTCGGGACACAGTTCTTCGCCCAGCTGAGTGTGCGATGCGCGCACCACGTCCACGTCCAGTCAGCATCACAGCCCGCAATGTATATGTATCACGTTAGACTCGACTCACAAGTCCGCTCCGCTGGTAAACGCGTCGCCACTGTAGCTAGCCAGGAACGGGATCTTGACCGTCTCGGCCTGCGACGCGTTCACCACATGGACCTTCATCGTGAGCGACTGCAGGTCTGGGAACGCCGAGCCCGCGAGGTCGCCGAAGCGCTGCGAGTAGCCGGTGCCAGAAATCCGGTAGCTGCTGAACACGCTGTTCACACGCACACCGTGGTCGAGGTAGTTGCCGGACTGGGTGTGCGCGACGAGCTCGGCGTAGGCATAGGGATCCTTGCTTTCGATCTCGAGAACGCGCGCGCCAGCGAGCCGCTTCCAGTCAAACTTCGCAGACGCGTAGAAGTCGGTAAAGTTGCTGCCGAGGAGGGGGATGAACTCAGCGAGGTCGGGCACAACGAACATACCCTCGGTGCCGTTCTGCTCGAGCGTGACGACGGGCGCGGGGAGCAGGTTTTCGTACATCCCATAACAGTTCGAGAGCCACACTGGATACAGAGACCACGCACATGAGGAGGCGCATGTAGAGATCAAATGCAAACGTACGCGTGTGCCCGTCGTTCAGCTGGTTCACGAGGTTGTACAAGTCATGGTTGAAGTCGTAGTCCGTCTGGGCCGATCAATCCCGTCAGATTCAATTTCAACGGTAACTTTCAGCCCATAAGGAGCGTTCGGCACTCAGGCCTAAGGACTCACCGCGTACTTGGTGGAGTTGATCCGCTGAAGCTGGGCCCGGATGTTGACCGTCGAGTCCTGGAACGGCGAGGGCGAGTTCAAGTAGTAGTCCTCGAACGTGTAGAAGTTGAACACGCGGTCGACGACGGTGAGCACGTTCTGCCGGAGGGTCTCGTTGAACGGGAACGACTTGAGACATGCGAGCGCGTCCGCAGGCGGGACGAACGGCTTCCCCGCAACCTTGACACACGGGTCGGCCGCCGCGTTGGGCGCCGCGAGCGCAACCCTGCCATAACCGAGGAGTGCCACGAGAGCGGCGAGGCGACCAGTCGAGGGGACCATGGTGCAAGCTTGGCCGAGTACGAGAGGGCAGAGACGGCACGCTAGCCTCGAGAGTCAAGCAGGGGAGAAGGGCTGAAGTTGAAGTAGAGACGGGCGTACTTGATCGTCTGCCATTATTTATCTACACCCGTGACGCGACGACGGACTCGGACGGAGCAAAGGAGGCTCCGGCTCGGGGCACCATCATCCAGTCGCTGGCCATGGGCTCGGGTCGGCGATGTTTTGGGCAGACGACGGGACGGGTAAGAATAGCCTGATCGCTCTGCGTTGTTGTGAAGGAGTAGTGTTCATGGGATGACGGGACCATGTGGGGCAAGGCGGGTTGAGTGTCATGAAAAGTCGAGACTTGATGCATGATGGGATGTCGACGAGCGACTCGAACCGTCGAGTGGGCAGACGTGTCCATGCTGTGCTGGGCAAACGTGGGTGCGTTTCGGTTGCGCGATACGTGAATAGGTGACCTTGAATCCTGCCACGAAGCCTCAACCTGTTTACAAGGAAGATAAACAGGCATATAGGTCTCGGTGAATGGCTAGCTGGCCTTCTGCGTCTCGTTTACGCTGAGAATTTTTGCATGCTCGCCGTCACGACTAGTGTTGATGGCTGTGGCCAGGGCCACATGATGGTAACAGCACATCAGTGTATCTGAATAATAGTAATCGTTTGCTCGGGCTTTGCTCGGGCGCCAGCATCATAAAGCTCTAGGCTTTTAGACTAGGCTAGCGTCTGTCATGCTAGACTGTACGCTTCATACAGTATCGATAGTATCGATATCCATCTGTCCACGTCTCATCGACATCTGTGGAGTCTCAATTGTCTCAGACTGGTCGACAACGAACACTCACCCACAAGTGACAAACCCTGGGGGCTAGGAGTCCGCACGTATTGTACACTTGCGCGTGGATGCGTACTTACCCCTTCTCGTCTGTAGGGCAGTCAGCCACGAAATCCAGGAAAGAGGACATACTTATAAGGTCAAACGAGGAACGAGTAGGGAGGATGTCCGAGTATACTTATAAGTAAGTATATATAGCGCGCGAGGCGTTCACCGTGACCGACAGCCGCACCTGCCCTATGTACCCTGGAGGCCAAATACGAAGGGTGAGTGAGTACCATCGGTGGCTCAGTAGAGGATATACCTGTCCCGGTGGGTGGACAAGGGGCCAAAAAGCGGTCAGTAAATAGGTGTCGAGCCTGACTAGTACTAGGCGTCATTGATAGTAGCCCCTCGCTGATCCCTCAATCCACCAACACTCAATCACAACTCGCCATGGCCGATGCTTCTGACCCAATTGTTGTCCTTGCGAAGCAGCTCTACAATGACGCCTGGGGGAAGGAGTGGCCCTACAAATCCTCGGGCAGGGTCTCTATGGAAGATATCTCGCCGGGCGAACCTGACATACTGCCGCCAAACTCATTCGGGGACGACGACGATCGCTTTAACCCTGCCGACGACCCCAAAGACGAGAACAGCGCGTTTCCGACAGAGTGGGAGTACACCTGTCTGCACAAGATGGACTCGGTCGCGATGGCGTGTGGTGGAGACGGAGTTATTGCAGTCCAGGACGTCCTCGTCGTCCGTCCCGAATACGTCTGGCTCGAGGAGACTATCGAGTCGGGTTACTTGGCCTCTGCGAACGCGGTGATGGTGACCGGCCATCCGGGTATTGGTTCGTGCCATTGCCAGTGTCGTTTCGTGGGGATTATGCATTCACTAACGCGCGTGCAGGCAAGACGGTGTTCCTGCTGTACCTGCTCCTCTCCCGTCTCAGACGCCAACTGCCCACTGTAATCCAGCTCTCGTCGCACATGATTGTCGCCTTCAACGACCGCGGAGTGTTCGTCGAGCCTTCAGATACCTTCATGAACCTGAGGGGCTACTTGGCTCTGATGGACTCGAACTCCGACTCCGTCAGCCCATCACCGGCCTTCCAGTGGTCGCAGCCACGCATCATCCAGACCGCTCCGCCCCAAACCAATAAATGGGGGCGGTGGGCCAGGGAGTCTTCTGCGGAAGTCGTCATCTCAGCGCTGCCAACGCCGCTCGAGATAGGGGCTGTCGTGTGAGTCCTCTTCTTCCAGATACGCTTGTGGCCCAAGCTCAGGACGCACAACACGTTCGCAGAAAGGCATCCGGGCTAGATTACGCTCGGGCAGGCGGACTCATCAGCAAGTGGGGCCCATGCACTCGCACCATCATCGAGCTCATCGGCGACGGCAACGGCTGGTCCATTGTGGCTCGCGAGCAGGCTTTGTTTGCAAAAGCCCACTCGGCAGCAGTGTCCTCGTGCGAACACGCTCATGCATTCTGCGCGATGGATCCGCTGCAGAGGGCGCATAGCGTCGGCACCAGCTTGGTTTTCATCCACCCGCGCCGTCCTCGAGACCCGGCTACGAACGCGGTCGTGCAATCTGCAAGCTGCTTCTCCTACATGCCTACCGTTAACCTTAGCGACATCTTCAACAAAGAAATGCGAAAGCTTGTGAATCCCGACCCCCTGGCAGGTCCTTTTTCTGTACTCCAAGGCCCTCAGTATGTGTTCAAAAGCGTGGGGTAGGTGAGGGGAGCATAGGTGACGAATGGCTTACCGTGTACTATAGTCAGTATCAATGGAACAAATGTCAGGGCTTTTCTCACACCATGTCAGTACTCCCCCGCGCTCCGCGTCTCCCTCCCCGTAGATCGTCCCTCACAATCTGTAGTAGTATCCAACATAGGGCATTGCCCTGCAGCGCGTAATAAACTCAAAGGAAAAAAAAAAAAACACCGCGGAGCGGGCCATGGGCGGCAGATGTCGATAAAGTGCACGTACGATGCTCGAAACCTGGCATAGATTGTGGGCTAGACCCCCAGAAAGGAAAGCATAATGACTATAGTCTATACAGCAGAGTGGTGAGTATGACCGTCCGAGCGAAATGATACAGTACATCCAAATATACCAGAATCCCAAAAATCCCGAGAGCACTGAGATTATACTAACGAAAACATGAAAAAGGCAGCAGCATGGAGAACCTACGCCACCCCGGGGCCGCGGTCAGACCGCGACCGCGCCATATGGTTGTCCGACCACGAGCGCGACAGCAGGTCCAGCAGCGACCCCGACGAGCGTAGACGCGGCCGCGGGCACTCGACTGGGGCCGAGGGCCCGGGCGACAGTCGGTCGGACGCTGCATTTCCTTGACCCGGAGCCTGAGATGGCAAACCGGAGACAGAACCACCGCGGTGGCGCGTGCTGCGGTCTTGCGAATGGGAGTGCGCGTGCGCGTGGAAGAGCGACATGAACCCGAATCGCCTACGGGGGGACTCGGCACCGTCGGTGGGGCTTGGCGGGCTCGCTGAACCGGGACGGCTGTCGGGGCTCGCAGGCGTCGATGGGGTACCGGTGGAGGGGCTGAGCGCACGAGGAGAGCCAATGGCGCTCAATGCCGGAGATGCGGGCCCATGGAAATCTGGCGTGCTCATGGACATCACGGCCTCGTAAGACGGCACTTCATCCGGGTGCGGTGTCGGCCGTGCTCCCGGCGACGGTGACATGCGTCCAGCGGGAGAAATAGCGATGGGAGACGGCGCGGAAATAAGACTGATTACACGGCTCTGAGTGGGATTGAGAGCGAAGTTGCTGACCGTCGGACTTGCCGCGGGACTGAGGTGTTGTGTGATGCCCGGATTCGCAGCTGGGTGTGGGCTGGGAAGGGAATTCGGGACACCATTTGCAAGACTTGGGCCGTCTTCTTCGACAGGAGTCATCACCGTGATCGGAATGTCGTCCTCAAGATCCTCAGTCCCGCTATAGAGTGATAGATTATGTCACAGGTCAGTAACGGTAGCAGGCACATGTGATGAGAGCAAGGAAGGCTGTGGCGTGATGACCTTCGTATCTTGGCGCTTACGAGGCCAATGTAAATGCACGACGAATTCGTCGGTTTTGGTTGAGCAGGGGATGGATTTACAAGATGGGGTAGCTCTCGTGTGGAAGCAAACCAGGAGAGGTGGCGGGATGCCAATACATTCCCGGAAAGCACACGACACCAGTTGCAAGATAGCGACAGATGCGAGGTGCATCCAGCATACACCACACCCCGCAGACTCACGATATGACACTTGAAACGCACCGATCGATAACAACTTCGGACTCTCCTGGCTCCTTGGTGTAGATCGGCAGCGTGTGCGTAGACCCCAAGCTACTACTGCGCCGCGCCTGTCTAGGACGGCTCTCCCGTCCACGAGCAGCACTTGAAGAACCATCTCCCCCAGGCGTCGCCCCAGCAGTCGACGGGCGAGCGACACGGCCAGAACGCGAACGACCCGGAGAAGGGCTAGCCGCAGAAGCCCCAGCAGTGCTCGGCCAGTGGGTGTTATCTGCGGTAAGCCCGGGGGGCCTGCTGCCGCTGGAGCCGGAGCTGGAGCCGAGGAGTTGCTCGGCCGTGAGCACCAACGCTTGGCCGCTCCGCGCGCGCTGCTTGGCGGCCTGGAGCGTGCGCACAGGCAAGCCTGTCCTGAGGACCTCATCTGCGGTGACACGCTCGCGGTTCGGCGCGGGCGGCACGCGGTGCGGGGAGGGGGAGCGTGCTGGATGGGGGCGTGCAGGAGGCCACACGGCGCTCCGAGACGAATGCGAAGACGCGGCGCCGCTTGAGCTCGACCCTCCTCGGGCGGCAGGAGCAATTGTGAGGCTAGGCCCGAGGAGCTGCTCGACGGTGATCACTTTCTGAGCATGCTTCGGGGGCTTGTACGGGCGAGCGGGGGTGAGATCTGCGCCGAGGAGCTGATCGGCGGTGAGCTCAACTCTTGTGACCCGAGATCTGCTGGGCCCCGCGGACATGCTCGGGCGAGGTGAGACGAGAAGGGCCGGTCGTGTGAGACGTGGATATTCGCTGGGAGTGGCAATGGCGGGGATGCGCGGGGAGCGTGGACGGTGAGATGGCGGGATCAGGACAAGAAGAGGCGGGCAAGAGAAGGCAAGAGCATGCGTGAGGGCGTGAACATGATTGACGCGTGGGCCACTAGCCGATCGGTTAGATTTTTCCTTGGCAAAGCTGTGCGTCCAGCAAGTCAAACCCTGTCCACCTCCACCTCCTCCTCTCCAAGTCGTGCGCCATACTGTGGTGGCCACAAAGGACACGAACTGCACCGTCGCGCCAGCGAATGACCAGCGAAGTGCCTCGCTCTTGACGTGACCGTTTCTTCCCCGCAACAACACCGGTCTGGCTCCTTGAGTGGCCATGGCAAGGGTCAAGATGGACCGGATGTTGTGCCGCGTCGCAGCGTGGCCGAGAACTTGAAGGTCGGCGACATATGTCGGTCTCGGCTGCTGAGGAGAGCTTGACTTACAAGGGCATTCCGTTCGACCGACAACTCTCCGATATGGCTACTACACACCACAGAACAAGATGCCTGTCCCAGCATCGGCCACATGCGCCATATGTGCACACCAAAAATGATGGTGCGAACTCACACTACAACTCCATATGGTGCCCCAAGATGACTTACACCTGCATGTTCTCCGACCGCCCCTGACAGCTAGCAATTACTATATTTTTGTGACCGAAGCAATCCGACGCTCTCTCGAGACTCGCGGAATTTGGGTTAGATTTGGTGCACTCGGCTGAACCATGAAAACTTTGAATCGATCCCACTGAATAACGGGGATAAAGCCATCACCACCATGGTGTTCAACGTGTCCAAGACAAACACTACTTAGTGTTACATGCCGTACCAACTCGGCCTCGTCTTCGTGACTGTAAGTGTAAATGCCCTGAACCGGGCATGTGTCATTGATTTTTCGTCTTCTAGCCTACTATGCGATTAGAAGCTCGGTGATCTGACCACACACTTGCCTCATTTCCACTCGGACCCTTGAACCTGTCAGTTTTTACACCAGGCGCACCAGGGAATGGTCAACGTGTCATTGACAAGGCTGACAGCCGTGTACAAGGTTTCGACATCCTCAAGCTTCCTTGTCAGAACTCAACCACCATGCTGTATGCGGCCGTGCGCGATGAGTACGCGCAGTGGCTGCTCACTTCTTAAACCAGGGACTGTACACGTTCATGCATCCACCCCTCACTTCCCCAGCCATGGCAGACTACAAGCCGTTGATCGTCGCGGACGTCCAGCGGGCCGTCACCGCTGTGAACAACATCATCGCCTCGCTCGGGCGCGATGCCCCCCTCACGTCAGATATCATCCATATGAACTATTCCCAGGCCACCGTCGACGAGTTCCTCAGAAACAGCCAGGCGGTCGTAGACGTGAGCGCCCTTACCCCGCACTGCATCCCACTCGTACTGACCGGGGCCACTTGGCAGAGCATCCGCTCGGCATCAGAAAGGGCGTCGAGCTGGCTGGCGGACACGGGCGACCGCATCTCGCGGAACCTCGACGAGGCGCGCCGGGTGGAGGCGGCCGCACGCGACACGTTCTGCCAGCGACGCGACGCCGAGGCGCACATAAACTCCACCGAAGAGAGCATCCGCACGTCCGAGTCGAGCGTCCAGCACGCGCAGGCGAGCCTCGCGTCCGCCCGGTCTGCGCTCGCGGATGCGCGAGACAGCATGGAGGAGGCGGAGAACAGGCACCGGGCGATTCACATCGGGGTGAGTGTGGGCGCAGGCGCACTCTTTCAATCGACTGATGAAGCGACAGTCCATGGTTGCGATGCTTTTTGTGCCCATCCTCGCGTTTGGAGTCGCCGCGATCAACATGAAGGCGATGTCGGACAACCTGGACGAGCACTGCGACGCGGTGAGGAGCCTCGAGGGCCAGCTTGCCGCCTCCACCGCAGAGCTCGACGCTCGCCGGGATACGCTCGCGCAGCAGCAAGCCGAACGCGGACGGCTGGCGTCCAGTGTCGCGGGACTCCATACACGCGCGAACGAGCTCGCCGTAGAGGGGCGCGCGTTTGACGAGGCGAGGGCGTCGCTGGCGGAGCTATCGAGGCGCATCAACGATTGCTTGTATGCCGTGAATGCGGCGCTGGGCTGCTCGACGGCCATCGCGACGATGTGTTCCATGAGGAACGTGGTGACGGGGATTCGGGGAGTCGTGGGTGGGCTGGGGAGGGACGAGATGTTCGTGGGGCCCCTTGCCCTGCTGGACGAGGCTGCTTTTGGGGCGCTCGATCGGAGGGTTGCGACGATCCGGAGGAGCCAGTTGACTGTATAAGGTCTGCTCCCGAGTGGGTTCTTGACGGGGGATTGCATGAGGGGTTCGCGCATTCTTCTGTGGTTTGGAAGGTCCACATAACATCGGGTCGGCAATGCTGGAAGCTCTTGAATTCAAGATTCCTTGAATCCTAATGCTCCTCGTACTTACTTATCTCTACAGCATGCATGGTTTGGTTGGAAGGGCCTGGACGTGAGATGATGGATGTTCAGGATGGTTTAAAGCTCCAATGAGATATAGTGTTTGGGTCCCCATTCAAGACAAAGAAAGGCATTGCCTACGGTCTAATTATCTTATATAACTATGGTGGTGTTCCTCTCACTTGGCGTAACAAGAGAAGGCGCATATACATGCGCCTGAAACAAATGGAAAGCCAGGCACTGGCAGTGCCAGAGGGAGTGGGGATGCTACGATCAGGGGTGGCCTGACACGAGCGCGATGTGTCACGCCAGTCGGTGCAGCGCCTCCTCCCGACTCCCAGGCCACTGCCTTCCCCGCCCTCACCGCCGCTCAATCTTGCTCTCAGCTTGTTCTGTTCACGCCAGCTCTGTCTCCACCGTCGCTCAACCCCCGCTGAAGACTAGCACTAGCAAGGCACGGCACACGACTGCTGGAGTCTGTAGACCGGCCACGGTCCCCTCCCCATGCACCCACTGAATGCGCTCCTCGCCCTCGTGACCGCATCGTGCACTGGTAACGTCCTGCACGTCCTCGCTGCGCCCCAACCGCATCTCCAACCGCGTCAGAGCGATGGCAGCCAGCAGGGCAACAACCAGACGGCTATCCAGAAGCAGATATGGGTGCGTGCTCCCCGTCTTCTTGTCTCGCTCGTGGGTAGCGTCTGAAAGCAGGATTACGATATCCCACCCTCCACCGTCACGTTCGGCTCGTCTTTTTTCACGACGCCCGCAGATTCCGCTGGTCATCGTCGCAGCGCTCTTCGTGGTCGGGACAATCTTCGCCTGCTGTGGACGCCGCTTCCGGCGGACCGCGCTCTTCAGCCTCAGCGGCGGCGTCGCCCAGGCCGCGGGTATCGCGACGGGCACGGCGGTCCCGGGCATCCGTGAGCTCACCGCCGACCAGCTCGTCAACAACGGAAACCGAAACAGCACGTCGACGGCCGCGAACGGAGCGGCGAATCGGGGCCGGCGGCCGAGGAGGACGAGGCGTACGCCAAGCCAGATCTCGACGCACTCACTGCCCGCGTACATGAAGGAGCCGGGGGACGAGGAGATCGTCATCGTGAGGTGAGCGAACTGCTTTCGGTGTGGTGCTTCCTGCTCTCTGAGTCCGAGTCTGTAACCACTGTGGCGGCGAGATGTACGGGCGTGCCACACCGCTCGTTGTGACGTATCGTGGCGTGTGCTCGCCCTTGCACGTCGTTTGCTCCATCTCTGTCCGTCCTTCATGCCACGTACATTACGTTGGGAAGGGTAACCAGGTGCAGCTTCGCGAAGCTGACGCCGTCACCTTCTCCGCTGCATATTCGGATAGCATGCTGTCCAAAGGTTTCATCGTACGATGCAGCAGCAGTGTATTTTCTGAAGACGATTGGCAGCATGCACTGAGTACTTCTGTGACTTGCTCTGTGGCGTAACAAGCCAGTGCGATCGATCAGCCGTGGAGTTCGTGATGGCTTTCCAGACAGAAGTCGCGCAAAGATAGCAGGGCGCTCGCGTGTTCTGTCCATTACTAGCATCGTCTGGCGTTGAGCTTCGCATACAATTCCACTCCCACCGTTTAGGTCACGACTCCGGTCGCAGTCATGATACGCTTTGTTATCAAAGGCAGTCGCGCGTGGCGCGAGGCTAGTTGCGACCAATGGAAGTTGACGCGACTTGGAAGACCACCATTCCACTATCTTCCCGACGTCACAGTTCCGCTTCCCTTGCGATTCCCATTGCATTTATTGGGCATTCAGCTCACGATATGTAGCGGATTCGTCTGGATGCAAAGCAGTGGGACTGCGGTGTTCTGCATGAGTTTCGCTCCCACCGGTTTCGTATCTCTTGCCTCGATTGACGTGAGATTCTTACGCGCGCGAGTACTTCAGCGCTGTTTGAGGGCGGCCATTTGACGAGCGTTGTATTGGTACTAACTAGAAATCTTGCAGAGGTGCGGACGAGTTACACGACGACATACCGATTACCGTCGAGATGCCTCCGCTCGACGAACATGCCATTGAGACTCCCCGAGGCTCGTTCGAGATCTCGGCCCCCTCATCCATGTACGCGCCTATGCCGCATACCACAAATGACGTGCCCTTGCTTCACAATCACGACCACGAGCAGCAACACCTCAGCCCTGATCGTCCTATGATAGGCACTCGCGCGAGTTTCGACAGCGCGATGAGCTCAGCAGAAGATAGCTCTCACCACTATACCGATGCGGCGCCCGCGTACGAGACTGTTGTCCTTGACGACCCTCCTCCGGCGGCCACATCTCCTACGAGCCAGCAGGCAAGCACTACGAGTCCCACAAATGAGCAAGCCTCCCTGGATCAGCAGGCGGGAATGGGCTCGACGCGGCGACGGTCTGTCTTCGCGTCGATATTCAACCCGCGCAACTCTCGCCTTGGGCCACCACCAGTCATCTCGCCCCCACCTGTCCCTCCCGCACCCCAATCAGCGTCTCCCGAACCAAGGAGCAGCACTGGTCACATGCGCGAAAACTCCCGCCCGTCCATTTCGTCGGAGCGCGACCCTCGCAGAAGTCGCATCTTGCGCCATCAACCTTCGCATTCCGGCTCTGGGTCGATGTTCAGCCTGCTCTCGCGCACCCGCTCGAATGGGAACCTTAGCGTTAGCGGTGCTGAGGCGCTCACCTCTCCGTCCATGATCAGCTTACACTCGATCTCGCACCCACTCACGCACACGCTCGTCAAGACCGAGTTCACGTACCCAAAGAACGGGCCGACCCCGGATCAGGTGCGGCTCATCTCAAGCCGCGAGAGCTTTGCGCGGTTCGGAAGGCCGTATGGAGCGGACGCGATTGCGTATGTAGCGTCCACGTCCAGGATTGACTTTGAGCCTCCGCCTGGATTCGAGGAGGTCGCCGGGAGCAGCACTGCGGGCGTGGCGGTCGATCAAGAGGGTCGAGGATCTCCGAGCTCTGGATCACAGGACGAGGAAGCGGACACAAGCACGGCGAATACGAGTTCATCCAGTGCGCCCGCTGAAACGCAAGTGACGATCCCGAGCCTCGTCACCCATGATGTTGCGGAAGTGGAGAGTCCAATCGCTGTGGATAAGCCTGATAACGCAACCGCACCGGCGTCTTCACCTCTATCTGCGCAGGCGAGTACAGCGGACGTCGCACTCGCTCCAGTCGCTCTGTCTCTGCCTATTGTCGCACGTATCCCTCTTCGTGCGACGTCATCATCGCCCGAACCTATCCCAGTCCTTTCATCCCCGGTTGCGTCTCTGTCATCCAGACCCGTGGCACCGCCCTCGCCGTCCAACGAGACTGCATTGGCTAGCCCACTTGGCACGGCGTCGTCAAAAGCACCACCATCTGCATTCAAGGGTGCCTGGGCGACGTCCCCCACCGATAATTCATTCCCCGCACGCGCAGCGTCCCGGGCGAGCTCCTTCATGTCGTACGCGACGGCCGAGGAGTCGCTGCACACGCCTGGGCTGTACGAGGCCGACCTGAATGACGACGCGTACGAGAGCGCTGTGGAAACCCCCGTGAACCTCACCGCGCCGTCGACGCCACGAATAGAGCTACGACATTTCCACGAAGAAACGGATACGACTATCACCCCTGGACGGTGAGCCGCGCAGCCACGGTGTGCTTGTATTGGGCCTCCAGGGAGTAGTCGTTGGTGCCCGTTGATGGATTTTTCATCTCCTCAATTTGCGTATCTGATCCGTTGGACGATCTGGCACGCTTTTGCTGACTTACTACTGATGTGGAGGTCATCGTGCTTAGTACCTGTATAGCCGCGACTGACCCCGTTTCTATTCCTATGCTATCCCGCCTGGTCTCCTCCTCCGTCCCGGTGTTTCGTTGTCCCGCTGCTTTCGGTACTCCGAGTATGTGTCTTTGCGGACTGTAGAAACCAATTGGGTTGTCGTGACTGCTTGTTGCTGGTGTTGTGTTGACGTACCGGCTCGTCCCGCCTCCCTTGCTCTCTGGCATCGGCATCGTATGCTTCTTGCTCCCATCACTCCACCGTGACCCTGGCATACCGCGCATTTGTACTACCACCATTTCCTCCTCGCTGCGACACCTACACGCTGATCTATCTGCTCCGCGTCTCACCTACGTCCTACCATTTGGATCATCATGTTTCCTGCATCATTTACTTATCCCGTTTCATTTAATAGAGCCCCGCCGCTGGCTAGATATGTGTGGATTACATCCTGTTTGGGGGTGTCCTTTGATGCTTTTCACGACGCAGGTAGGCTTGGGGCCTTGGACTCAGAATCAGAAGGCCGTGTTATTCGAAGCCTTGCAGGTATGCAGCCTAGTCTTTTCGTGAAGGTATCTTGCTTGTGACATCAGGTACGCTGCCATCTGTCTCGCTACTCCAGAAGTTCACCAATCTCGCAGGTTATATTCGGACGCAGCTGGACGTTACCTTGATCCATGTTTCCATCGCATTGAGAAAGGATGACGAAGTCGAAGATGAGTCCACTGATGACATCCTGAGCCCGAACAGTACTTGGAACATCGTCTACAAGAATGGGTTCATCTTTTGATACACGGATTCTCCTTGACAGCAGCCCTCAACGCTTGCTCAGTCTCGCTGACTTCTTCCCTTTCGGCAGTGCGTACGATCTCCTCGATCCTCGACGAACGTGGTAGAAGGCCTCCCACGGACTTCTCGAGCTCTATCATGCGCCTCTCGATGTCCCGCTCGTTGGCGTTCGCACGCTAGGAGGTCATGAGCTCACCGCGTATGCCAGCAAATCGGCGTGCGCGGTGCTTCAGAACTCACCTCAGTAACCAGTTGAACGATTCGGTCGCTGGCGCCTTGGGCCCAATCTTGATCTCCGTGCCTCCGGCGGCGATGGCGGCTTGGTCGTTGGACCCCACCAGTTTGCCCATGCCGAGCAGCATGTTGACGCCCGGATGGACATTGCTGTCGTAGAGAGTCACGTACATCTGCGGACATTGCACAATACGCATCAGCTATCATTCATGCCTTTCGAACTAAAGTGAGTGCTTGCATCGCTTATGTTCTCGACGACCCTACTGATCTTGGCAACCGAAAGCGCATGGTTATAGATTGCCTGCGAAGTCACACGTGAGGAATCATCGTCGCTGTCATTTGGGCTTGGTGGCTTAATGACGTACCTGGCGTGCCCATGCATCCAAAGTGACCGCTCCAATTTGTGGTATCCTCCCGTAGGCAGGTCTGTCCTCAATCATCGTCGCGTCCTTCACCATTTTAATGAAATCGTCTGCAGCTTCTCGCATGGAAATGCAGACGAGATTGTGGACGGAGTCGAAGAAGTGGACAAGGTTGTTCAAGTACCGCTTGAGCTCGCACAAGAAGTCGACCGCCTTCAGGAGAATGGCCATGATCTCCTCCCACTATAAAACCACGATAGGCGTGTGAGCTCTTCTGTCTCGAACCGCACAAGCAAGGAAGCTTACGTTCTGCTTCTGGATGTCAATCTTGGAGACCTGGGCCATGATCTCCCCCAGTTGGCCCGTAACCTGCATCAGCTTCTCCGACGTGAGCCTGGAGTTCTCCCTGCTCGCGTTGAGCTGCGCGCTCGTCATCGCCAACTTGTACTGCGCGCCGCGTACGGCGAGCTCCGCGCTGCTGCCGCCGCTCATGTTCGGCGCCGGAACGAAAGCTTGGACGCCGGAGGTAATCGGGGACGACGCGACCTTGAGGTCCCCTTCGCTCGCGAAAGCTAGAACGCTGTCGCGCCATGCCGAGACTGAGCCTGCGAGGCGCGCGAGTTGCATCTCATCCCCAGGAGGAACGATGTCTTCGAGTTGTTTGGAGTACTGCGGAACATTAGTGAGTAAGTATTGCGATTGCCGCCACGATCCCTGAGCTGACCTCGATCCCGCGTTGTGCTAGTCCTGCCACTTTGACAGTAGTACGACCCTTCTCCGGGTCGCTCCTGTTGATACTTGCGAGTACCTCTTCAAACCGGACCCTGATACCGGTGCATCCGGTTCCATCGGTCGCCTTGACTGCGTTCCAGTTTGGAGCTCCGTTGGTCCCAGAGGTGAGAACTATGTGGAGAGACTCGGCGAGCTCGCGAAGCATGGATGCTTTCTGGTACCCCGGGTCGCGCGCTACGGGCCGTGGCGGAGCGGATGCTTGAGATGGCGCCGTACTGCCGCTTGGGGCACCCGGCCTCCTGATCGCACCGAAGGTCACTACGTGCAAAAGGCCCTACATGGGCGATGTCAAGCACTATCCCTTGTTTTCTGCATGAATCGTACCTGACACATGTCTTGCATATTTAGGCGAGCAATCTGGCCGGCTGTGCGCGACGGAACCTGTCAAAACGCGCAATACTCGAGGGAACAAACGAGGCCGCACCTGAAGGCATAGAGTCCACCGCCTGATGGAACAGTCTCTGCGCATTATTGTAGTCTTCGTGCGCTTGCTTGATCGCCTCTTCGCCAACTCTCTTCATTTCTTCTGCAGCCTCTTGTTCTTTCGCCAGGAAAGCCTTGCGCAGATTCGCTTCACGAATACGCCCTTCGTTATGTCCTGTAAACGCATCACTAGACAAACTAGTCACTAATCTGTCCTTCGTTGCAAGACGTACCTTGGGTCGCAGTACACGCTTCGTGGATCTCCATCGTCAACTCGAGCAACTGGTTGAAAACACGGTCGGTCTCCTTCGTCTTCTCCAGACACGCCTGAACCATCTTGCTCAACGACTGGATCTGGCCAGGAAGGTACCTCTCGATTGCCTGTTCGTTCTGGCACGCCGTGTTGTCCGGGTGGCCGACGAGGAGCTGGACGATGTTGTTCACCCCAGGGCGGACGGCCGCGCACCGCTTGTTAATCTCATCGAAATTGACGAAGGAGCGGTTCAACGCGAGTGCGCCCGAGTTGACGAGCTGCGTGATCGTGGCGCGAAAGCTGTCCGGGTAACGGATGTGTTTGAACCCATCGACTGGCCTCACCAGCTTGAAATCGGTGGCCGTCGCGACGAGAGTGAGTTGTCCTATTCGACCCAAGGGATTCATGCGCTAATTCGGTGGGTGTGCTTTGTATGAGTCGCAATGAAGGACTCACCGAGAATCGATACCACCATTGGGGCAGGAAGTAGCACGTCTGCGGATGGGAAGGCATACGATGTCCTAAGATGCCTGCACGTTAGTGCGGAGTATTGTTCAAATCTAAGGGAGAACACAAACTTTAGCACGAAGTCTTGGACCTCTGTGCGTCCCGAGTGAGTCTCCGCAATCCGATTGTTGAATTCCTGGACGAGGGACATGGTGTTTGGAGGCAAGTACGGGGACTTGGGATCGCTGGTATGGGACCTGGATACGAGCTGGGAACTTGAGTAAACTGTCAGTGCCCATGCCACATTGTAGCAGTGTGGTTACGCAGAAGTAAACGGAGATGGATATAATGCGGCGTGATGCGCTGGGCCACGAGTTCGGTCCGGGGGTACGCATGGTGGTCTAAATGAACGGCGAAGCAGAGAACCGTCCCCCCTCCCTGAACCCAGTACCCCAGATGTGTAGAGTTGATCTCCCCTGGCACAGTAGACGGGGGCCGGTACTAACGTTGAACCACAGAGCCGCGCTGCGCGAATCTTAAACCACAGAACATGACCAAGGGAGCCGAAGGCGCGAAGGCATGCTTCATCGAGAGCGGTAGATCACTATCAATACACGGTACAAAAACTGCATACATGGCATCAGTCAGAAAACCAGTGGGACATCGGGGACTGGGTCAACCAAGCTATAGTACAGGCGATAACCGAACCAAGGAGACGCATTTGCACAAGAAACTGGGAGACAGTGTGATCGTAGCTTTCATCCAGCACCACTCAGAAGGTCAGCCTGTGGTGCCTGATCGAGGTGACGCGATGATCCAAAGCCCCAAACGCAGCGTCGTTCAGCTGGGCAAGGGGCCCCGCGAACATGCCCTCAGACCCCAGTCCGCCCACGACGCCCTTGATCCCCGTGACGACGTTCCGCATCGAGCCCATCGCCGCGATCGTCGCGGAGCTGCTCAGCGCCGCGTCGACGGCGTGCAGACAGTTGTTGATGTTCGCCGACAGCGTCGCGAGCGTCGCGCGCACGCCGCTGAGCCGCTGCACCTCCGCGTGGAGGGTCTGCGCGCGCTGCTGGAGCTGCCCGACCTGGTCCGCGAGCGCCTGGCTGCGGCTCTGCTCGTTCGCGAGCGAGGCATGCTGCGCGTCGAGCTGCTGGCGGAGGGAGGAGAGCTGGTTCTCGGCGGCGCGCACGGCGTTCCGCTGGGAGTTGACTGCGTCTTGCATCGGGCCGAGGTCGATGATCGCGAGGCCAATAGCAACGACCGGGGCGAAGAACAGGGATGCTATGGCCTAATGTTACGACTGTAAGTAAGGGTTTTTAGGACGATATTGTAGGGATGGTGGCTTACCCCGATGCGCACGGCCCTCTGCTCACGCTTGCGCCTTTCCAATCGCTCCTCCGCGTTGGACAAGGACTGATGGGTGCTTGAGAGGTGGTTGTTGGCGTTGTTGATCTCGTTGTTGAGCGTGTTGATGCAGCTGGTGCCCGCGGCGACTTGCTGGTTCGTCTGCACGAGCTGGGAAGACGTCTCCCTGACGGATGCTTCCACGCGGTGCGACTCCTCGAGATTGCGGGAGAGCTGGTCGCCCGTCTCCGCGAGCCACTGGGATGCCTTCTGGGACGCAGCACGGAAATTCTAGCGAAAACGTGCTGCTATGAGTGGGACAGACGATAGCTCAGGAAGGACAGTAACCTCACGTCTACGACAGCTTGACTAGACCTGAGGAAGCTGTCGACAGCCGTTCGAGGATAATTGATCTCCACGAGGTCAGACGTCAACGGTGCATCGAGCTGAAGAGTGGTGACGATCTCGTTCATGGCTCCGATGGAGCGCTGGACGTCGGCGACGATGAGGGGCTTGTAGTCCTGCATGGCGTGATATCGGTATGGCCGGTGTTGCTACCGAGCAGCTTTGGTCGACGGCGCCGGTTTTTGTATGATTTCGCAACCTTTAGGGTTAGTGACCCACGGTGCTTGCGGGTCAGGCATGGCAGACGCATTGGGAAAAGTAGAAAGCGGAAGGCGGGTCGAAGATCCTTCTGGGACACCATGATTGTGGTTGAGAACGGAAGTGTCACCCGCACAGTGTGCGGCCGAATACCGAAGCTTGAACCACAGAAGCACGGTGATTGACAGCGGATCGACTTGGGATTTCGTCGTTAGATAATTTGAGCGGTCCGAAGCAAAGAGACAAGTAAAACGCCGTTCGAAGTCCCCATTTCTAAATCCTAGTGATAGAAGTCATATAGGCTGGTCAGTAGAAGAATAGGACACATCATATCGTAGTCCGGAGAAAGACTCACCATCTTCATCTTTCATCTCACGGAATTCATGCCACGCAGCCGATCATGAATCCAGAGCGAGTGCCTCGAGGTAATCGCTCAACTGGGTCGTAGCCTCAGCTGACGAGAATGGGGCCTTCGTGAACTCCACGTTCACGATCAGGGTCCCGGAGGGGTTCAGTGGGCACGGCGTGAAGCGCAGCACGACCTCGAACATCCCCATCCAAAGTACAAACCGCTTCGTAGCGTCCGCCCAATCGCGAACGTGATCCTCTGCGCACGAATGAATGTGTTCGAGGCCTGCAGGGGCGGGTGATCGTATCGTCGCCCAGTGCGGACCGTGGATGGAAGGAGCGTCGCCTGAGTCGCGGTGATTCTGCGACGCTGCGCAGAGGCCCAGATACACGTGGAAGCGCTCTGGGAACATATCTGGGATACTGGGATGCGCGTATTCGAAGATGAACGCCGCAGAATGTGAACCGGACCACGGGACCTCTAGCCCAAAGTGTTCTACCTCGAGAAGTCGGACCCTTGACTGCCGCTGTAAGTCGCGGATGTGCCACCGAGGGATGCGGAAGGGCGCCGCGATACCGCGATCGATGAGAGCTCTGGCTGGTGGGACGGGAGGATGATGGTGCGCGAGGTAGACAGACTTCCATTCAGGGACGACTCGCTGTCCATTTAGACGAAGGTCGTTGACATTACCGCCAAGCCCCACTAGCCGACCGACCGAATGTTGGTAGACACCGGAGGGAAAGTAGCAGCTGACATGGTAGAGTGGACGTTCTGCGTCAGGCGCGTCAGGACAGCGTGTGATGGGAAGGCCTAGGTGCTGTTTGCCATCGCTGCAGTACAGCACGACAACTGTAAGCGGGAGTGCCTCGACAACGGGGACGTGCGCGAGGATACCGTAGGACGTGATTGTGAAGGAAGGTATACCGACAGACTCCCTTAACGTGGTTGGCCCGGACGATCGCACGGTATTCTCACGATCCTTAAGGAGGGTACGAACCTGGAGGAACAAGTTAAGGAAGTTGATGATGACGATTGGGAGGGATATACGCACCATTGATGCTACAGTAACAGAAGGTTGGCGAGCTCGCCAGAGGGGAGTATCCCGTGGATCAGGAGGCACGAAGCTCCGATCGCTGCAACGACGGAACGCAGAAGGCGAGGGAGCCAATGGGAAAGCCTCTTGAGCCTGACAATGCACGACATCGCGCGTATCGCGCTCAGATCCTGGCGCCGGATAGAGACCACCCCAGGCGAAGATGGAGGTGTCTACGGACTGCTTCATGATTTCTTCTTGCAATCGTCGGAACGCTTTCTGGCCTTCACCGTACAAGGTGGGCATGTTGATCTCAAAGATGCCGAGTAGACAGTAAGCCTCGTCCTCCACCCGAGTCGTCCGTCGCTTCGCAGCCCACGACATGCGAGCGGCGATGCTGACGTCCGCGACCTCCGTCTCCAACAAAAACACGCTCGCGGGGACGTTCATGGTCTCCTGGAGGAGAGCTGCAAGATCCGCCTTCGTACCCATCATCTCCCACTCGGTAGACAGGAAAATGACGGCCTCTGGCGCGATAAGCTCCTGCAACGTCCAGCCACGCGTGTGCCAGACGCTCGCCTTGAACACGTCGGCATCCACGCCTCTGCCGGGGTCGTGCGGGACATCTCGAAGGTACGCGTAGCAGACCTCGGCCAGAGAGTAGTATTGAAACATCGAGTTGATCGCTTCGGACAGCTCGGCGCTGCTGGTCTTGTCGATGCAACAGGTATCGGCCCATCCCCAATCGTAGCCATGTCGTTCGGCGAGGATGCAAAACTGCCAGATCTTTGGGGAAGCCAGATCGCGAGGGTTACCGCCGCATCAGGAAAAACGTCCCGGGCTATTGAGGGATGTATGAGCGTAATAACCTATAAACAGGTTGATTAGGTGTTTCGGATAATTCGGAAGGTCCCCGCCTAAATACAAACCTTATCGCCCATTAGTGATGTGTTATTGACACAGTATTGAATAGATCCGCAATGCGGCGCTCGTCCCACTGGTTCAATGTGTGCGGAATACGTGTATTTATGTGCTAGGACAGCTATGTGGATAAACTACGACTACGCAGACCAGGGGTATACTATTGTGTGCAACGCAATGCAAGTGCAGTAGGTTTTGGGGGATGGTACCACTGGGGAAAGCATGGATACGTCAGCCTGTCCTGACCCGGCGTAAGAGATCTGATATGAACCTCACCTCTGCACCGGTCCTCCACTCAAAGAGTGAGGAATGAAGCTGCAATCGAGGCTTGTTAGCACACAAGAATAGATGGCTAGAGGTTCATGAATCATACCGCTGCTCCAACCAACGCCAGCATTGGCATCGGGATCTCATGCTTGTCTTCTCGGTCCGGGCACAACGAAACGCACTGGGCCTCCTCCCTGTTGCCAACGGCAGTCGCACTGGCAGTGAAGAAACATGTACGAAGCATTGACGTGACCGCAGGGTTTTGGCAGGGCTTGGCCCAGATGGCATTCCGCTTGTCGGCCAGCTGCGGAAAAGCCAAGGCTGGTGGTGAGATAATGGTACATTGCAAGACAGGGACTACGCACCGTGTGGAACATTGTTTGCCTCTGACAACACTACATTATTATAGCAGTAGGCGAGGGCTTACGAACGAGGAGAACGTGCACGTACCTAACTTTCCCAAGGATGTATGCACCTCAGCTCACCATCTCGGCTGTTGATAGGCATCGTGGACTCAGTGAAAGTGGCTCAAGCGCGAGCTCGAGCTCGTCGACGCGCTCAGCGACATGGAGATCGCGACGCAGCTGCTGTCGTCCGCGGTGCCCAAGGACGCGGCGGGGAACGCCGTGAACCCGCTCGACGCGAACTTCCGCTCGCTCGGGCTCAGCCGCATGGACCCGCCGCGCGGCAGCAGGGAGTTCGTGCGCTCGAGGCATACGCGCGCGACACGCACGGCGTGATGCACATGCATTTCGGCGCGCAGGTGCTGAGCGCGTTCCGCGTGGAGCGGGAGGGCGAGACGTGGGCGTGGAACGACGCGGGCTTTGGGGGGCTGGATGCGGGGGAGCGGCTGTGGCTGTGGCATGGGTCGCGGACGACGAACTTTGCGGGCATCTTGAAGCAGGGTCTGAGGATCGTCCCGCCGGAAGGTGAGCGGCCGCGACACATCGAGTAGTGGGAGTTCGCGAGAACTGACGTGAGTGCTTGTACTCACCTCCATCCGTGACATCAGCTGCACTGGCCCAGACCTATGTATGTTCATGATGACAGTGTCCCCGCCCTCGAGATGATCACGACCTGTGCGTTCTTGAGCGTCAGTTGACATTGACAAGAAATGTCCGATCACCTGTACCCTTGATACAGGGGTCCAGGACCACACCGATGCGGGACCGCCAGCTCAAAGATGTGCATGAAAAGGCTCGAAGACGTCACATACCGTTGAACGGATCCCATCAGATGAAGGCTGAAGGAGGGCGTCTGGCAAGGATTATTGAGGATGAATGCATGTCGACTGTGTGGGTAGTAGGACTTCCGAGGACAGTCGTAAGCAGCAGGAAAGGCCTCGAGGGGGAGCCCGGCAAGACGAGGAAGGGAGTGGCCAAGAGTACCAGGCCGGAAAGAGCCGTAGTAGTATATACCTAAGACCTAAGAACGGCGCCAGAGATGAGGAGCATAGGCAGTAGGAGCAGGGAGGTCACAGTACTGTCATCGATTGAGCGAGAGGTGGGAGACGAATGAGTCTGACATGGCGTTGCTACTGCAACCGTTGGCGCCCACTTTAGGGCAGGGTGATGCGAACTTGCACTGCCAGTGCGGCCTTTGCTCCCTCCCATCTTGGACCTGTCGCTGTCAGCCGCTCGGAAAGCCATGAGCAGAGGTTCTTTAGAGGTCTCTAGCAGGCCAAATACAGTATTGCATGGCTTCCTCGACTTTTTGGGCGTACTTGTAAGTGCGCCGACTAGGCTGAATTTACGGACAGTACATGAGCTCTTGAGGCTTCTGACGTCCGTGCAGAACCAAAATAGGGTCTAAAATGATGCATTCTCATGTTAGGAACCCTGCTGTGTCGACCGCTTGCCTTGCTAATTTATGCCTGACCTTGGAGAGCGTGTTCTTTCGCCACCACCTGCGGGCGCTACTACTGTGCGCTTGAAGCGCCGTATGAGGCGCCGAGAGGCTTGGTCAACGTACACACGAGGAGCACATTGAAATGTGTTTGGGACCTTTCCGTGACATCAGAGACTGAATGTATTGCATGTATGTCAACCAACAGCATAAGAAAGTATTGCAGTGGGGATTATGGAGACATAATCAAAGAATATCTGGTCTATTGACTCGTTAGGACTTTTAGGCCGGGGACATACCTAATATATTCCTAAACAGCGCAGGAGGTTTTTCCTGATGCGGTCGTTGCACATTGAGTGCACAGTTTCTGGGTGTCTTGAAACGTCTGCTCCTCCTTATCCCAGACGTGCGAGAGGATAGCGTATCCTCGCGGACGCCTCGGCGATGGGAAGAAGTGGAGCTCAGCCCGATTGGTACTTAGAAGCCACATCGAAATCTTGCAACAAGTAACGGGCTCAGCAGAGTTCACACAGAAGGTCAAACCATCGACGAACCTCAACTGGGCTCCCTGTTAAACGTTACGCCTTGACCGGAGGCTAGTGAGAGGAAACTGAAAAAGTGAGGCAGTCAGCGGCCAGCTGCGCATGCCATAAAATCTTGCGAAGCGCACATGTGCCTGTACCATCCCACACTAACGCCGCCTAACTCCAAGGCATCGGTCGAGTGCATACACCCCAGACAGGATCCTGATGCCTCTTTAAGACCGGTTGGCCGACTGTGGGAAATCGGTCTGAAAGACCTCTTGCCGCATTGTCCGCTCCCCCTACTGTCCAAATATAGTTGGTGTGCGTCTGCCTGGCGTCTGCCCTCGCATTTTCGCGCCGTAGGTGTCGCGCCGATCGTCATCCCAGGCGCAGAAATTGTCCGCCCGACGGTTGAGCGGACGCCCGCTGTCTTGCTATATTTGTCGGGTCTGTACTCATTATTTCGGTGCCCGCTTCGGTACCAGTTCGAAAATTCATAATCGTGCGTAGTGCCCAAATCACTGGCAACCCGAGAGAGGCAGCAACTTGATGTGGACATCACAATGCCCGTGGGCAGCGAAATACAATTCCAACAATGTTATTGATAATAATAGATCGCAAGATGGGGACGATGACCGCTGTCACGATGACCGCTGTCAATATATATACTGCATCAAGATGCCAAGATAGAACGGGAGTGCGACGCGTATACACAACAAAACGCATTTACATGAATGAACATAACGGAGGACTTCTAACAACCACCAATTAGCTAGGTACTCGGTCCAGCGGGTGCTTGTCCACTACTGCCTGATGATCCGTCTCAAATGACGACTGGTGGCCATGTGGACCTCAGGACGACTGTAGACGAGGCTGGGAAGGAGGGGGCAGTGGTGCGTAGGCAAGCTGCGGAGATACCGGCATGGTGGGCACGATCTGGGACGAATGCCCAGGAACAAGTACGAATTGCGGGATGCCTGATGGTCCAGTGGGATGGACAAACACAATGTTTTGATGATTGGAAGGGGGAATGTCATGCTGGGAGAAATAGTACTGATGGGCTCCGTACGGATAGAAGTTCGAAGGGACACTTGAGCGACCGTCCGACGGGACGCCCAAACGAACGTCCGACGGGCTCAAGTGAACGTCCGACGGGCTCAAGCGAACGTCCGACGGGACACCCAAACGAACGTCCGACAGGACGCCCAAACGAACGTCCGACGGGACGCCCAAATGAACGTCCGACGGGACGCCCAAACGAACGTCCAACGGGCTCAAGCGAACGTCCGACGGGACGCCCAAGCGAACGTCCGACGAGGCTCCAGAACGACTGTCCACCATGGTCTTCGAGCTGCTGAGGGAAATGTTCACGGGACTAGCTAGATGGGGAATTGCAAAGCTTCCTGCGTCCACACGGGCATCTATGTGAGGATGCTTGCTGGGTAGGTTTGTGCCAGGAGACGGGGGTCGTTCAGCCTGTGGTACAAACAAAGTCAGCCATCCCAGAATATCACCGTGGTTTGGTTTGTACAGGTTACATACCATGACGGCATTATCCTTCTCCTTCCCTTTTCCCTTCCCCGAATCGGGAGGGCCGTCTGAGAGCAGCAGCTTCTCCTTCTTCCCTGCTGGCTTGGGCAACACTTTGGTAGCTCCGAGACCAGGTCGGGACTGCGACACGTGTTGGATCTTCAGCTGCGTCGTGGGATCCGGTTCTGCCTCCGAACCTGAAGAAACGCAGACTATGTCGGGGACAGACCGAGTAAGCAAAGGTTTCGACCTGATGGGTGAAGTTGATATCGGCACTTTCACTGGACGGAACGGCCGGTGAGACGAATCGGACACGGTATCCGATGAGTCGTCGAAGTTCGCTAGTTTCCTCCAAGCGTGATCGTGCCTTGCCAGCCTGGCGATGATCGCGACCGCGCTTGAACCCTCGTGGATCGCCGTTGTTGTGGGGCCGCCGTGTCAATCTCGGTTCTTTCTCGTCCTCAGGGGAGTCTTCGTCATCGGGCCGCTTTGGAAGGCTAGGGAAGCCTTTACGATCTATGCGGCCGTCAACGAAAAGACGACGACCATAGGCAAACTTCGAGACGGCCGGAGGTGGCGCACCCCAAACGACGGGTTCGAGGCCGTTCTGCATGCCTGAGAAACTTGTCAATGAAATGTTCGTCAGTTCATACGAGAAAACATGCTTACGGGTGGAGCTGCCCTCTGTATGGACCTTGAAGTGAACTGGATGATCCGTATCACGGATGGCAAGAACAATCAAGTAGAGCTTATCGAGACTGAGAGCTTGGAGGCTCTTCGGCACTCTCTTCTTTGACTCCTCGTCCTCGTCCTCAGCCTCGTCCTCAGCCTCGACAGCCCTGTTCTTCCTTTTCTGCTTCTTTCGGTGACCCTTCAGCGCCTCTTCTTGGGCTCCTCGCCTCGCCCTCGCCGTCAGCCTCACCAGCCTGGTCGTGGTTCCCTTTCGCGCTTGAGGTTCAGAAATTGGTGGGAAAGGAACACCTTCAGGCCAGTTGATCAAGCCGACCGATGTTTGCGAGCTGCCGCCAAGCGACTTCCAGGGCAAAGACTTCCATTGCTTGATTCCCAACTGATCTAGAGTGAGTGTTTGCCTTCATCAATCCAATTGCATTTGAGTGTGGTATGCGATGGGGACTTACTGAACGTGTTGATAAGGTAATTGGTAATCCATATGCCTAACGGCTTCTGACGCCCGGATGCTCGCCGCCGAACGCCAGACTCTCGGCACATCGCCGGCGATCGAGATTGTATGAGGCGACGCCCCAGCTTTGACGGCTTCCGCGGCTGCTTCCGTATTTCTGTTAAACCCTGGTTGCTGGCGACGCGGTGGACGCAGCCCGCTGACTGTCAGGCGATCAAAAGCGAAGTTCCACAAGCTTCAAAGAGTAGTTGTTGCTTATGACGTGGCCGGATTAGATCAAACCATGCACTGAGAACACGCACACTTACTAGACGTGAGCCTTGAGATGACTGAGGACACCATTTTGATCAGCGCATCGCGCCTCAAAGAACTATGACATGCGTGGGATCAGTGAGATGGGAAAATTATAGTAATTTTGAAGGACTTACGCCGACGGCATTCTTCGTCTCGTGCACAACCGCCAGCCCGCTATCGGAATTTGGCAGGCTACCAGACAAGGCAAATGCACCACTGAATCCATACAAGGTCTCGTAATTATTCATCTGTATAATGGGTACAACATGAGCGAGCGAAGCGAAGATTCATACGGGAGATATTACCATCTCAGTCAACTTGGCCGTGGCTTTTCTGAACTCAGTCTTCCGCCTCCGAGACTGACTGGCCCTGACCTCCCTTGACTAGTTGCAACATCCGATGTTTCGCCAAGATCGCTTTTGCTCTGTCCAGCCCAACACTCGCCGTGAATGCCTCGTAGCACCGCAGGCGGATAGCCACGTCAGTTTGATCAGCTGAAAATCTCTGTATGTCAAAAGCGCGCCATCCGAGAATGTGTATTACTACTGACCACCAATCGCTTTTTCCGCAACGTCAGTTAAACCATCGTCACAGATGAAAGACAATAAACTTACAGTCATGAAGACGCCGCTTAATTCCTGCTTCTCGTGCTCCTTGAAGTATGCGCTGTACATATTCCATAGGTTGCACTTTACGTGCTTGCGTGTGTTGGTGGAAGTCCAATGATCGAAGACTTGCGACGAGGACAGGCCAGTCTTCGCCGCGACGTTCTTCGCCAGTTGCTGGACTTTCTTGAACTCTTTCGCCATGAGTTCGAGATTGGCTTGGGAGATTCTACCAGGTGCTCTTGGGTCATCATCGTCTTCGATATGCTTGTCACCAGACTTCCCGTGGCCATTATCGAATGCATCATCTATGGTATCCAACCCGGGCGAGCGATCGTCAGCCAAATCATGCCCGGAGGACGGGTCCGCGCGAGCACTGTTTACGTCGGCCTGGACAATCACATGCAAGTCCGCTGGGTTGAGGCGGACGTCCGACGCAGTCGCGGGCGAACATTTGCGGAGGCGGGCGGACATCCGACAAGTCGTGAGGAAGGTTTGCTGAGGTGGGGTGAACGTCCGATGGATCGTGGGGGACGTCGGCAGAGGCGGAGCGGACGTCTGCTGACCCCGGGCGGACGTCCGACGAGTCGTGGGGGACGGTTGCGGAGGCGGGGCGGACGTTGGACCAGTCGTGGGGGACGTCAGCAGAGGCGGAGCGGACGTCTGCTGACCCCGGGCGGACGTCCGACGAGTCGTGAGGAACGTCTGCTGAGGCGGGGCGGACGTCGATGTATCCAGTCGTATGGGTATCTGGTTCGTTCAGGCTCTGTATGTCGCCCTGCGCACCATTTTCCGTGTACATGTGTGATGAAGGAGGGATAGGTGAGGTTGTGGGAAACTGCCGCATCGCCAATGCCATGCATCAAGCGAGACGACGATGGCAGCTGAGCGAGTGGTGAGTGCAAAAGGTTCAATGGCGAGAGACTGGCATTGACATCATCTCCAGTAGCGACCGCGGGTTTGTCAATCGCTCAACGCCGTAGGAACCTCAAGGTACACCGTGGGGAAGCGCGACGCCCCTCTCGCACGGTCAACCAGGGCTGAGGCCTTATTTCCTTCCATGCCAGTGAAGTCAGCTGCAGCACTTGGCGCGAGTGCTGAATCGGAACGCTCTTCGACTGCTGTAGCACAAGAGCATTGATGTATGTGCGGTAAACACATCAAGTCACCAAGTTTAGCAACAACGGTGGGCATCAATCAAGTCGACAATGCTCACCGTCTGACAGCTTGCATTGAGACTTGCTGGATGAAGGACATTTTGGAGGCTGCAAAGGAGGTGGGATCGGAGGGAAGGTGGTTGCATTCAGCTTGGTCTGGGACGGCTGGAACGGCATATGGCCTGACTGTTCGGTAACTTGTACCACGGATTAGTACACCAAGATAACAAACATGCCACAAAACAAAGTCACCATTTTCTCCTGCAGGATGCAAGTACTCTGGAGCTCCTGGTGGTACGGAGGCTTCAGTTGAGACGCCTGCGCCCTGAGCTTTGACTTTGGACGCGCTTTGGAGGTGGCCGTCAACTTGGCGGTGTCCGCCGACGCGCAGCGGCCTTGATGGCCAGATCACGCTCTCTTCTCCTTCAAGCGAGCTGAGCGTGGCTCCGTAGACGTGGTGAAGTCCTTCTTTCGTTTTTTCGGCGGCTTGCGGGGGAGCCCTACTCGGTCATCGCCTGGCTCGTCTGACCGTGGGTTTTTTGGCTGAGCGCAAATCAGACCAGATCCGCAACAGAGAGAGCCGCCGCCAACGCACCATCACTGCTAATTCTCCTGGAGTGCTGCACGGAGAGGACCCGTCCTGAGCACTGGGAGGGGGTGGTAGAGGGACACGGAGACGATGACGAATGGTTCACCACACAAAGTTGCACAGGGAATTCGGAAAAGGAAAGCTAGGTTGCACACACGGAGCAGCGGGGCGAAAGATTTTGTCTTGTCTCCGAGCAGTGAGGAACCGATCCTCTCCCCAACACCAACCGAGCCGATCGCTTGAAAATATGGAACACATTAAGAACATAGGGCACCGATCGCGAGACGAAAGGGATACATGCCGGTGGTCTTCGGGGAGGGGATGAGGACACACTCACTTTAGCCGCAGAGAACGCAAATGGTTTAGAATATGATAATGGGAGAACTGTGTGGGGTAGAAAGACAATGGACATTGTGAGTTCAATACGCCTCAAATGACCGAGTACCTTACCAATCAACATCAGGGGATGAACGTCAACCAGGTTTCACGCTGCCAAACACCAAATCTGGATATGCAAACCCCCCGCAAGATGGTGCGTGACACTCTTTGAGCCAAAGTGTTCGCCCGATGAATGGAAGTACACACCTGCGTTATTGGACGCCACATTACTCTTCTGGAACGCCACGTCGCTCCGACGACCCACCGGGCCCATCCGAACTGCATGAGAAAACGGCGTAGAATGTAAAAGACAGCGCAAGGGTCGTGGATGAGTCTCAAGATGCAGAAAGTCAGCCGAATGGTCCTCGACGTGGTGGTACGGCGCGACGTGTTGCACTCTTCCGGCGCTCGTCTGGTTTCCCGCTACCTGCACAGCCTCCATACGAACATTCGCGTGGCCCGAGAAAGATCATTCGCCGGTGCTCGGAAGCTCAACTGTTGCAATCTTTGTCGCGCCCTTGAGAATCATTGCTCGGGCCTGAAGGCCTGATCCCCGAGGGCCACCACGCGATGAAGTCATACACAGATATACACATGTATCAAATGCCACGCCATCCACACCGGGGCGAAGAAACAGAAACGGCTAGCAGTACATAACGCCATGCCATGCTGGCGTCTGCTCAAACACAGAGGAGACAGCGACAAAGGACGACAGTAAAAGCAGGAGGGCAGTGTACCAGTACTACGTAGATGCGAGTATGACGAGGGTGGGGGCTGGATGATGGTATGGATAACGGGTTTGAGAAGACAGCGGGATGACCATTGACGAGAGCGAGAGGATAAGTGAAGGGTGTGATGCGACGAGCAAGGAACAAGAAATATGTGACGAGAGGAGAGACAATATCGAGAACATACCAGCGCGCCCCAGAAAACACCTATACGATATCTTCATCGACGCCACCCTCTCCGTCAACCTTATCCAGCCCGGCGTACGGAGACTCCCTTTCAGCAAGTGTCGGCGACTGTAACGGCTCCGCCAGATCGTCAAAATTAGGCGAGGCAGCCTCGTCGCAATAACACCCACTTCCTCCTTTCATCACCGGGCCCCATAGGAAGTGGCAATGTTCCCATAGGGAACGCTGGATTGAGGCCTCGTCGATACGCTGCATGCGCTTGGCGCTTCGAGATAGTCGGGCTGTCCCCGGAAGGCACAGTGACCAAGACGTTGCTCCCACCAATGCTCGTGCCACTGGTGGAAGGAGACGACGCGTTCATCTCATCACGAAGCGACCTTGTACTGGCCCATACTCTCCAACGCCCGAGTGCGTACCTTGCACCAAACGAAGCGCAGTGCTGCGAAACAGCACGTGAGAGAAACACCAGCTGGTAACCTGTGAAGTACTAACTTTGACGTAGGTTCTTGTTTTGAGACATGTCCTGGAGATGCGCCGGGAGGAGATGCGAGGTGCCGCCGGTGAACCAGATCCACGACATGTCCGCGGGGCGGGCAATGTCATAGTCGGTGATGTACCGAATATCGCTGTCGACAAGCTCGCGCAAGTAACCCTGCCACCTAGTCTTGCCAAGAACGAGAGCGAGCCCCACCAGGGCGCGATATGCGGTGCGGTACCGGCAGGCATTGAGGTCAATCTCGAGCTGAACTGCCTCCACAACGCCGTCCATCAGGCTGTCTCCCACTCCCACTCCCACCTCCACACCGACGCCCCCAACCTTGGCCGCGCGAACGTAAGCAAGGACCTCAAGATGCCCGCGAAGATCAGCTAGAGAGTCGTAAGCTTGAGCCTCGCGCAAACACCACTCATACTTGAGGAGGTTGTCAGGTATGGATAGATCGGAACAAATCGAGGAAGGGAGATACAGCGGTTGAAGGGGTGGTGGGACCGAACGAAGTTCTTGCGCTGCTGCACGTATCACGCTACTCCAGGTATGAGAGTCTCCTCCGCATCGTGCCATGTGTCGATACGACACTGCAGGGACTTTCGCTGCTGGCCGATTGGAATTGGACTCGTTCGGGGAGCAGTGAGCTCAAGACGCAGTCGCCGTCTAGCAGGCCAAGATGAGAATGGAGATGGGACACAAAAGCTTGAGACTTACTGCTCATCTTCGAGTTCCAATCCGGTGAATAGAACTTCACTGATCAGGTACTTGTCGGAAGCCTTGGCTGAACGACGAGTCGACATCATCTCTTCTTCAACAAGGTCTGCGAAGATATATTTCCGGCTCAACTCTAGAAAGGTTTAACTCTGGTTAGAGCAAGTTTCCGAGGTAAAATCCATAACACATACGAGAGTGCCTCATCTCGCACAGGTCCTGGTTCCCCTGCAAGTCCTTCTCCCACCACAGCGCACTTTGATGCCATTGCTGCACGTACGCCACAGGAATGCATTGGGTTAGCACCCGAAACACCCCGATATCGCGCTCGTACTGCGGCACGACAAGCTGGGCGCGCTGGAGAAGAGCTACAGCTAACGAGGAGACATTGAGACAATGCGTAATGAACGTTAAAGATGACGCACGCATGGCAGTGATCAGATCCCAGTTACGGGTCTCGAAGAAATAATCGGTCATGTTGGGCTCTTGTGCAGCCTTTGAGTTGAGATCGACATCCCCATGGTGTTCACGGTGCTCGTCGCGATGGAGCACATAGCGGCAAGCGGTATTTTGGGCACATTTGAGAAGGTGTGCGCCAGGAAAGAGAGGTGGACTGTACGAGAAGGAAATGTCAATGCCTTGAACGTGGCACAGTGGGAGGTGAGACGAGCGTGAGCCACCCATAATGAACATACCTTTCTCGGAGCCCACCAATATGGTGTCCGCGCTTCAAACCGTGGGGACAGGTGATAACTGAGGACTGGAAGTCGTTCACGTGCCCATTGAGCAAATCGACGAGACTTCGCGGAGCTGCACATTTCAAGTCATCGAGGAGAGACGTCAGTAAGTGTTTGCAGCATCTAGCTGCAAGAAATAGTAGGATGGCTCACCGTCAGGATAGACACCCAACCTTGCCTCCCTCAACGTTTGGTCGCGTTTGAAGAAGTTTGCATGGATGGTTTGGAACAGGGACCGTAACCAGCTAAAATATGTCAGTTAAAGCATAGTCGATTGCGTCGTATAGCAGTACAGCATACCTTTCATTGTCCCGCTCCTCGTAGTCCGACATATTTTTACCCGGTTGGGGACACGCCGGGCAGTCAATTGCGCAGCCGCTGAGCGGAGTGGCAGCAACGTCGCTACCCTCATGACCTACGCTGGCACGCTTGAGGGTCTTCACACGCATCCACTCGTTGACCATGGCGACGAAGGCAGGCAGGCGATCCTAGGTATAAGTATGCATTAGAACATCCTAGTCAAACATTGCCAGATTCGTGCTTAACACAACTCACCGGCGGTACGTTGATTCCGGAATTATCGGTTAGACGTACTAGGCATTGATAATAGTCCGAGAGAGAGACGGGGAGTCGATCGGAAACTCGAAGAGCATGGACGTGTTCGAGGAGTCGAAATGTCGCCACGGTACGCGGTTCCACAGTCGTTGCAGGGAACCACCGTTGGCGGACAACTTGAACATCAAATGGCACAGCTCCCTCACAGCCGCAAAAGTCGACGCTTATCGTGTGAACACCAGTCAAGTCCAATACGACAAACAATTCGTCGATGGACGGGATAGCGTTAGTGCACCGGACACCAGTGGGGTGACCCAACTGAACGCGTAAGCCAAGCTTTCGGAGGGGTACGACTACGAAGTTGTCGCCCGACCACCTCTGTGATAGGACAGCACCGTCCATCAGTCACGCCAACAGTTGAAGGAGTCAGGATGCTCACCTGGATACGATGCAGAGGGTGCTGTAGGTGAGCTTCCATGCAGCATGGCACACAGTACAGCCCCTGATCGTCGCAGTCGTCGCAGCGCAGACCCACCCCGCGATAGAGACGTACTGAGCATCCGATGCAACGTTTGCTAGTGAAGTCACCGCGCCCTTCCAACCGGAGAAGTTCGGCAATACATTTGCCAACCTGAAACCCAGTGGGTATATAGGTTAGACTTCTCAGCTCGCTGGCTCTCAAACAGTCATCACTGTGATATAGCTAACGTAGCACATACCTCACTGCGGGTACGCGGAATCAGATCAGGGCCAGAAGACGAGAGAGATATATCGGTGTCATCCCTGCTGCGCTCGCGTAAAAACGTGTTCGGTACCCCGAGGGGAGATAATCTGAGGGCGACTGTCGGTGAGGGTGAGGGTAGATCGCGAGCTCGAGAACAGGGGGTCGGGAAGCGTCTATCACGGGACATGTTGTTTGCACGGGTGGTGCTGTGGACATGTCGCAAGGCAGCTGTGTTGTTGTCGAGAGCGAGGGGATTCTCAGGAGACGTGGGTTGCCTCGCCTGGTCAGAGAACGGGGAAAGTTGTGAGAGGATATGCGCAAACGTCGCTCGGACCCCCACCATGGTGCTGTCAGTGGGGAGCGTTGGGGATGGACAGAGCTATTGCCATATATCATTGCTCGCTTCAAAGCACGTCCGGAACTTGCGCACATTTGAGGAAGCACTCACAGAATTAGTGATCGGAAATTTCAGGGTAAATTCTGATTGGTCGGATAACATGGTCAGCTCAAATGACACGTATGGTGATCCAATTTGACCAGGACGTTGACCTGCACGTTGAACGTTGACCTCTTCGAATATGGCACAATGGCACAATGTTCGACGAGGTTCTAAAGGAATCTGTTCCTCTGATGCTAGATATTGGCACGCCCCGCAACTCCTTGTGACCGTACTATCAGACAGAACTTAGAAGACAGAGGTGGATCTAGTTGAGAAGACGGCAGCTGCCGAGTCGTGGTGATGGGAGGTGAATCGACGGTTGAAGCGCTCTCCTCAGCAAAAATCCAAATCCTGGATGGATCCAGAGGCATCAGATCTCGAGGATATAGCTAAAAGACGAGTAAGGGAAGGCAACAAGGGATGCGTCTGACGAAGGTTGTGACTATTCTTGAATGCTGTACATGTACATGCCCATAGGATTAGGAAACCTTCGGATTCCAAAGTGCATAGAACCGATGTTCTGCTCGCTGAGTTGGGTGTCGTAAATCTGATTGCAATTTGCTGAATATGACATCATGGCTGCTACCCCCTTGCTTGGTCAGGAACAATTCTGGCAGTAATATCTACAAGGATGAGGACACCCATCTAACAAGATATATTTATCACGACACGGACGCGAAGCGAGATATGGGAGCATGCGTGCGCGAAGTACGAGGAGCGATATGGGAAAATAGGCGGGGGTGCATTATCAGTAAGCAAGGGACACGAGACAGCGTGCGACGTGGAAAATTCCACGGTGGAATGTTGCTTTTCAAAGTAGCCAGACACACCAAAACATTCTAAGAAAGGGCGGCGGGCTCTCCATCCGTCTAAGGCGATTCATCGCAGTCGTCGTACATCGCCTTTACGAGCTGCTCCCCGAGATGCAAAGAACATTTGGGAACCTCAGTCAAAACTCCCTGACGCCAGTCAATAGTGGGGTAGGTGGACTCGATGCACCGGAGAATGGCGTGCGTGGACTGGGGTAGGTCGTGGTATTGAATGACATGGTTGAGCAGGGGCCGAAATACGAGGGGGAGGGCATGCATGGGGACGACGTGCTTGGAGACAACGACGTGCTGCCCGTCACGTTGCCCAGGTGCAACGTGGACATACTCAACGGCCAAAAGCGCGATGAGCTCGACGCCGCCAGCGAAGGACGAGACTTGCTCAAAAATCGCGGGACGACGAGAGTCGGCTTGATACCGCCCATGACGCGAGAAGCACCATGACGAAGCGGGGTAGTACTTGCAGATTGGGTATGAGTCGTTCTGGAGTAGATGACGGTGGGAGCCCGACGAAGATGGTCATCGTCAGAGCTGGGAGACAGGGGCGCCGACGACACGGCAGACGGCGGGGAAAGCGAAGAACGAGGGGTAGAACGTGCCCGACGAGCAACCGTCTTGCCCTTACCGGACCCGAGAGTGTCGGAGGGTACAGCGATCGTACGATCAGTGACCGTGAGACGCGTCGGGGAAGCCTCGTGCTCCGTATCGTTGCCTAAATGCACTATGAGAAACAGGGTTGAGACTAGACATACTGTGAAACCTCTCACCATCGTCACCGAGCGGTTCGCGAAGCCTCCCTATTTCGGCATCCCGGGCGTGCACGGCCGTCTCCAAGACGTTGATGCGAGACCTCAACGCTTCGAAGAGGTGGTCTAAGTCAGGCCTAGGGTGTTCAGCTCGTCCAAATCCGGCATCGCAATAGCTAGCCGGGACATCTCACGTTTCGTCATGTTTGCCCACTCCAAAACGTCCTCTGTACGCCCTGGATCGTAGACGGAGTACGCGAGCTTAATGTGAGATTGGCCAGGGAGGGACATGTACAACGTCTGGGAAGAGATTGGCAAAGAGGAGTGGCTCGGCTGAGACGTCGATGAAGAAAGAATGAGGCCCTGCTCGACCCAGCGTCGGGACGAAGTTTGCGGAGCTTTGGGGTCGTCCGGCACACCACCATCATGACGGCTTTGGGGTCTGTCCCACCGATCCCTGGCAATGGTCGCGACGTGCTCGGCGAAGGACTGAACCGAACTGGCGAATACCGGAGCGAGAGTAGAATACTCATGAAGAAGGACGATGGGAAGGAAAACACGGAGTTTCGCCTCCTCCGGCGTCTGTTCAGTCTTGGGGTGGTCCGTTCCTGAACCGTGTGTCAGCTTGTACCGAATATAAGTGATTGGCAACGCAATATGGACGGAAAGGAGACTCACGCTGTCCATTATAAGCTGCATCATGATATATGGTGTACGGATGTGAGTTCGCCAGTTAGGATGCTGGTTATCGAGGTCTGGGTGATAGGTGGAATGGAGACCGCTAGCGGAGAAGCTATGGCGACCGTCATTAGTACCATTGAATGTTAGAAATACGATGGCCATCACCCGCAAGCAGCTCTCGGGCTCGTTAACGAGAAGAGGGAGGACATGCAAGTGATATACCACAGATGCGGTACCCTCCACCGTGAGGATACACTGGTCAAGAGGAAGGATGCCAGAGGGTAGCTTGTTGCCTTGTGGTGCCATGACCGGAGAGCGGAGAAGCGAGACTCACAGAATTTGATATTATAGCCTCCGCGGCGAGTAGCATGTCCAACTCGAGATACATTCACGGTTTGACCAAGGCAGCACGCCAAGCACGCGTTCAGTAGGAACTGGGCAAAGGGTCACAGACACGATCAGGTGCGCGAGGACGTGGAGGATGTGGTCGTAAGGACGCACCAAGCATTAATATTAATCACTGCGTTTTAGCCAGTATGCCCGGAGGCTTGCAGGGGGTGCTGACGACGAATTGTGGAAGTGGATGGATGGTTGCCAGTGTGGCGAAAGTTTTTGAATGTATAGACAGGGAATTTCCTTGCCCCCATGCAACTTCGAATTTTCGGGTGAGGAGACGTGCGCCAGGAGAGATTGTGAATGTTTTTGCACGTTGCCACATTGAGTTTCCGGGGGTCCGGCAACTGGGCGTCTCAACCTGGTCTCAACTGTCCGGCAAGGTTTCAAAAATTTCAATTCCTTGTTTCTTGCTCCCTCCTACGTTCGCAACCGCGAGTTGCGCGTGTCTTTCCACCTCCGCCATGACATGACATCCCTTCTCCTCTGGGTTACTTCCCACTTGCTATATGATGCTCCCGTTCTTGGTCCTGGAGGTCGCTATCCTCCAAGTCCCGGCCGCCATTATGCTCCAAGTCCGACCAGTCCTGAGCTGCGTTCCTCCTCAGCTTACTTGACCTGGCCCCCGCGAAACTTTGAGGTTCAAACGACGGACTTGTCTTCGGAAACCGTCAAGGCAAGTCATTTCAGACCACCTCGAACGCCTTGGAGAGCACTTTGGTTGGCCCACTCGGATGATGGCTCGTCGGCCGGTTTCCTTATGCACTGGTGAGGGGGTGTGTGGTACCTAGGGTTGGTCAACGGTAGTCTCGAGAACACCGGTATGTATGTGCTCAAAATATCGGCGCCAGATACCCTCACGACTAGTAGTATCACGTCAACGGAAGCTTTCAAGCTCTAGCTCCCCACAGCGCCCCTTCTCTTTCTGCATCTGTCGCTTGCTCACAATGCTGTCCGGTGTAAGTCGTCCCGCTTCATTTCGATTTTCCACGACGCTGAAGCACCTAGACCTCCTATCTAGCATCACAACTCACCATACATGGCGCTGGTTATCGCGCGCGTCGTCGAGTCGAGCGTTGTTGACTCATTGTGGCTGATACATCGTCAAGTTGGATTCGTCGGTACGTTATCTTCTTCCGATACTGTCGTCACCCATATAGCATATCTATTGCGTAGGACGCGGCAGAGCAGGTTGTGGATGGACGATGCACACTACTGTATACCATAGCCATGGGTCTGTCTTTTCCCTTCACGGTATATAATTAGTATTTCTGGATGAATTGAGAAAGGATGTTCGAAAGTCCCAGAAGTACAAAAGTAGCCGGGGCGCCCGATACCGGCCGAACATATCATGTTGGAGTTTCCAGACGGTTGTAAGGGCTCTGCAATGCCATGTTGCCGACGTGGGCTGACCCCGCTACACTGATTTGCTTGAGGCTAGGAACATCTGCGACTGCAAGTGGACAACATTTCTGAACCCCATCAATTCGACATCGACCTAGGCCTGCAACTATCCCTAGATATGACGCTTTCCGATGATTTCCCCTGTGCCTACGCGCAATTGCTGACCTTCAGCAATGTCCGGAAATCAGGTGTACATAGGATGATTCCTGAATGTTCCGACAACCTCCTTTACGCAGTGATGGGAAAAGCGTGTTCGCCATGGAAGGCTCGCGACGTTGCTGTTGCTTCAGGAGTTGGTTAGGACAGTTGGCGTGGACCGAATAGAACTGTTTGTCTGCTCATATGAGACTGACATCAGACTGATGACGTCATCGGTCAACCTCGCGCTGGCCTTAGATCAGATCCAGTTCATGAAGGCTGCTGTGAATACCAACTAAAGCCCAGATATTGGGGGAATTTCACTCAGATTTTAATGAGGTGCATACTTAGTTCTCCTCGCCGATGGGTCCGCTCTGACAATATATGCGGACCTCTTTAACCTACGAGGCGTTGTCCTGATAAAAAGCAGCGATTAGGCACGTCTTGGCAGGCTCAGGACCGTGTTCCCATTAAAGTACAGCAGTCAAAGCAAATGGTGAAACACGCGTGAAAGCAAACTCAGACATGTTTAGAGACAAAGCGGCCCCATCGTTCCAGTATAGGTTGAATAATGAGACTCCATTCCCGGCCGCAGCTATGACCCTGGAGGCGTCTGAACGTAAATATCTCAACGTGGCGAGAACCACCTATTTAGATATAAGTAGGCGAGATGTGGGAGCAGAGACAGCTACGAACAATCTACGCAGCGCGCGTGTGGTGTAGTTTTACCGGCGGGGTGGGACTTGACAGCAAGATCAGTGAGCTCGAGGTGAACCAGGCGTTCGAGCAGATCGCAATATGGAACGAGACTACGGGCTCGCAAGCGTGCCTTCGCTGGGTAATGGCCGAGCAAGAATGGCTCCAACGATGGACAGCGACGGCGGTGCTCTGAGAGACGACGCGCGATGTCGTTCGTGCGACCGACCTTGATATGTACAAGGTCGGGGTGGGCGTCGTCTGAAACCAACGAGTCGCGCAATCGAATATGAGGACATTCAGACAGCATACCTTGCAGTTCGAGGGCGTAAATATAGCCCGGCCCGTCCGACTTGGCTGGAGTAGAATGCATAAGATGCCGAAGCAGGACTTGAGTCCGGGGCTCCAAACGCGCAGGGATGAATGCTAAGGAGCGGTCAGCATAGTGTAGCAACAGCATGTAACGCACCGCAACTTTTGAAACGAATGGTGTGGGCGGCGTGCGTAGAGCGACGCAAAGTCTTCTCCGACAGGATCTCATCCTGGTGTGCATTGCAATGAAAAGGGAGGCGTCCGCCTCGGGGGAACGGCAGAGCATTGGCGATGGGAACCAGGGTCTTGCAACGGGTGCAACGGGCGTGGTGTCGACGGCGCGCCATGTGAGAAGTTGGAAGCGCGGTAGGTCTCCGGACAGAGCGGAAGCGTAAGTCAAGGTGGCGAATACAAGCCCGCCAGTGGTAGCCACGGAGGGAACCAGACACAAAACCACGGGTTGCCAAGAGCGATCGAGTAAGTGCAGTAAGAGCCGGGAGTAGCAGGACGATGTAGATTCAGAGGAGGGAGAGGTCTATATGTTCAAAGAGCTCCGCGTTGTCAGTCGGCGGCGGCGAGCGTGGAGCAACCATGCAAACTCAGACGTAAATCTACACAGTATACTGTGAGAAATCCACAGACATCGAAGAAAATGAAGCGAATACTTACAGACCAGAGGGATTGTCAGCGGTGCTAATTAGCCGGAAGAGGCGCGAACGATCGCGAGTCAAGGGACGGGTACAAAATGAAGTTTATTTCCAGATTGCGCATTGTAGGCATTATATATTAGAACATCGAGAGTCTGCTCGCGACACAGTCAGATCCACAATAAATGTGACACAGGGCCACGTTGCTTACCGAAGTCTAGATACAAGACAAGGGGTTGTGCCGAATCGTCCAGAAACACGGATACTGGTCTGCCGCCAGCTCCAGCCCAGGGTCCTCCACTCCGCCCACCGTCACAGCGATAGGACAGTGGAAACGCTCAGCAGGAAGAACATCGAGTTTTGTTTGCTGCTCAGGGAGGGCATGGTGAAACAACCCGCGCGCATGGCGATCAGGCCATTCGCGGACAACAGGATGCCCAGTGCCGGTGCCTTGGGCCGTCCAGTTCCTTGTACGATATTTCGAACGGGTTCTGGAGGCGTGGACCGCCCAGTGCGAGCTTCGTCGCCCGAGACTGCTGCCTTGCTTCGTCCGGCGGAGCACCATCCCCCTTCGCCGCCGTCTTGATTCCAGCCCACTCCGGTCACCCATGGCAGGCGTCCATCGCGCGGTCGCGCCGTTGGGAGGTTTCGGCCGGGCACCGGCCAGATATCATCTCAACGAGTGCCGGGTTTGAGGTACACACCACGCGCCATGTCTTCCGCCAAAGAAGTAACCTCAATTCTGTTCGGCATAACCACAGGCCGCGGCGTAAGTTGTTTAAGATGCCTGAAAAACTGTGCCACACAAGTTAGTGGTGCGCACGGGAGCGGCGTCACGATGCGGGGTTCGCAAGTTATGAACTGCGACCTGTCCGCGGAGACGGCGAAGTCTCGCCCTCTTGATGCGCACTCGCCGAGAACGGAACTCGAGCTCTTCGACGCGGTGTTCTCCCTTCTGCCCCTCATTCCCCGCCCGCTCTCCGTCTTGCGCGCGACGCCGACAGCACAGTTTAGAAACGGACGTCCGCGCAATGTGTCGGAGGGATGAGAACACGCAAATGAGCGGACTGACAAGCTGGGCGCACCATCGACAATCTGCGGCGTATCCGCATCTGCCCTCACGCTAACACCCCCTCGAACACATTCTAGCCCGACCGATTTGGTTGGAATCCCGCCTTTGGACATTACCGAGGTCCGGACGTTCGTCCGTTGTTGCTGGGCAACGGACCAACCTGAGGGGAACTGCGAGAATGCGTCACACCGTGGAAGATGAAGGACAGAGAACGAACGCACACTGAATCTGAATTCTCCACCCTCAACACTGTCCGGGTCGGCACGCCCCCGTGTTTGCAGTTCGAGCACCAGACAGACGATGAATAGTAGAAAGGGTCGATGACGATGAATACAGGGAGGACTCGCCGGTACTATGCATCGGAAAATGGAACTCACAGCTTCATGAGGGTCATGCAGTTCGAGCTCTCCACGTTCTGCGCAGGGTCCTGGCCAGTCGCAAGGAAGCCAGCAGTGAGGATGTTCACCGCGTGCGCGTTGAAGCCGCCGACCGAGCCCGCCAACGCGCTCCCGATGAGGTTCTTCTTTTATATTGACGTTGCACAGCCTCTCGACTGTCGTTTTCAGCACGCTCTTCACGACCTTGCCCGGGATGGCCACCTCCGCAACGATGCTCTTGCCGCGCCCTCTATCCAGTTGATCACCGCCGGCTTCTTGTCCGTGCAGTAGTTGCCCGACAGCGCGAGCATGACCATCTCGGGGAACTCACGCCCGAGCACCTCGAGCGCCTTCTCCGTCACCTTCGAGATCATGTTCATGCCCATCACGTCACCCGTGCGCGTCGCGAACCGCACAAACAGCGCGTGGCCCGCCATCGCACACTTGGTCTTCTGCAACTTCGCAAAGCGCGACGTCGACTCGAACACCTCCTTGATTGTCGCGTAGCTGTCCTCGGACTCGATCCATGCCCTGGCCTCTGCAGCGCGAACGATGGACTGGAAGTCGATCGCAGGTCCACGGGTCATGCCGTCAGCGGTGAGGACGGTCGTGACACCTCCACCAGCGTTGAGAGCCTTGCAGTCGCGAGAGGTCGACGCGACGAGGGTGCCCTCGGCGGTGGCCATCGGGATCGGGTACATGAGCCTGTCACTTGAACGGGCCGGCTATACCGAGCGGAAGGGCATGAAGCCGATGACGTTTTCGCAGCACGCGCCCATCACGCAAAGTAGTCGTAGTCCTTCATCGGGACGAGCGAGTTCTCGAGGGTCTTGGTTCGCGAAACACGGGCTGGCACGGGTCAAATTAGCCTCGTCTCCAGGGACACGGCGCGAAGGCAGAGGCTATCACTTACAAATGAGGGCACGACGGATTTGGACGGCGCGGTCGAAGTATCTTCTCGAGGGCGTATGGGGCGATCTTGCCAGTCTGGCACAGCACGATGACCTCCTCGTCATTCAACGTCTTGGGCGCGACCGATACGGGCCGGGGGCCGTTCTCGAAGACGTCGACACTGCCAAGTATTAGTGACAATCGGGAGGTGCAAGAGTAGAAAGAGATAGAGAAGTCGATGGTTCATCTTTATCTACATAATTTGGGATGTTGATAGTGCACGGAGGGGGTCGAGTGGTAGTATACGCACAATTGCGAAGGAGGTGGCAGGGTGCTGCAAGCGTCGTCGGGATTAGCACGCGAACAGGATCCTGAATACATGACTCAGCGTTCGTTTTCGCGTTCGCGTACAGTACAAGATTGGACGATGCAAAGCTCGCTTACATAACACAAGATTCTACACACCCTCTCGAGCGAAGCAAAGTGCGAGGGGCAAGGCGGAAGGGGAAGGGAATAACGGAGAAATACAGAGACAGAAAGATACGAGAGAAATGGCCGTGGGTGCGTCGTAATGCACCCCCTGAAGCATGCAAGCTACCATCGAGCCTTCCGAACTCCTTCATCGGCGCCGATCGTGTACGCGACGTACTTGATCAGGGTGTCATCTGGACGATCGCGGGCATGACGATGTCGGGGGCGGTAGCAGTGATACGGGGGATAATAACAAGCTGACGGGTTTCGTCGTCGAGGAGCCGGGTGATAACGGGTGGGGTCAAGCTCGTCTATGATGGGCCGCACATCGGCCATTCCTTGCGAAAGAGATGTGAGAAATGGTACCGTGAGCGGGAGGGTAGAACCCCACCTACCAGTGCTAGCAAGCTAGAACCCCGGTGTCCTCGTTCCGGTGCTTCGCTTTCAAAGGGGCGGTAAGGGCCCTGCTTCTGGAGGCCAGTATACGCCCCACAGATTAACATCGGCCACTGAATCCAAGCTTGGTGAGCTACCGGGAAATGTTCCGTACATATCTAATGCACTCACTGTCCAAATCGGCATCCGCACGCATGAGGGCAGCCGCTCTGACCCTCTCACTGGCCGCCCCATGCTTATCTATGGCTTCCTTAATGTCTGCGAGGTTATTGGTGACTTGGGCGCGAGAGCAGATGATAAACAAGGAGAGTAGCCAGCCACGGGCATGTTCACGATCGCTGTGCGCGACCTGCAACTCCCGTCTAGCATATTGGACGTGGCGTTCACGGGTGAGCCGAGTAGTTTTGCGCGGCGGAGTAATATGTCGGCACCAGCACGCAGATCGTCCGTTGCTCTGCTAGGAATCGGTACAACTGGCTGAAGTGGTAGTCGGTATAGGAGGGATCAGCGGCATCCGGCAGCTCGCGTACATGGTGAATGAAGTCATCGATGATGGAAGAAACTAGCGATGGGTGGTAAGCATAAACGGGAGAGCGGATGTTGTCCACGAATTGGTAGAGTCGTTCAAGCTCTTCAGGAGTGACGTTGGCCATTTGGATGGGAGAGGATAGCAACCTGTGGCGGAGACAGAGACAACCAGGGCTAAATAATGATTGCTCACTGAAGGAATGGGAACGAAGATCGAAGCACCGGCGGCACGTCGTGTGCCATTACATAACTTCTTTCTTACAGAAGTCATTGCTTTACCAATCGTGTTGGATGGGCGCGATGGTGTTGCGACCTTATCTAGCGTCACTAGCATTAAAATGTACGCTGAGGACCCTCACCGCGAAGGCTGCCCCACTCCATGGCTCCCGCGAACGCCTCAGGATGATAGACGGGAAACTCAGTAGATCTTCGCCCATCCGCAAGGGCACACCTCGCCTCGTATGGGACTCCACAGACATGATCGCGGATCAGAGGAGCTACGTTGATTCGCCCGTCCATCATTTACATGACCAGGACGTACCCGGTCTATTCCTCATCCCCACTCGACTGCTCGGGGTTATTGATATCTGGAGCTCGGTGATCGCGCGGTTTGACAGCGAATAATCCAAAAAGGAAACAGATACTGGCCTCCTGCGGCACTCGGTGCAGAGAGGGGTTCCAGTGGAAGTCACCATAGTGAAGATTCGTGGTCAAAAAGGGCACGAAGGTCCCTTACCGCAGCACCCCGCGGTCGGGAAGATGGTTCTTCCTGATGAAGGTTAAGTCAACGCCGACGACAGACGAACTTATGTCGCGGGTCCTCGGTGTCCCCAATGCGTGCAGTAGCGTTTGGGGTGGGGCTTGTGCTGCAGCAGTTTGCCAGGAGACGTATAAAGGGCCGCTCTGGTCTAGACCTCACACTCGCAGTTGCCCCCATACTTCATCCCACCCGCCTCCCAAACGTAATTGCGTCCCATGGCCAAGACGTCCTCCACATCACCCAAAAAGAAACGGCTCCGGCCGAACATCAAACCCTGCTTGCAATGCGCGTGGGCGGGTCATGCTGACACCTGCCAGTACAGACACGGGACCCAGAGTTGCGAGCGCTGCTTGGAGTTGAAGCACGTTCTGCAATGCAGTGGTGTCAAAGGTATGTCGGTGTTCTTACTCACGCCTGAGGTCACCGACATTGGGTGTAGATATATACGCAGATTAGACGGACCTCCAAGTCCCCACGTACTCCGTGACCTGTATTCCAAATCAAGTACAACCACGAGCAAGAGGCCGCCCGGAATGAGTGCGTGGGGAGGCTGGAGCGCTGGATGGGGAAGGCGCTGAAGGCGCTTGGATACGAGGATGAGGGTGAGAGTAAGGAGGAGGAGGATAAGAAGGAGGAGGAGGAGGAGGAGGAGGAGGAGGAGGAGGAGGAGGAGGAGGAGGAGGAGGAGGAGGAGGAGGAGGAGGAGGAGGAGGAGGAAACGAACATTGAGGAGGCAATCTCCGACGAGGAGGAAAAGCAGAACAGTGACGAAGACGATGACCGGCGGGCTGCTGATGACGAGGATGCTTCGAGCGATGACGACACCAAGGCGAGGAAATCGACGAAGGGTAAGGGGAAGGCCGGGGTGAAGAAGACGAGCTCCAGAGATAAGAAGCCCGCGTCCACGTCGTCGGAGAAAGTCATCAAGAAGTCGCCTGCGTCAAAGAAAACCCACGCTCAGGTAAGTTCCCAGTGCACTCATTCAGTTCAAATCACTGACGTTCACATGCGGTCGTTGTTAGCAGCCTTCGTCGAGCAAGGGGGCAACGAATAGTGGTGTCTCGGCCTCCGGGTCTAAGTCCTCCAAAAAACGCAAGGCCGTGAGTGTCTTGCCACGCAACGGGGTCTATTCAGGTTACTCACCTTCAACAGAAGTCGTCGGCGCCGTCATCCAGGTCCACGAAGCAGGCTCGGAGATAGGGACACAGGATGTGGAGACTGTATCTCAGGTCAGTGCTCTGCTCTTGTGTATAGTGAGGATAGTTACTCACCACTTTCCTTTGCAGTCTCCCCTCGTGCGAGATCCCCGACATCGGCACACACTGGCAGTCCTCTCCCCGCATCACCTCTTCTTGACCTTGCTGAATGTAGTAGACGAAAGGTGAACGCATGTGTAGTACAATGGTGGTCGAAATAGCACACGAGCGAGCGGAAGAGAAGAGTCACGATCACGTCAGCCGGACGCTGTATGCTGTCGCGCCGAGCACGAGGAACAAGACTGTGCATCTGTGCGCGGTGAGGTACTGCGCGTGGCTTCTTCATGCTCGTTGGCGGCGCTTTGAGACTATCATACGGCGACTCTCGGACACTGAGTGCTTTGGGAGGTCTCCATGCAAACGGCTGGGACACGATAGTGACCATTGCGCCCTCAAAATGGTGTCGTCTCGATGAAGGCGATAGCAATGCCTTCTAAGTTCTGTGGAAAAGGCGCGAGACCCCACGAGACCCGCCTCACTGCAGTGTCGGTCACGCCGTACTCGCGCTCCCCTTTCTATATGTTCTTGTACCTCCTCTGCGTAGTCCTGCAACCAATGTCGTGGCCGTCATCGCCGCCGCACATCATCATCTTCCCGGGCGGTGTTGTCCTCGCCGTCATCCATCATCTTCGCCGCCACAGATGTCGTTCTCGCTATCTTCTCAATTGTCCTCGCCGTTGCTCGTCCGATTCATCATGAGTATGGCCACTGCAGCCACTCTTCGCCATCGTCCTACGCGTCCCGATTTCCTGTCGCTGCCACGGTTGACACCGCTACCCATCCAAAGCGCATCCAGGGCGGCCTCGGTAAGCGAGGAAGAGAACGACAAGACTAACACGGGGTCCAAATGGAAGCGGGGAAAGGTAATGTTGTGCAACGGTGTTTGGAAACACTGGCTAACAAGGATGCAGTGAGCGAGGGGCGGCAGGCGAAGCTCATCAAGGCAACGGTGCGAGTCCTCCGGGATGGTAGCAAGGAGAAAGACATTGTCTGCAAGAAGGAGGAAGAGTAGTGATGGGAGAAGGGCTTCGTCACCACGCTTGGCGCCTCATGCACGTCACACTTTGTGTTTCTTGTCATGCATCAAAGTGAAATCATTATGACCACGACGATACGAGGGTTCTAGGATATGAAATGTACTACGAGAAAAATCATGGTAATTAGCATCCAGAGTTGATTGATGTCACTGAAAGGGGCATACCTGTCCCTCCGGTGACCAACGGATACCACAGTCATCATCACCACCAACGGCCTGATACTATCCACCATCCCACACCCCTATCCGCCTGGAGGTCTCCGCATTGAGGTTGGATGCTGTGTCTTGAGGTGAGGAGGTACCGGGACCTGGACGCCGTTGAAGGATCGCGAAGGGGGTGGGAGGTGAGTATATCTGGCCTCCCGTACTGACGCACGCAAAGTGAAGTCAGCGCCCCTTGCAGTCCTCCCGGTATATGCAAGGAAACATGTTAGCACTTAAAACCACATCAGCGTCAGAGAGAAACATTACGCACTGAGCGATGGGGAGGTCGAACCAGACGACTGATCCAGTGAAGCGAAAGACAGGACGGGGAACCCTCGTACAGGAGCGTCGAGGCGAAGCAGCAGCCATGGACGCTTTGTGGGTTTTGGGTACTACATGGGGAGTCCGATGCGGCTGTCTCCCTGAGGAGGTAGTGGGCGGAAAGCTGAATAGTAAGCGCCCAGAATATGGCGTTCGCACGCACGGAGCCCCGCTCACGTTCCCACACACGCACGTGAAAGGGGTCAACGATGTCACCCGCCTCGCAGATATCAAACACCAGCCTCGTGACTTTTTCTCATTGGTGACTACTGGTGGCAATTCTTATGTTTTCCAATGTGCGACAGTTCTGACAGTACATAAGTAACAGTACAATGACCATGGGCGCTTCGTTTCCTGCTCGGCGGCTCTGGCCCACGGGTACTACAAGGATTGGGAAGATCCCTCAGTCGTGACATCACAGACCGAGACAAGCTAACCAGATGATACTAGATGCGCTGTCCAGTGGCACCAGCGCGGGATCCTTCGTGACCTGATGAGTGCGTATGCAGCAGAGTTTCGGAAGAAACAGCTACCGGTAGCTGAGGATGCGAGTGTGCGGGAGTCGATGGTGGTAGCTGTCGCTGCGAGAATGCGGGCGTCGCTGGTGTTCCTGCCTGCTGAGGAACGGTGGATGTTGCTACAAACTGCGATGGCGGCCAGGTGTAATTCTGTGCATGCGGGTATGGGTAAGCAGGTTGAGAGGCGGCGTTCAGCGGTGGATAACCATCAGGGTTCGGAAAGCTCGGGCCATGTTGCCCAACACCGAGGTATTGGCCACTAGAGCCAGAATGGACGTCATATGGGACGTTCGACGAGATGCCGGGTCAAACGTTCGATGGGACGATTGACGGGACGGGCGGTTGGACGGGCGGTTGGACGGGTGGTTGGACGGGCGGTTGGACGGGCGGTTGGACAGGAGGTTGGACAGGCGGTTGGACAGGCGGTTGGATAGGCGGTTGAACGTTCGACTGTACACCTGGTGCGGAGATTGATGAGATTCCTAGCTACAAGTGCTCGGACGATGACGAGCCAACAGTACCTTTTGTAGAACCTGGGAAAAGCTTTGCAGAAGAATGACGTCCAACAGGAGCCGAGCCTTCGGTGCGTTGACGTTTGTGCAGGCGCTCCCCCTCAGCATCAGTGCATAGGGGATGCTGGTTTGTCGCGAACCATGTCAGCACGCCGTAAACTGTGACAAATCTAGGGAATGAAACTACATACCTTGGTCTCGCGATTTGCGAAAGGAAGAGAGCTGCCCTCCGGGTGATCTTGTATTGCCAAACATAAGAAGATCTACCCGTGCCATTCGAAGACTTAAGCAACGCCGGGCATCTGTAACCTCGCTCTTTCGCTTCGCGGGTGGCTTCTGTACCAGTTGGGAGAGCTTCGGTCGTTCCTCGCTTGCTGTGGACTCGGTATCTGAGACAGAAATGTCGATGAATTCCAAGTCTGAGGGGTGTGACATGCACGTCGACGGAACAGGTGTCATTGAAATCGCCACCTTCATCCTCCGGAAGGGTCCCGGTGCATCAGTGCCTCTGAACGGAGCTAGAGCACCGAGGCTGGTATTTGAAGACGGGCCAGACTCAAAGCCGTCCAAGTCGCCTGGCCTAACTCCGTCTGGGTCCGGGCAAGGGTGTTGCCCTTTGCTGGCATTCGAGCGATCACGCGACGCCTTGCCGCCAGGGCTGCCGTCGTCCGGACTTTGATCGTTGGAACCGTCACTACAGATATCAGGGGTCCTTTTGAGACGCGGCAGACCAAGACGATCCCAGCGACCATCGGCGAAGATTCGACAACCGCTTCTGGCTTTAGATGTGGGAAGGGGCGGTACGCCCCAGAGAAGCGGTTCAAGGCCCCTGCTAATGTCTGTGTGCCAACTCGTCAACGCTGCGTCACTGTCTTCGTCGCACAAGGACAAGGTTATCCACTTACCTGTCGGGGAACCCTCCATATAGACTTTGAAATGTAGGGGGTAGTGCTCATCACAGAGCGCAGAGCCAAGGGCGTGGAGGTCAGACGAACCAAGATTACCAACGCTTTTCGCACCGCGCCGTGGCTTGTCCTTGCTTCCGTCCCCATCCCCGCTCTCGCCCCCGCCGCCACCGCTGTCGCCGCCGCCGTTGTTGTTGTTGTTGTTGTTGTTGTTGTCATCGCCATCCTCGCCGAAGTCATCCTCGCCCTTGTACTCATCTTTCGCCGCCTTACCCTTCGCTTACTTTCGCTCGGCTTCTTGGTCTTGGAGTGGAGCTTGGCTTTTGATGCATCCTGAATCGGGGGGAAAGGGACACCTTCCGGCCAGTTGTGCCCCTGCACGCCGAGTTTACTGAAGACAGTCCCCATCGTCCTCCAAGGGAAGGTCTTCCAAGAGGGTATCTCCGGAATCTGCAGTTCATCTGTCAACCGAGAGTAAGCGCAGAACGAAAGGAGCATGGGAAGAACGAACGCACCAAGTCAGCGGAGGAGACCGTTGGTGACCCACTGTGCCATGTGTTGATGCTTCGATGGCATGTCAGAGAAGTGCATCACATGGCGACGGACAACATTGATCTGGGTTTGCTTCGATGGTCCCTCCTCTGACGTTCCAGGCGCGGCGTTGGTCTGGTGTTTCGACTTTCCAACGACATTGGCCAGATGGCTCTTGGCAGTACCACAATGTTGAGAGGCATCTCGCCGAAGTTTCTGTTTACGAGGCTCAGAGAGACGTTGTTGCTTAAAAATGTTTGCATTACACAGACAAATAGAAAGAAAAACACTTGATGTGCGTACTAGATGTGAGCCTTCAGATGCGTAAACATCTCATCCTTGTCTGCCAGGCATCGTGCTTCAAAGAACTGGATTGCTGATGAGTGACGTTGATACCTGCAACCAGGAAATCGCGCGCATTCCCAATAGCGCCCTTCGCCTCGTGGACTTCACCAACTCGCTGTCGGAGTTCGGGACAGTGCCGAGGAGGGCACACCTGTGGTTTCCACCATTGTTATACAATAGCCCAGGTACCTGGTGCAAGTGTTGTGTATTTGGTGATCACCATTGTAATTGTTAAATACCTGGTGGGGTTGTTTACAATAACAATGCTGGGCTATTGTTAACGTTGGGTGGGTCTGGCATTGTATATCCAGATTGTTGTAGATCGAGCAGAGAGTTGTTGTTAAACTGGCTAAAATTGTGTATTACATTATACATTGTATATCCAGGACTTTGTATATCCACTGTAGGATCTATTGTAAAACTAGCTTACATTGTGAATCAGACAGCTTGTATATCGAGCCTGTATTGTAAATGGAGAATGATTGTAAAACTGGACCATATTGTGTATCCAGATTGCATTGATTGATCTAATCAGCTGTGCACTTGATCAGTCCGATCTACTGGGCGCTTTTGGGCGCTTTTTTGATGATCTGGCTTCCTCAAATGGTAGGTGGATGCTGGGGGGCAGGTGGGGCACCAGGAGGGGGTAGCTCCTGGGGCCATTATGGGCTCAATACTATAGCTATTCACTTTGTTCTTTTTGCAGTATGTTTGTATTGATAGGGAGCATTGAATGGCACTAAAAGCGCCAGGATCCGTCCGCAACAACTGTTGATATAGCCTGTATAGTGCTGGGGAGAAGGGGGTACTGCAGCTTGGCCATTTCCTGGGCTTTCCCTTCGTTCTTTTGCATATAGTAGGTATTAGTAAGGGTATATGGGGTTTACCATTTGTTTGGGGCAGCATGGCCTGGTACTATTTGGGGTAGCCTGCACTGTTCAGCCACTGGGCACTTTGCAGGCCCATATCCTGGGAACCAGTTGGGCTATCACCAGGCCCCTAGTACCGTTGGAAAGGCATAAATCAGGGCTTTCTCACAATATATTATACACCTCAATCCGACCACATCACCCCACCCTCTCCTCCCCCCTCTCCCTGCCAATGATCCTACTATATATCAGCAACAGATGGTCTGATTGTCCTCAAACTTGGTACACATATTGCACTTTAGTATGACCACATATACCCCATATGGCAGCTTATGAATATTATCCCACCCTTTGATTCATTGTGTTCTTTCTTATACTCACCCTCTGTATAGTTTGCCGCATATCATATAGTTCCTGATGGCTAATCTAGGCGCGTTTTTTGCAGTGTGTGCCCTTCATCGAGGGGTACATGATGCATCCTTGCATTTCCTTATCAATGAAGATGTAAAGGTTTGATATCCTTATCAGTACTAGAATATGATGTGTGTATTGTATTAGATCGACTTGGCAGATTGCAATGTATGATACACCATTGGAAGGCAGTGAAATGCAGCTTTCCAACGCAGTTTTAATCATGGTAAACAGATGGAAACTGAGGGAGATATGAGGGGAAGAGTGGGGGATGCACTGTTTGTGCAGCACAGCATGGTCTGTTGCCTCCGGAAATTGGTGCACAGCTCTGTTCCATCCAGTCCCAAACAGCCTCCAACCACTGTTTACCTCATAACTCCCTTGAATCTTTATCAAATCTCATGAGCTCAGATGCGTTGGAACGGTGGATATTCCTCTACATGATGGTGCTATCTGATCTATAGGTCATGAATTAGATCTTATACAATAATACTATTGATGACCCAGCACTGATAAGGGTACCACAGAACATTGTGTTCTCTGATAAGGGATATAAGACTTGATCTGAATAGGCCCATTATAAGGTAGTATAGAACAAAAGAGATCAAGGCAAAAGAAGAAGATTGTGGACAGATATGGAGGAACCAATATTGAAGGTGTATGCACAGACAGAAGTGTTGGTTCTATTACACAGAATAGTCTATGAGCAGTGTAATGTCGAATGCAGTCTGGTATATATAGCTGCTATACGTGTACCAAATTTCATACAGAGAGGTGCAGTGGTTGGAGCAGGAATTAAGTAACAATATGGGGGGGAGGAAGGAGGAGAGGGTGGGGTGATGTGGTCGGATTGAGGTGTATAATATATTGTGAGAAAGCCCTGATTTATGCCTTTCCAACGGTACTAGGGGCCTGGTAATAGCCCAACTGGTTCCCAGGATATGGGCCTGCAAAGTGCCCAGTGGCTGAACAGTGCAGGCTACCCCCCAAATAGTACCAGGCCATGCTGCCCCAAACGAATAGTAAACCCCATATACCCTTACTAATACCTACTATATGCAAAAGAACGAAGGAAAGCCCAGGAAATGGCCAAGCTGCAGTACCCCTTCTACCCAGCACTATACAGGCTATATCAACAGTTGTTGCGGACGGATCCTGGCGCTTTTAGTGCCATTCAATGCTCCCTATCAATACAAACATACTGCAAAAAGAACAAAGTGAATAGCTATAGTATTGAGCCCATAATGGCCCCAGGAGCTACCCCCTCCTGGTGCCCCACCTGCCCCCCAGCATCCACCTACCATTTGAGGAAGCCAGATCATCAAAAAGCGCCCAAAAGCGCCCAGTAGATCGGACTGATCAAGTGCACAGCTGATTAGATCAATCAATGCAATCTGGATACACAATATGGTCCAGTTTTACAATCATTCTCTATTTACAATACAGGCTCGATATACAAGCTGTCTGATTCACAATGTAAGCTAGTTTTACAATAGATCCTACAGTGGATATACAAAGTCCTGGATATACAATGTATAATGTAATACACAATTTTAGCCAGTTTAACAACAACTCTCTGCTCGATCTACAACAATCTGGATATACAATGCCAGACCCACCCAACGTTAACAATAGCCCAGCATTGTTATTGTAAACAACCCCACCAGGTATTTAACAATTACAATGGTGATCACCAAATACACAACACTTGCACCAGGTACCTGGGCTATTGTATAACAACGGTGGAAACCACAGGTGGAGGGCGAACACGCCACTGAACCCATGCAGTGTTTCAAAGGTGTCCATCTATCCAACGTACGAATACGGGATGTGAGGGGATCACGGCGGTGCACGCGGACGTTGAACATAAACACTCACAAGGTCCTTTAACTTCGCAGTTGCCGTCTTGAACTCCGCCCTACGATCCTTCGTCATCTGCTGCATTCCTCTTTCGCTACCAGCACGCCTGTGTCTTCCGTAAGTCACGCTGATCCGCGTCAACTGCATCCCAAGCGTAGCCTGTAGATATGTCATCCCGCTGAACGCCTAACGACGACTCCGTCGATCGCCCTCGACCGCCCACTGGCGCCTCCCGTGAGACGTCCTGTCGACCGTCCAGCGCCTCCCGTGGGACGTCCTGTCGACCGTCCATCGCCCCCTCCCGTAGGACGTCTCGTCGATCGTCACATGCTGCCTCCCGTGGGGCGTGCTGTTCACCGTCAAACGGTACCATCGATTGGACGCTGTGTCGGTGGTGTGAGGGCGCTGTCGGCGGGATGTTTCCTACACCATCTGATGGTGCCTCGCTGCGACACCTCCTCCCGAAGCGAAGCGGCGCGGCGGAGTCCGTGGGACATGTCGCGGCCATCCGGTGTCGGCTCCAATGGCACGTCCCGTCTGACGTTCGTTGGCGTCTGCGGTAGACTGTTGAGTGGGACAGCCGGCGACGTGTTCGTCAGGACCTTGAGTGGGACGTCCGACGGGGTTTTCGGTGAGACGTTGAGATCTGACGATGTTGTTGGTGGGACATTGAGTGGGACGTCTGACGATATCATTGGAGAGCAACCCCGCAATTCGTTAGGTTGAGGTAGGACGTTCACATTGTTGCTAGGGAGAACGCTGTTAGTTTGCCAGCCCTCAACAACTCAAGTCGCAACCTACTCCACGAGATCAGACTCAGTCCGATGCGATGGTGACGAAGGAAAGGCAGGTGCACCATCGTGCATAGTCGCTAAGGGCGCGACATTGGTCGATTGGGTCTCTGGAAGATCACACAGAGCTCATTGCATGGAACAGAGAGCAGGCGAAGTGTTCACTTACGCAGCGGAACCCCGGCCCCTGGCAAAGACGAAGAAACACTATTCATTTCGGAGTCGTCAACTTCGGAAGGGGCTGGCGAAAGTTCGGAAATGGATGTCACAGGGCTCATAGGAACGTCGTCGATGGTGGCGTGCACGTTGTCGGGCTGAAGTTGGGGGGAAGTCTCATCGACCTCATCCACGGTAGGCAAAGGGTTGCGCGCGGTAGTTTTAGTCAAATTACGCGACCTTAGGCTCATCTGGTGGGTTGAGATAGCAGTATTGCGATGTTGCCACCGCTTTTGAGTCGAGGACGTTTGTTGACCCGTAGTCGGAAAGGCAGGACGCGACTGCGATCCAACCGCATCTTGTTGAAACAGCAGGGTGGAGGGGGCCTTTGGCTATGAACGATCAGCCCCACACCGTGTAACGTTTCGTGGTGGCGAACTCACCATGAGCGAGGTATTAGCGCTGAAGTCAACGGCAGGTGTAAAGGGAGATGGGAGGGGACGAAATGAGACACGGTCGGGCGGTCGACCGGACGAATTGAGCAAGTCTTTCTGGAAGGCAAACCTGCATGCATGCGAACTAATTCAAGTATTCAGAAGAGGACTTTCGTATGCCTTTATACAACGTATGAAACTAATACCTCCGAGTACTCGGAACCGATCACCACGAAGGAGAGAAACTTGAAGACGTCTATGTAGCAGGGATGGTACAACCGGTGATTAGAAGGGCGAGGACGCACTCATTCAAGCCACGTCGAATCTCTCTCTAGAAGAGTTTGGTGTCGTACCTTTCTAGCGCTGAGATATGCTCGATACGGAGGGTCGACCTACAATACAGGACATCAGGAAATTTTACAAGCTCGGTCAAACGGGAAGTACGCACCGTGACCGTGGGCGACTGCCGCACTCTGCCGCATCATTCCATCCGAGAGTGACGCGGCCGAGTGATCATGAAAGACCTGCAGAAGCATAGAACAAGAGGTCGCCCCGAGATGTGATAAGAGAGAAAGAGAGAGAGGGTGCGGAGATGATGACACAAGGGATGTGCCACATGCGTTTACGCGTTTACGTTTAATAAGCACATCAATGTTGTTGCACAGCTTCGTCGCAGAGTCATACGTAATCCAAATGTAATCTACGCACCACACCCGACGGTCCGCTCTCCGTCTTCCGCAGACATCCTTGTGCTACAACTCTGACAGGTCTGACTAGCAGATGCTCGATCTCAAGTGTAGTCGTGAAAACGTACACGGTTCACGTTGGGGGGCCTATGGACTCGGACTTTGGACCTCGAAAATTCCTGAGAAATGCTGTGGGTTATCGTTTTGCAAGCCGCTGTAACCTTCCACAATCCCAAAGTCCCCGATATATCCCTTCCCGAGCGGCTTGCATGACGTTACCTGGAGCAAGTCCGCCCCTCAACGCTGAAGGAAGCCGTGTATTCGGTAGCGAACAGGATGCACCCTTCTATGCAGTACGAAATATAGTACAGGAGGTCGTGCGCCCCGGAGGTCGCGATGCTGATATCAGGGGGCGTGAGGGAGGAACACAGGCAGAAGAGATGGAGGATGAGTACAAGAGAAGACAAGGAAAGTACGGGCGGTTGCGATACATCAAGGAGGATATGCAAGTAAGCAGGGAGGCGAGCGGCTCGGATGGCCCGGCCGCGAAGACGAGCATGAATTTACAGAGCGCGCGGAATGGGAATGTGGGACTGGGACTGTGCACCCACTGACCTCGCCGAAGTCTCCCCCATTATACAGATTCGTCCACACCCTTCTCATCCCGCTTGGAAGCCCGGGCCCTTTCCCCACCTGGAGAGCAAACCTCGGTATCGGGCAGCATGCTGTAGTTAGATGGACGACACATCCAATGCTTAACGGCCTTCCACAAGTAGACGCAGTGCTCTCTCATCGAGTGACGAAGAAATGCTTGGCGGTATGCGTACGCGTTTGCGCCCTCATGGTAGTCCGGATGGTCTTCGAAGTTCCGATCGATTTGACCATCCCACCAACGCGCACGCGACTTGAAAGACGCAATAACCCTACGCAGTTCCCCACGTAAGAAGTCACATACACCGCGTGACTGTATCATGCGAGCGCGAGCCTGGAACCACTGCACGCGCAAGGCTGTAAAGCGATGAGCCCATTCCATCTTTGCACAAGGAAAATGTAACATTACTCACCGTGATGCAGGGTTATGCTTACGTACGGGTTGCACGCGTTGTACGAACGCACAAACGGCGTGCTGCTCAATTGCCAGATCCAAGACCGAACCCGCAGAGTGGCCGGCGTCTCAACTGCGTCCTCCGGTAGACATTGGATATGCTCGTCATCGAGTTGTCGCAAGTACTCTCGCCAATTCTTCTTGCGTAGCGCACCAGCCAGTTCGCTGAGAGCAGCGTAGGCGGTCCGGTAACGTTCCACGACCAAACGGATCTGGGCGCGCACCATGCTTGCCAACATGGACAGTCCCGCATCTACTGGTTGACCGCTAACGTCCGGATGGCGGTCTGTGTAGTTGAGTACCTCCAGGTGGTCGCAAAGATCGGCAAGTGCATCGTATGCCTGGGATTTGCGCAAGCAAAACTCGTGTTCGAGAAGCACAACGGGGACGGAAGGGTCATGACAGACCGCGGAAGGGAGAAGGAGAGGGAGGGAGAGAGGGTCGAGGATATCATCGCCGTTGCGACATTCCGTTCGGAAAGACGCGATCGTGTCGGGCATGAAAATCTCCTGGGCCTGACGATAATTGTCGATGCGGCAAAGAAGTTGGCGGTGCTGGCAGCGAAGCTTCTCGTGCTGGATGTTGATGGAGCAAACGCTAGAACTTGAGACGGCCTCACGAAGCTGTCGCCTGTGTGTGCAGTGTCAGCTCGCCTGGTAATCGATGTGCAGTCACCCATGTAAACTTACTGTTGCTCCTCAATATCTAACCCTGCCACAAGAAAATCGCTGGGGCTGTGCCCCGAAAATATCGAAACGTCTTCCTCGGAGGTGGCGGAAGCGTCGAGTTCAGCTAGTTCGCCATAAACGTCGACCACTGTCTTATCTACGGAAGGGATCAATCACGCTAGCTCCGGCAAACGATGCAAGACTTACGACCACGTTTAGGCTTGCCAGGGTCCATGGTTGTCTTGCCATTGGCCTCCCACAATTCCTGCTTCTCCAACCACGCCTGCATGAGCTCGGCGGAATGCGCGCACAAAGAGCTTCATAGACCTCGACATGGAGCTGGTGTTGCCAATCCGCGAACTGAACGCTGTTCGAGAAGAGCTGCCGCTGTCTCACCGATATTAACAGAAAATACAACACAAGTGGCAGGATTGGACGCACGCAACAAGGTGACCTTGGACCATGTCCGGCTCCCTGATATGTCACTCGCAGGATCTATGTCAGGACGAGACTGCAGTCCTGTCCACGCCGGCATGCCCTCTACAACTCCATCACCAGACCTGGGATGCCGTGTGAACGCGTCAGCCAGAGCAGAAACAGCAGCGCTCTACTTACGAGTGGAGTACGAATGTCGGCAGCAAGGAATAATCGCCACACTCTTTTGAGGAGATGAAGGCATGCGCATTGGCCTGGTCATGTACACGAAGATGAATATAGTCCAGGTAAGGGCGCAGGGCACAGTCGTCGGACTCCGAAGGAGATGAACGCAACAGCGAGTCATTCAACCTTAGGGGGATGATGCAAGGCGTGAGAGATGATGTCGCAACACGGATGAACGGCAATAACTTACACCTTCTCAAACCCGTCGTAGTCGGATTGACAGTCCGAAGGATCTAACGCGGTCTTCGATTTCGAGGCGAAGGTCGTGCTGAGGGAGCAGCGGAGTCGGGACAGCCAGCCGCAAACCGTTGGTCATTAGGTCGTGGCTTCCTGTGAGAAGGCTTTTCACAAACGTACCGCTGCTTCCGTACAACGTCAGTGTCTTCGGAAGAATGATCGACTGCATCTGCGCGCGGGGTGCCCGAGCGCTTCAGCATCTTGAGGTGCTGCCAGTCCTTGGCCATTGCCGCGAACGCGGCGGAACGATTCTGTAGCCGTTTCAGTACTCAACATAATAGTAGACTGAAGCAAATCGCTCACGCTCGGAGGGTTTAAGCCCGTGTTGTCAGTCAAACGGAGCAAATTCTCGTAGAAGTCGACCGCGGATATACCCAAATGAGCGGAGAAAAGATGGAACTGATGGAGAAGTCGAAAGGTCGCAGCGGTGTAGGGTTTGTCACATTCTGCGGGAAACCAGCTGTGCCGGAGAAGCTGAATGTGGGGGGCGGGAGCTCCATCGCAACGGCAAAACTCAACATGGACCTCGTGGCTTCCTGTTATGTCTAGCACGACGAACGAGTCCTCAAAGTCCGAGTCCCAGCACGGACACACCTCATCCGGAGGATGACCGAGCTGGAAACGAAGACCCATTGAACTCAGCGTCTCTGGCCGGAATTGTGTGCCGTTCCATCGCTAGTAGTTCACAATGGGGTGTTCGGAACCTTCATTATCAAGCCGATCGTTATGTAGCCAAAACAATAACATACCTTCATGCGGTGGAGGGGAAGGCGAGCGTGGCGTGAGAGACAACATGCTATGCAGTATACACCAGGGTCATCACAATCGTCACAACGAACTCCGAGCTTATCAGGGAGGACATCTGAGCATCCCGCGCACACGCCATCCATAAAGTCGCCACGCCCTTCAAGGCGAAAAAACTCCCAACTGTACTCCTCCGAGCGCGTCACAAACGGCGTGTCAAATCGATCCTGTCAACGTGATACCAGCGTGCATGATGAAGTAAGTATAGATAGTGTCGTGCAGAAGCTGACACTCACTCTGAAGGTTCGCTTGCCAGGAAGGGTCCCCGACAGAGGAGAGTCGAGTTGTCGTAGCAATTCGGTGGTAACATCATACTCTTCTGTGTCAGAGTGTGGCTCCGCCCGTGCTTGTGATAGGCAAAAAGCGACGGTAGGGACAGAGTGTTCGGCGCTAGGAGTCAGCATGGCGAGAAGTGAAGGAGTTGGAGTAAGGTGGCTCGATGGGGGAAAGTCTACTGGTGTGCCACCAGGGAGCTATATTCGACACCGTCAGGGAACACTTGGCACCGTGCACTTTCCCATAGAGCACCTCCAACAGAAGATTCTTGGCTGGTCAAATCGAAAGGAGCAGAACAGTAGGTTAATACGACTCCTTGAAGTGGCGAAGAAGTGCGGCTATCTATAGCGCACGACGACACGTGTTCTGCTCTAGCCGGAACTTGCCAACCAGTTGCAAGTGGAGGAAGAAGAGTACTGTGGTAGTTGGCAGTCGCTGCCAGGTGGTTCCGCTGCTCGAGCCCGTTCCACCAATGACAGGGAGGCGCAGCTCGGCATCGTCTGACCCCCTTTGCAGCGGTCGGTGTGGGGACGAAGAGCCAGGTTTTTGGGGGTCTGGGTATCGGCAATCGGGATTGGTTCCTTCTTCCCACAGTGCCACGTCTTCATTCTACGCGCCAGACAAACATCTCTCTGAGTCTCAGTCTGTCGAACCTGTCTCTGTCGATTTCCTCCTCCGATCGATGCTTCCTTCCCACTGGACACACAGGCTACGATCACATCGTATGCGATGCTAATCTTTCGTGAGTTACCTTGAAATGAGCATTTCCTAACAAGCTTCGAAGCGGATTCGAAGCTGGGAGGATTCGTTCGGGCAAGGATCTCATTTTGATTCAACAGTTCTATTCGGTTCACGCCGCGGCTGGAAGAAGCCGCAGGAAAACCAACCATCGAAGCAACATTTCTTCATGTCGGCGGTGCGCTCCACAACCCCACGATTTCGCGGGCTGTGTCCCGACGCTGGGTCTATCAGGGCTCCGTACTCGTCGACACCGACCACATCATCTACGGTCGCCTCCCCGGCCAGCTCGAATTGCTTCTTGCTGCAGTAGGCCTCTCTGCGCCGCTTGCACGCCGCCATCGCGACATCCAGCTCGAGCAACCCTTCTTCGCCGACTTTGTCCAAAATAGTATACATTTCCCCTCCAGGCAAACCTCATATCAAGGTCGCGTACTTCGACGACCCAGGAAATGCAGAGGATGTTGTGGAGTGGGTCACGGTGAACCTTGAGACGTCCAATCTACATGCTGTTGTGCCCGATTCGGGCCGAACTCTCGTCACATCTTTGAGGTCTCGCATTCACGACTCGGGGAAGGCCGTCCACGCCCGGGATGCCGAAATGGTGAGGCTTCGGGATCTGCTCGTCGACGGCGGTGAGAGCTCCGCTGCTTGTCTCGTCTTGACCCTTTTTCTCATGGTCCATTTAGGCAACGATACGGAGCACGAGGCCGTTTCCCTCGCGCGTTCCGCGGCACTGATTGTACGATCGCTGCACCCTCCGACAGTCGCAGATCCGGAAATGGCAAGGCGGCTACTCATCGGGCACTTGCTGCCATTTCCTCTTCGCTCCTCCGTGTCGCCGGTGACCTCGCCTTCCCGCTCTGAGGATCACTCTTCGCCAGACTCCCACCGCCATCCTCTAGAACGACTTATACCCAATCCGCAAACGCTACCGTTGCTCGTCACGGTTCTTCTCGCTCATTGGCGTACCCAGCCGAATCTCAGCATCCTCGGAGTAAATCGCGTGTTTGGCAAGGTACCTTAACTACCTCTCGTCCCTCGCCGGCGGTCTCGAGCACTTTGCGCCGAGCGCCGACGGTCCCGGGCTTGTCGCGTCCTTTGCAGTTGAACATGTCTAAATCGGGTCTCGCCAAGCAACGCCAGCAGGTCGTCGCCCCAGGCAGGTCGCCGCCCCAGGCATGTCGCCGCTCTCGTCCGTGACGACTGCAACATGTCGCCTTAGTCGGACGGAGGACTCGCCATTTGCAGCCGCTTTTGGAAGGAGTTGTACATCCAGAAAAGCAATATGCCACGCCGCGTCGCGCTCCTCGCTACTGACAATTCTTCCCCACCTGCTCCCCGATATCGCTTCTCGTATCTTGCGCATGCATACTCCCATATCCCGCTCCATGTGCGGTACCCTGATGAATTTTTCTTGTTAGATCTGCGTCCTTGTAGATGTGATTCCCAGAATTATCGTTGACCAAGCAACCGGTAGCTGCGACGCCAGATTCGCAAGTTGCAATCAATATTTACCACGGCACATACTCACATCAGCGAGCAGAAGATGTTGTCGGATCCATGCACCCCTGAATCCGTCCGGAGGACACGTGATCCACGGGCGCAACATTCACGAATCGTCAAGATAAATGCGATGGCCCAATTGACGAACCGTAACCGCCCTCACCTCGCCTTGTTCCCCACAACCCTCGCCAGACGTGTCTTTTGCTGTGCCTTCGCTTACTCGTTTGTTTTCGCCATGTCCTCCACCGAAGGTCGATTGTTTTTAGCGGGGACGCCATCCGAGCGGTTCGAGCGCCGTCTCCGGACCCGTCTGGACGCAGTGGAGGACGCCGTCCAGGATGTTTACGATTATGCGCGGCGCAGGGCCCAACGTCTCTCAGACGCGCTGGGGCAAGATCCTGAGTACTACTTGGGCGTTATGTTCGACTGGGGAGCCTTTCTCCATCCAATGCCAAAGGATACCGAGAGCGACCTCCCGGGATCTCTGGACGGTGGGCTGGGTAAGTCTTTACCAGAGGTACTTTGTATCAGCTAAAAAAACTTGTTTGTAGACACCAAGTTGGATATCGGCGAGAAAGTTGTGCTTCGGCAAGAGTTCGTCCAAGAGTTCAACACCCTCACGAGCGACCACCGGCGGATTTTGTCCAACTTTCTGCAGGATCACGACGCCCGGCGCACCCTAGCCATCTGAAGTCTCCCTTGCGATCGCGCTGACGATGTCAACGTTACGTTTGATACCATCAAGGCCTTGGTACGTTGCAATAAACGTTTCCACCTTTGTTTTCTCAACAAAAATACAGTTCTTGCTTTTGAAGTGTCGTTGTGGCGTCGATGGCTTTGTCTGTCTTGTGATGAACGATCGCCCGTGCAGCTTCCGCCCCGAATGGTTTTTTTCCGATCCCGATCTCAATACTCATCTCTCGGTGTTGTCGATATGTGGGATGCGGATAGCATTAGCTACCACGTCGAGACGTTCAGCAGGTCAGGGAGTGAGTACATACATGTTGCTGTTGGTGCTTCGCGCTGACGTCTGCCATTGTCTCAGGGCCCCAGATGTACGCGACATGGATGAGGAAAACAATTGAAGACAAAATCAATATGCTTTTAGGTGAGTGAATAATTTGGACCTCCTCGTTAATCTCCAAGCTGAACTCTTCCAGTGCAGGTCACCGGCCGGAGAAACGTCACAGTGGATTACGAGAACTACGAGAAGGCCGTCCTCATCGACCTGGGCGTCGAATTGGTCGGATGGACGCATGAGACGTTTGCTCGCCCTTCCACGCTTCCCCTCGACATTATGCCTCTCGAGAAGCTTCTTCGCGCCGTGAACACCGGAGCGTGCTTTTTCCGGCGCAGGACTAAGGCCGAGTGCGCCGACCATCTTCGCGATTACATGCAACGTATGGGGGCGGGGTCTCCGACTGCACAAGGTTGAGGTACCAGTTTAGGAATAGTGCATGATGAGCGGGGAGGGTGGGAATCGACCGGCGTCGGAGGAAAGGCACTGGGGTCTCGTGGGCTGTGTCGATTAGTTGGTGAAATTATAGACTGGATGCTCGGTTTCCAACAGACTGTCTATTTCTTGCATGTGCTTGACTTAACGTCTCCCTTGGATTACAGTATCTCACTACCCACAAGATCTAACACCCTCGCCGGAGACAGGCCTGAAGGACAACGCCCTCGGGCGCGAGTTGGTTTCAGGCACGGGGATGTGTTGAAACAAATGTGGTGTCAGCATACAACGTACATTGTTCAGTAGTGGAACACCCGAACGGGCGAGCCCAATGGAGTTTAAGTCTTACGTGCATTCTGCACAATACTTGGCAGCGTGCGTGGAACTATGAGGGTCGCGACCTTCCCTGCCCCGGGTCATGGAAGCCGGTGAGCGAGCAGCGCGCCACGCTCGGCCCCCAGACAACGACATAACCAAGGCGTCGAAGGTTGGGTCACACGAGTTCCGAAGTCCAACTGAACTGCATCTAGACTTGGAGTCCGGATCCTGCGATGAGTCAGCCTAGTACGTTCAGAGCCCGGGGCGACATGACACCTATACATTGATTGCTGCTTGCCCGATCGCTAAGATATAGATCGAGATAGGTTCCCCAGAGCGCGTCTGGAATGAAGCTTAAAGGGTGCCGAAGCGAGATGAAATGTGGAGGCGTGGGGCTGCCGCCGCCTCCAAGAGAACCTCGCGCGTCCGAAGGAGCAGGGAATAACTACTTGTGTGAACCGCCGGATCACGGCTCACGTATTTGCACTCTGAATCTATGTAACGTGCAACGTTCTGAGTGATCAGATCAGGCGTGCTGAGCTGGGTCGAATATTCTTGGCGAACGGATGAGAAGGCTCGTGCGTTGGCGCGGACTGCGAGGTAGCACTGATGACGGTCGCTTGAAGCTTGAAGGTCGATGAACCAAGGCTGAGTCGCCGCTGTTACTGGCGGACATGCCTGAAGCTGAAACCAGTAGCAGTGCTAAGACTGGATCTCTCGGTACAAGCGTGAGTTCGAATCTCTGTACGAGTCTGGATCTTGTCAGGCAGGTCACCATACATCCGCTACTCGACGCATCTACATCGTGATACTCTCATTACGTCAAACAATCTTAGGGTGCTTGGAGTACTCGGAATCCCCACGTTCCGATTCTTGCTCAGACGAGTGCTCGTCCCCAATGTCACCCAGGAATGTGCCGCCCCGTCGGCATACCTTGATATAGCCGACAGCAGGCAACGTGGACGGAGGGAGAGGTCTGAGAGGACGATGACGGTGAGGGATCGAAGGAGGGGAGGAGCACAGAGACGAGTCCTTGTTGGCTCTTCTCACTCTTGTATGCGGGGCAGGGAGGTCCGTCTTTGTGCGGGAAGTACTACATACCTGAGACACTTATAGCCCCCTCCTCTTCGTAATCTGCTTTCTCGCCGTCGCGCTCCCTTTACCCTGCCAAATCGGACCGCCTAAAGGTAGCGCTAAAGTAGTGAGAGGGAGATACCCAAGAGATACCAGCGGAGAACAGCAGAGAAAAGGCCGTGAGAGGGAAGAGAGAAAAGCGCGAGGCAGGTAGAGAGTGGACAAGTCACAAGCCTAGACGCGAAACGAGCTTAGGCCCCAGTCGACCCCCTGCGATCAACCCAGAGTGGCTGCGGCTGGCAAACACCAGGCTGCCAGAGAAAGGCGCGACGGGAGACAGAAGCCTGAGCGTGGATTGTGTCGCTTCGCTTCACCTCCCTTGCAATTGTGGCGAAAGTGTGGGAACATTCGGCGGCCAAAGTGACCGAGTGCCGATCAGCATAGCAAATGCCAAATATTACTGCAGATGTTCAACACGTCATCGCGTCATCGTCCGCTCTCCTCTTCCCATGCAGCTCTGGATCTCTCCTCCATCATGATATAGTTCCTGTCTGGCACGCGGGGCTCAGATATTCTACAGCGCGCGTATATCTAAAAAAACAGGTGCACTCAAACCTTTTTATTATCTTTGTGGATAGCCTCCACCCCACCTGCGGCAGCCCTCCCAAGATGACCTACAAAACTCGTCGGCCGCCCATTTCAGGATAGGAAGTGAAGGTAAGTTCTCATTGATTCTTTTACCCCCTACTGATGTCATCGCACATAGCCGAAGTTAGCCACAGTCTTCTGAGTTGTGTTTGATTTATAGATTTTAAGCTTGACAATTCAGCGACTAATCCTGCAGCGCCGGCGAACCGTCAGACGTCATGTCCTACCTCGCTCTTATTACTGTTTCCAGTTCACCACCTGTACCAATCTTCGCGCTTGATTTACCCAGTCCCGCATGCGCCGTCGACTCACACATATAGGATCCCATCTCCTCCATGCCCGTTGCAGCAAGACGAATTCCTTGGGTACTCGCTGCAAGACCCTCGTACCCCTCGCCAATACGCTTCGGTTCACCCGGAGCAGAGGATTCTTTTTCTACTGCGATGCACACCAAAGGGAGATCTTGGCCGAAACAGCCATGCTTACCACTCCTTTCCGAGGTGAAGCACTACTGTTGTCTCCGTTGCGCGATCGCTTCTAACTACTCATTAACTTTCATCCCCGGAAATTTGCAACTGCGCACGCAAGTCGTCCTCTGGCATCTCATGCGCAGCTCAAAGGCCAAGTCCGACGGACCGGCCTACATATACGCCCTGAAACACATAGGTAAGTCCGTTCGCGGGCTTCAGGTTTAGTTGCGCGACTTGATCGTTGTCAGACAACGCCCACCTCGACCGTGTATGTATCAAACTCGGTCGAACTACTGATATCGCGCGCCGGCTCTCAGAGCACCAACGGCGCCGCCCATCCTCACGTCATGTCTTGCTCGGCCGCACCGGCCTTGTCCCCTATTGTGACCGGATCGAGCGCCTCGTCCACGTCGAGCTCGCGGACCGGAGCCCTACCCCGCCGGCCAAACTGCACCGTGCACACAGTGCAACAACCTTTCCCTCTCTTACACTGCCATAGGTAACTCCGTGCATACGGATATCTTTATATTCCACGGTCGGAATTACGCTCGCTGATCGTGCGCCTATAGTGGAGAGATTGGCGCACTTCGCCTCTTTTCATCTCGCCTAAGTTTGCTTCCAAAGCGTGCTGTACCTACTGTCCTACAATGTGATACATATCCGTAGTAAGCCTTAGCCATTTTCTCGCCACCATATCGAATTGGCCTGCTGCCCGCTGTAGTGCCCCATACCCTCAGTCCGATTTAACGACCTATAAATGGATTTATCCATTCATTCAACGATTCGCGAACCACTCGACTGCCATCCGTCGATCCCGCTGCGGCTGTTCGTGCCCTTGGATCTTGCAATCCTGGTATCTGGAGACTGGCTCGAACGGCGTCGGGCGGCGATTGGCGCTGGAAGCACAGCCCTTGTGGCGCGAGGGCCTGGGAAGGAAGAAGGCCAAGGCACGGTCTTTGACGAAGGCTCGAAGCGTCACACACCTTCGACGACCCGGACGACGAGCCAGATGATGTCGAGGAAGAACTACATGAGAGAGAGGTACGTCGAGAGTACGTGTCCTCAGAGGAGGCGGGGCTGACTCCAACATCCAATGGGACACGTTTGCCCGGACGGCTTTGAGTAAAATGGGCATGGAAGACGTCAGCGTCAGCGATTGTGATACCACCAAAATGTCAATGTGAGAGAACAGGAAAGAACTCACATTGTCTTAGCGCCTGGCTGGCCTTGACCCGAAAGTTTCTCGATGGTGGGTGTTTGGCACGTTGATGGTGATTGTAGTGTCGTTTGTTGCGGCGAGCGCTGTTGGTGCCGGTATTGATAGAAGTTGCGTCGCCATCTCCGCGAGTCTTCTTCTTTCTTTTCGCCGTGGAGGGTCGCATCAACCAGCGCACATCCTCCAGCGAACTTAATTCGAGGAAGCCACAGCGACTCCGTCGCTGACCGCGCTTGTACGCCCCAGCCTCCGACTCGATCTCGGCGAGTTTGAGTTTGGTACTGGCCTTCGAGCACCACCAGAACATCACTGATTCCCAGGGTAATTAGCCTGCCGTACCGGTGTTGTTAGGCAGGCTAATAAGCCCGGACTCGAGCTTTCCCGCACACTGCCAGTATCACTAGAAATAACTCCTGCCCACCTACTCTAAGGGGCAATAAGTCAACGCCCCTGCCAGAGTCCTTTGGCGGAGATAACGCGGAAGCGCGCCGACTGATAACAGATATCTCGAGCGCGCCATCAGTCTCCCGTCGGCAAGACATCTGTCCCGCCCGATCGCGCGCTCTTCCCTTGCCGACGACTCCCACAGATCCGTGCTCGCTGTCGGCCCCGATGAGCACGCCCCCCCCCTCCTCCTCCTCCCTTGGCCATTTGGGCTCGGGTCTTTTCGCCTGTACTTATGTTGTAAATGCCAATATATTTGTCCTATGAACTTAGGTGTGCAGTGCTCACATAGTACTATACCTCCCAGTGCCCAGTGCACCATGCCGCTGGGCGCCGCACCGGCGGGCGTTGAGTAGAGATCACCGCGCCATCAATCCGCACGCGCATGCTCCGAGGCGCCGCCGACTTCCCAATAAGGCAGGTACCGCTGTGGGCAGCATACAGGGGTCCTCGCTCTTGTCATAGCTCAGCCACCAATGGCCTGATTTTCATGAATCGAATTGTATGCTGTTCGTCTACTTTGGGTGCTTCTGACGCCATACATATCATAATATTTGGTGCAGTACCAATATTTGTACAGTAGGTACATGGTGGCTACAAAGAGCAGGGCATGTACAAGGCATTCCTTGGTTGAATAATTCAAGAAGTATCGCGCTTCGATCGCATTTACAATGTGAGTAAAACGCGGCCTCTTTCAAGGGATTCGGTCCAGCCGCTCTGAGATCCACCTTCTTCTCCTCCTGAGGGTGGAGGGCGGCATCTGGATCTCGGATTGGTTGGGCAGATCGCTCCATTCTTTTTGCATAATTTGCAAACATTCTTTCATAGCTAGGAGACATAACATTTCAGTCCAGCAGACCGAAGTTTCATATTCTGGCATGGCAATATCCATTTCCTACTATCTTTACAATTCCTCATCAATATCTCTCCTAATAATCTCTCAAATCACATCATTCCTTTTGTAAACGGAGCACATATTTGTACTGAATCTCTAGTAATATCTGTACATGTTATCGGACGAAGCGATCCTAGGGTGTTTACTTATCAGTACCTGTATACTGTGTGATCAGCTGTATTCAATCTAGTGTTAGGATAAGAAATAGCACACCTCGGTCGCAAAGGGGCCTGTAAGTGCTACAAGGTGCAAAAGGAATCAAGGGAAAAGGAGGAAATCTGAGGGAGATATGGAGAAATCATTGTTGAACCCACCTTATGGTTATGCATGTGCAGTCAATATTGGTGTCCGAAGCGTCTTAATCCCGGTTGTATGGTGCACCATCCAGATCCCCAGGCCATATCTTGGGTAATACCCACCAAATTTCATGATGTTGGGACCGCTTAAAAGCAGCGTTATCCTGCTTTTCAGTTGTACTAATTATAATCTATAGATCATGCATGCTGAAAAGGAAATCCTGTGGTTGTCTGATACAGAGGGTGAGGAGGAGACATACCATATTTTGCAATTGTAGGGCCTCCAAATAATATATCGACCATAGCTATAGATAGCTATGTGGGAGAACGTGCTGAAATGAGACACGGCGCCCAGACTGATGAGATATTTGGATAGATATATCATGGGGTGCAAGGGGGTGGTATCAGCTATACAGAGCAGGAAACACGTGTGCTACTGGCAGAAGTATGCTCTTCCCGGCCTACTAGAAACTCCATACACATTATGCAAAAAGAATGGAGACGATCTGCCCAACCAATCCCGAGATCCAGATGCCCGCCTCCACCCTCAGGAGGAGAAGAAGGTGGATCTCCAGAACGGCTGGACCGAATCCCTTGAAAGAGGCCGCGTTTTACTCACATTGTAAATGCGATCGAAACGCGATACTTCTTGAATTATTCAACCAAGGAATGCCTTGTACATGCCCTGCTCTTTGTAGCCACCATGTACCTACTGTACAAATATTGGTACTGCACCAAATATTATGATATGTATGGCGTCAGAAGCACCCAAAGTAGACGAACAGCATACAATTCGATTCATGAAAATCAGGCCATTGGTGGCTGAGCTATGACAAGAGCGAGGACCCTGTATGCTGCCCACAGCGGTACCTGCCTTATTGGGAAGTCGGCGGCGCTCGGAGCATGCCGCGGCACGGATTGATGGCGCGGTGATCTCTACTCAACGCCCGCCTGGTGCGAGCGCCAGCGGCATGGTGCACTGGGCACTGGGAGGTATAGTACTATGTGAGCACTGCACACCTAAGTTCATAGGACAAATATATTGGCATTTACAACATAAGTACAGACGAAAGACCCGAGCCCAAATGGCCAAGGGGAGGGGAGGGGGAGGGGGAGGGAGCGTGCTCATCGCCGCCGACAGCGAGCACGGATCTGTGGGAGTCGCCGGCAAGGGAAGAGCGCGGTTGGGCGGGACAGATGTCTTGCCGACGGAGACTGATGGCGCGCCGAGATATCTGTTATCAGTCGAGCGCGCTCGCGCTATCTCCCGCCAAAGGACTCTGGCAGGACGCGACTTATTGCCCCTTAGAGTAGGTGGGCAGGAGTTATTGCTAGTGATACTGGCAGTGTGCGGGAAAGCTCGAGTCCGGGCTTATTAGCCTGCCTAACAACACCGGTACGGCAGGCTAATTACCCTGGGAATCAGTGATGTTCTGGTGTCGAGCACCTGCTCTGAGCAGTGTCAGTCCTATTTGGGATGGCAACATACCAGTGGCATGTGGGCAGCACTATTCGGTAATAATTGGTTACATTCAGGTTACATTCAACTTATCTGATTTCTTGACCATAGCAGGAGCCTCATACATGGTGGCATCCGGAATGTCGAGATCGCCCTGTCCACCTCCGTACTTAGCATCGGCCTTCTTCTCGGTCTTAATACTACGCCTCGTTCGACGGCCGTTTCCCCCCTGTTGGTGCGTTGGGAGGCTCCGAGCAAAGGCTCAGACGTGCAGCGCGCCGCGTGCTCGCCATTACCACATCGAGTGTCAAAGGACGACGAGGAAGACGAGGAGAGAGCGTGGATTTTGAACTTGGAAATTTCCGGAGTTTGGCGCACGGGCAACGGCGAATCTTTTAAAGTGCCCCAAAATTAAGCGCTAACGCCATTCCTCAGTCGACCGTCAAGGGCCGTTTCTGGTTCTACCTGCCCCCGCTGCCCCCGCTGCCACCCCTGCCACCCCTGCCATCCCTGCCTTATTGTCTACAACACAGCTCGTCCTCCAACCCCATCGAACATGTCTTCACCGCCCAACCCGCCAGCTCTACCTCCGACCACAACCAGGTCCGACTCGGTGCCCAGGGATGGGCCAGAAGTCAGTCTTCCTCGCTGATCCTTCCTGTCGACAGGTCTTGTGTCTTACTAACATGGCGTACGCGGTCGCAGCTCGTGACCAGCCCGTCCTCATTTTCCTTGAGGCTGTTCAAGAATGGCGGTGAGGTGATGGTGAAGAACGAAGAGAACAAAGTCATTGTCGGCGGCAATGCCGCCGCGCTTCGCCATGCTCGACATCACCCTCACGTCGTCGCCTTCCTCTATCCCGAGGAAACGGGCGCAAATTCTCACCTCGAGTACCGGGATATCAACTCCTTTAGCCTCACCTGCACGGCCGTTTATCCTAGCTCAATGTCGGAGATGTATCGGAGTGTCCCTCACCTGCCTAACCTGTGGGGTATTTTGGTAGACGGAAAGGGAACGCTAAAATATCAGCAAATTTCAACCATCACAATAGATCCTACGCTATTTCTCTAGTGCGTGGTCCGCCCGCCGTGACTCTCGATGATTCTCACTCATCTTCCACAGTTTTCTCAACATTTATTACGGCGAGCCCGGTGTCAGCGTTGACGGCAAGGAAGACGCCAGCTATAAGTTACGTCGATTCTTCTTCGTCTGTTCTCGTGTGCACGAAATGCGGGCTTCCACCCGAATGTTGCCCCCGGCAACCTTGGCTTTCCTCCAGCAGCGTCTTCCACCCGCCGCGACTTCCTGTTCCCGCGCTGGAGAGGATCAGTTGGGTAGAGGCGGATCCTAAACACCCGACAATCTCCTTACGCCATCACCGATCGTTATCGAGCTTCAAGGCCTTTCGATCCACTGGTCTTCGCGGTTGATATGGAGATCCATGATACTCGACGCCTCAGCTCCGCGCTGATCGAGGAGATGTTCTACGCTCGCATCCGAGGCCTTGTGGTCCGCTATCTCGCAAACTTCCCCGGCCTCTATGCTCAATGTCTCGCGCCTGCCACGCCACGGTTCGCCAACCAGCTTAGCCGCCAGATCCTGGACAACCTCCATTACGAGGTCCTAAGCGCGTTGTCCACGCCTCCTTTCATAATATTTTGACTAACATAAGTCAGCAGAGTCTGGCGCCCTGGTGATGGCGGACGACATCCTCTCCCTAGTCGAACGCTGCCGCACTCGCAACGGGAGTGGTCGACGCTCAATCACAAAGAAAACATCACAATTGATGTCATTACGCCCAGAGGCCGCGCCGCCGCCGCTAACCCCGGAGCACAAGGCCGCAGGCGGCAAGTGTTCTGTTATGTCCGCCATATCCGTGGAGTCGTCAAGGAGCTTCGCGCTGACTTACCGCACTAATATGGCGATGGCGTACATTCCGGAGAAGCACGCTGTGCTATACATTCTGGGCCCTCTTCTTCAAAAGAGGAACTGCCAGGACATCATCCTCCATCTCGATTCCGTCGCGCTATCCTCTTCCCCAACGACCACGCATATGTGTCAGTACTGGCGCCATCTCCGTCACCTGGACCTCCGTTTCACGGTCCTCCACACCCATATTACCGACATGATCACCGTGCCCACGGTGCAGCTACTCACAACCTCTTGCCTTAACCTCGAGTACCTGCATCTTCCAGAGCTCAGTGTTTTGGGCTTCAGAAACGACGTTACCCCGACTCACACTTACGGCCTGGTAACATTGACCTCCTCTGTCCTCTATTCCAATGACGAGGAGGCCAATGACGTCGCTGCGGCGCTGTTGGATGCCTACCCCACCTTGACCAATGTTAGAACGGAGCACAGTGCTCCTGGCTGGAACCCCATCTCCGAAGCACTGCATGCTCATCTGTACCAGCCCATACCCGCCAGGCGTCAGGGTGGTCCAGTCGTCGCTCGCGACCACCAGGTCTACTTGGTCAGGGAGGTAAGTTGATGCACTTTTATATTTTCTAGATGTATCGCTAACAACGTTTAAGCTGTCATTGCTGTAGACTGATGGGTGTGGCTAGTAACATCGGCTGTCGTGGTTGGGTTTCAATCCTCTTTCTTGACTGTCGTCTCACGATACGCAAGCGCCCGCGGTGCGCGGCGACCAGTCACCGCCCCACCAGAGTCATCCCCTTCTGTACAAATTTGGTTGTGGTGTAACACTCGACCAATAATTTCATCATCTGGATCCACACACGCCTCAAGTCCGCCGCGCCGCCCACCATGTGCTCGCCCTCGCCGCGCGCCGGGCGCCACTATGTGCGAAAGCGCGCCGCCCGAGCGTCCATGCGGGATGCGGGCCAGAAGCCCTGCGCCATGTCTAGCGCTGCGGATCGTGCACGGCCGGGTCAGCGAGGGACGGTGGGGGAACTCAGCAGGGGGGAGAGTGTGAGGGGACACGCACCGAGGGAGCGCTGCCCGGAGGGGCGTGAACGTGTAGTTGTAGACATGGCAGAAGTACTCCGTGTCCGTCGCGAGCTGCTGGCAGAGCGTCGCGAGCGTTGCCAGGAGACGGGTGGATTGCGGCATGGCAGATAACATCAATGCCGATCAGGAATAGGACGCGATCGGGAACGTGAGAGGCGAGGTGGGATTGGGAAGCATATATGCATGTTAGATTGGACGGACGAGTCCTCGTACTGACCATGCTGCGATTGGGGTTAGACGGATCCGGGTGGTCGCCTGAGGGTGGCCGCGGAGGAGGGCTAGGACAGGGAGCGTCGCGAACAATGAAGATCTGGAGCCGGTGGCACGGGTCTTGTTGTTGCGGAAGGTGGAGGGATCTTATATGAGGGCAGGTAAAGGGAGGTAAGTGGTGTCGGGCGTCGTCGTCGTTGTCCGAGTCCACGTCTGTGTGCTCTGTGCTGAGAGGTCTAGGAGGTATCCGTAGTTCTCACCAGGACGAGGCACAGTTCAGCATTGAGGCGGGCTCGTGAGCGTGATGAGTTTCGACACAGCATGCTGCCGAGTGATGCGCACATGTCCTGTGCCAGTAGTCATGGTGGAAGTCGGCTCGGGCTTGACCTGTTTAGGCGGATGCATCCCCGCCGAGGCACCGTCACCTGTCACCTGGAAAGGATATACGAGTGCCAGTTTCAAATGGATACTAAAATGTAGTAGCAATAGTACGCACCACTATCTCGACGCTTCCGCTGGATCATTCCCCGAGGAAGTGTGTCGAGAATCTGTATCTCCGGAGACTCACGCTTAACCACAGTCCCTGAAGAAATGACCGCTTCAATTGCTGGTCTGACTGAGGTCGCTCGCTGTTTGCCCTTTGCAGCAGATTTGGTGATAGGGAGTTGCTCGTTCGCTGTCCAAGGATATTTCGATGACCTCGGATGCACCAGCACCGCAGTGAGCGCCGACCACTGGTGGAGGTCGATGCGACGCGTGGGCGACGGAGAATTCGATTGCCGGAGTGGAGGTGGGCTGGGTGGCGGACCCAAACCTGAGATGTCTGACCATGCACCGAGTTGGTTGCCCGGATGAAGGTGAGCTAGGTGATGGAGCATTGAACTCGATTGCTGGGAACGGGGATAGCTCGCCTGTTACAGATAAATGTTAGAAACAAATTATAGTGAGGCCCTGGAGTTGGAACAGAACTTACGAGCACTCTCATAAGAAAGTTCGGGCTCACTCAGGCTCTCGTCGACAGTCTCCGGTACCGAGGATATGCGAGGTAGAATTGAAGTGGACCGTGAATGGCCGCGCCCGAGTCGTGAAGGTGTATATGGGGTCACAGATCGTGTGGTGGGTGTCGCATGAGTAGCGACAGGTCGGCTCGAGGGTGTTCGTGGGTGGTGGGGAGTTTGTGGAGTCGACGCTGACTGTGTGCGGTGTGCCAACCACAATGCAAATGAGTCTGGGTTAACCCAGTGTCGAGCATTATCCACATGCGCGATATAACGTGCAGGGGAGTGCTGAAGTGTCTATGTTCTGTATGAGTGATTTTACATCCCGATAGTCAAGACTAATACTACGCACCTTGTCGCGATACTCGAGCAGCTCTGCTGGACTAACTGTCTCGTATAGTCGGTCCAAAATGGCCTTTTCACCTTCTATAAACTCATTCAATGCCATGATTGCGGCAATGACTCGAAGATGGTCTTGCACCGGGTATCGAAGCGTGCAGGCGTGGAGGGGAGACCGAGAAATGGCGAAGATAGTGGTTGGAGGTCAAGTGTTGGGGTGGATGGAGAAAATACATCTTCATTTGAGTCCTACTATACAGTGTACCAAAAAGGAATGAGGGAAGTCGTCGTCACCTATTGTCGCCACAGCGTGGTCAAAGGAAAGGTTTGGACGCGCCGGAGACGCATCGCGCGAGGGTTGTGACTGGTCGCGTGCAGGAGTGTCACGCGTTACATGGCTGTGGCCCACGGGACGCCTGCCGCCCCGCCAACACCGGACCACGCCCTGAGAGGCAAAGTAGTAAGACTCGGTTGGTTTACCCGAGTCTTACTCTTCCTACTCGTGATATACTCCTTTAGATTTAGAATTGAGTACGGCTATTGGAGGCATTTGTCGTGCGCCTGGCATTGATTGATGGAGAGGTGATGGCACGTCAGCAAACATTGATGAGTTTCCGGTCACAACCATAGATATCCAGTGAATAAGCTCATTCAAGTGCCTCCAAGTCCGATCGAGGTGTTCAGTAGAAATAAGTCCTGAAAAGTACCGGAGGGATTCGTGATGTGCGCGCCGAACGATGGCCTCGTTCGGTGTACTTAAGTGTCGAGACGTCAGGCCGCTGTGCAGTCAATCATCCCGATCACGCACTTGCTGGCTGTGCATACGCCGCTGTCTAGGACATTTCTATAGGTAATTGATGGTACATATCTTGGTTACGCTACGCCGGACCCTTCCGTCCAGTCGCCAAGTGCCACCTGCGTGACCTACCATACGGTTGCCGCCATTACCGCTTCGTCAAATCACCTCGTCGCACTCATCCCCGCCGCACTCGTACTCACAGCTCACCTGGCGTGTTCCCGACGGTCTCCATCACTTCTCGAACACCTGCACCTTGTCTCCGACGTGGTGGCGGTCTTGTTCTATGACCTGCTTCAGGTACTTGGGGAAGTCCGCAGCTCCTGCTGGGGTCGGCGTCAGACGCGGTGTTTCGCCGCCGCAACTCTTGAAGTGTCGCTCGATCGTAAGGCACCCCTCGTGGTCCTCGTTGCGCGCTGACCCGGGCGATGCGCGCTCTTCGGGCGTACTCACCATGCGCACACGCTGTCGGACGGCTGGATGCCGAGGTCATCGCCGCTGAAGTGCTCCCAACCCATGCTGTCCGCCTCCATGCATTCCGCGGTGGAACCACCTCCGCAGCTTTGCACCACCGCATCTCGCCGCGATGCGGGCGACTCGCGGAGCCGGCAGTTTGCCTTGCAGACGACGCCCGGGCCTGTCACGCCCATTAGTTCTCCTCGCCGCCATATCCTCCGCGCAATCACTTACCTTCGCCGCACTACATAAACACCGCTCCCACTGCCGCTGCTCGACTTCAAGGTCGGTCCGCGTAGGGCTGACCGGGTAGAGTGTCTTGAATGTCGCCGAGGCCGCGCTCAGCTTTGGCGACATCGACCACGCCTTCGATCCGCGCCTCCCAGACGCACGCGATCGCCTTCATCGCCTTCACGCACTCCTGCTTCCTCCGACCGACAACAGCAGCTTCGCCGCTGCCTTGCCCTGGAAGTTGAAGGGCCCCGCCTCCGTGATGTTGTGCCCGTGCAGGTAGACGCGCACTTGTATATGAACTGTGAACGCTGCTAGTCGGTAATCTGGGGTTCCGCCTCGACGAAGTCGCCAGCTTACCTTGTTGTGCAGCGGTGCCACGCGATCTCCTGAATCTCCTCAGCTCCATCGCGCCGGGTCGCCTTCCCTGACATCGCGCGGGTACTTATCCTCTAGAATCGCCCAGATGCTGTTGGCACGCCAGTAAGGATGCGACACCGCCGCGATCGCGACACTCTACTCACAATGTCCCGCAATCAGCTGCTTGTGGTCCTCGCCGCCCCAACTGTGCAGAGGAGTCAGTAGGCTTCGCAGAGGGCCCGCGGATGACTTACCGTTCCTTCAACGCATCTTTCGCCCGCCTCCATGTCTTGTCGGGTCGCGCCCACACTCCGCTCGGCGCCCGCGACGGCGAATTTCTGCGCTTGCTGCCGCATCGATGTCGCCTTGTTTGCTGGTGGTCTTCGCCGCGCTTCACGCCGCTTGTCGATGGTGTCAGCACAGGGGTTTGTCTGGCGCGCCGTGTTACCTCTGTCGACGCTCGACGCCGCCCCGACTGCGCCCCGCCATTTCGCTGGCCTCGCCCATTTCGCTGGCCTCGCCCATTTCGCTGGCCTCGCTCGCACCCTCCTGCATGTCGCGCCCCGCCTGCCGAACAGGCTTCCTCATCCATGTCCGGCGCGCTGGCCACCCAATATCTCTCCACATGCGCCAAGTCTCTCGCACCATGTCCCAACTGTGTGTTGCCGTTTCTCGCCCGCCGCTGCGCGCGATCCCGCCATCTTTCCATATCCAAAGGAAGCCCTCACGAACTGTCAATAGACCTCCCTCGTGAGCCCAGCCTGTTCGCCTCTGCGCTTCCTCGTCGACGCCGTGTCCCGCCTCCTCTCGAGCCTGCCTTTGGTCTTCTTTTCGCCTTGGCGCCCCTGCCCCTGGGCGCGCTGAAAGAAACTTACTACGTAATTATGATGCTCGTGCCCGTTCGTTTTGCCTTCAGTGGCTCTGCTCCTCGGCCTCCCGATGCTCCTGCGGGTGGGGGTTGCTTGCGCTGGTCGGGTCTTCGCGTTGTTCGCAGCGGGTTTACAGTTGCTCGGTGGCTTGCGAGTGTGAATAGGGTGAGGAAAGGGGGCTGAGTTGAGGGAGAGGGTGAAGATCCAAGTCCGGCAGCGCATGTGGCTTGAGCGTTTATCTTTGCAATCTTATCTGATAACAAGACGGCGTAGAATTACTATCGCCAATCCTTCAAGACAAATCCTTCAAGAAACTGTTCGTTCCGGAAATTATAAGCGTACAGTATGGCTACATAGCAGACAAAATAGCATACGAGGCTCAACACGACCCAGGCGCGAGCGAGCATTCATAGGTCGTGGATTTCAAGAAGACCTCCACTGAAGAACAAAGCAAACACGTCGCACGGGCCTGGCTCACTCCTCCTCAAAACTAGAAGAGGGAATGAGGGAATGATGAAGTGTGGCACTGCATCAAGGTATGCAAGCGGGCGAACTCTTGAGCAAGGTCGTCATACTTGTTAGCAGCCATCTGTACTTATACTTCCGCGGTGCTACCTTTCTCCTCCCGCACTCGGACTCCCTCGGACTCCTGGTGTGTAGGGAGACCTTGAGGTCCATCGCGTCGCCCGCGTTCTGCTTGTCGCCGAGGGACCAACTGAGGGACCAACATAGCACGAGGGACACGACGGAGGGCACCGTCGCGGCGACGGCGACGATCATCAGCTTCATCACGTCCCCGTACGCTGTGAACCACACATGATGCATGAGCTTTGGCCAAGGCCCAGAGATGGATGAGGATGGGGGGACGCACCAGCGATGACCCCATCACGCACGGGGTCGCCGAAGGGGAAGGCCATGATGGAGCCGAACAGCGCATTGCGCGTGGTCTGGTTGACGTTCTGGAGGTGCTCTGCAAGCTTCACAGGCATCTCGCTCGTCCAGATCCCACACGCTGTATCATGCCATGTCGTTAGCCGATTCCGATTCCTACTCGTGGAATTGAATAAACGACGACACTCACCAACAGCGCTGCCAACGGCACAACAAACCCGCTGTACTCACCACCCAGGAATCAGTCACTGCCGTAGGTAGGGGAGAGAGGGAAGAGCGAAGGGAGGGTGGGGGGCGGCTTCAATGGTAACTTGGGTGGAGCGAGGCTTGGGTGGGGCTTGGGTGGAGCGTGGCGCATCGAGCTCGTCGACCTGGAGTTCGGAAGACAGCCCTGGAGGCGAGAAGAGTGTAGTGACGAGAGGCAGGAGAGGGAGCAGGGTCGTAGTCGTCGAGGTCATCGAGGCAGCCGCTCAAGACAGCGACAAAGGAACAAGGGAAAGGCCATCCAGGAGCCAATGCCATATTCGGTGCTGATGTCAGCTGCTTGACACCGTGCTGCACGAAAACGTGGTCACTTGTTATTCTTCCGAAACAATGACCTCGATAAGCGACTATAGCGAACACCACTCGGCACGATTCGCAGTCAGGCCGCCTGCTGTGGTTGGAAAGGATATGCAGTGTACCAATGAAGGTAAATTGTTGCTGCTAGCTATCAACGGAGCGCATCCTCATCACACCGTTCAAATCCAGCAGCGAGGATTCAGAGTCGCGTCGCCAGCTCGAGGCGTACGTGCTTGCATTCTTGACCAAAGATATGCTGTTTCATGTAAGTCATCTTTCATTTGCTCAATGTGTTGCTACATGCGTCGAACGCCCATACACAGGTTCGCTGGGCGCACAACCTAGCTGGTTTGCCGAGAGCAGACACCGCAGACGTTGTCAACGATTGGCGCAGTTTCCTCTCTGTTGTCTGCAACCGCCTCAATTCTCTGTCGCCTCTCAGGCTGAACAATCAGCATATCTCTTCATAAAAATAGCAACTGCTCTCCTGACTCGGCGATACACGCTGAGTGAGGTGTACCACATCGCCGTGAGTCGTAGTCCAGCATCTGATTCTGAATCGGCAGCTGATATGGGAGGCACTCTTCTCTGCGCACAACAGGGCTTGCGCTGAATCTGAGCGCTGCTCAGCTCTTTCTCTGTCCTTCGCGCTTTAGCGCGCTCTCATGGCCTTCGCGCAATGGCGTTATATATGCAGGATCGCATGTGGCCATTTACAGCTAAGTTCTTCCGTCGCGTGTTTACACTGGCCATTGAGCGCAGGGATCGTCTGTACTTCTCGTCATCGCTTCGCGAGTATGGGAAAGACATCGCCTTCATTACTATGCACATGGCGACGCTGATCGAAGATGGGGCGCGACGTCTCCGGGTGAGGCGATATATCTTTATGCGCTCCTAATCGCCAGCTTACAAGTCTTATAGGCAGGCCAAGCGATCAGTTTTGATGCATTCGATCCCCGTTACATGCAAATGCGCGTTGCGACTACCTGACAATCTCGGCACCTCATCTTTGAGCGAGGAGTGGGCGCGGCTCGCGCAACAGTGGAACTGAACATTCTGATGACGCTGCAAGTCGGTTTTGTCTCAGCTGTGTGTCTTATAGCATTCGCAACGCGCTAATACTGTATGAAGTAATCCCACAGGTGACACACCTGAAACCGGCTTTCTACCGTGATGTTCGTCTGGGAGTCAACGAAGAGCTTTTCCCTCTCACTCGCCAACGCCGCCGTGTGCCGACGACGATGTACAGGCTGGTAACTTCACCGTATGCAGGTTATGTGGACGGACAAGTGCCGGACCCTGCTCATGGCCAACTTGCACGCCCTGTAAAGGGAATGCGAACACAAAAGAGAAAAAAAACAAAGGTCCACGCACTGTATCAAGCATGGACCGTTTTCCCGACACTAGGTGCAAATCAGGATACTTCGCCCGAACTACTGTAGAGATTACGGTGAAATAAGTCTGAATATCTTTACCATCCTCCGCTGCAACGACTGTAATACCCTTTTGTAGTTGAATACACTCCTTTCACCGTAAGTGCCTGTCTTTACGACAGGTCTACAAAGGGCTTTACGATCGCTAAGGCAAAGGATGGTAAATGTATTCTAAGTATGTCTACTGTAATCTTTACCACAATGTAAGGTGCATTACCCTGATATGCACCCCGTGCGATGTATTTGCCCTTTGTTGTTCGTACTGTGAAGAAAGTCTTATAGTCATTGCTTTAGGCCTTCATCCACTCCTCAAGTTGCACCACATGTGAGACTAATGTCTCCCAAATATCGCGCAACTTCTACAATCCGTTACAAAATCTGTCACGGCAAGTTCTGGACAGTCGGTCCTATGGACTTCTGTGGTATGGCTCGTATTCTTCTCGCTCAAGGAGGGGGTGAAGTGTAAGTCTTGATTTACTTCTTTCAGCTTTCCACTGTCACATTTCTCATTTTTGCCAGTGTCATGCTTTGTGACAACGATCCAGGCGTGTCGCTGTATTATCGACAACGTCACCACAACGTCGAGCGCCATCTCAAAGATTATTTCCTGAAAAGTTGTCAACACCGCGTTTCGCGGCAGACTCCTAGGATGAAGGCGAAATATCTGACGACGAGAGTGAAGGTGAGCCACGGGCGAGGTCCTGACTCTGGTTGTACAAGACGGCCGTCTGTGACGGATGACATGCGAGCAATGATCGAAGCAGCTACCTATGTACACAATCTCCCAGCTGGTCGCACTCGCCGCAAGTAATGATTAGTAAATAGTCCTGTAATCTAAGTATGCGATCGCTGGTCGTCAACGCAGGTCGTTTAGACCAATCCGGAGAAAGTGGCGAGAGGGAAAGTAGAGGGAAAGCAGACTTCCGAGAGTGCGCGAACAACGGGCCGAAGCGGGTAATGTGATCGGGAACCCGGGCGCTCGAATTGTCGAGCTTGTACCCAAGGTAACTCACCCCTTCTTCCCGCCCACTACCTACTCGGGGAGACAGCCGCTCGACTCCCCGTAGTTATTCAAGACCCATAAACCGCCCGCGGCTGGTGCTTCGCCGACACTCCATGGACGGGTTCTTCCCGACACATACCTTTTTTCATGGGTTTGGGGGTCAACGACCGCGAGTCACCTTCGTATATCCTGTCGTATACAATACTAATGTTCGGATACACTGGAAGGACAGCCAGGGGTGCTGACATCACTTTGGGTGCGTTAGTACCGAGGCCAGATATACTCGCCCCACCCCTTTGCGGTCGCTTCTACCACGCTGCGATACCGCCCGCCCTAAAGATGTGCCGCCTAACTTTCTTTCGGAAACCTCGAGGTGGATAGGCATATGATCACGACCTTGGAGAGGATCGCGAGTGGTTGGAGGTTCTCTCGAGGTCATCGCCCTTGTCACAGTGCCAGGTGCGCCCATATCGGGTGATATCGACTCAACTGAATGCTGATTAACTTTCATCTTCTTGCACTACATTTCAACCTGTAACTGTTGCTTCGTCCAGGTGGTAGTACCCTAATCGTACAATGATACATGGCGCATTAAGCAATGACGTGGACGCGAGCGAGATGCCTTTTGCGACGAGTCGCTTCCTTCCTTCAAGCCCCTACTTCCGCCTCCTTCTACACGACCGTTTGTCCTTGCCGCCTTCTCGAGCCGCCCTCCTTAGCCTTCTTGAACTTGTCAATGTGCTCCTCGTCCAGCTGTACCATTATCAGCCTTCTGTTCCAAGTATTGCGGAAGACACTCACCTTGGTGCGCTTGCGTTTGGACCCTGTCGAGGTCGTCTTATCTTTGGCCTCGTTCTCCGAGGCCTCCCCTTCAGAGGAGGAAGTCTTCTACAGTCGCAGTCAGCAACGATCATGATACGCCGAGGCCATGATACACTGAGGCCGTGCTTAGCTTCGAGAGGGTGACCTTGGAGGAACTTGCCACAGGAGCCTCAAATACGCTGGAAGCCAGCTGAGATGGGTCAGTGTACGCTGCCAATGGTAAGTGACAGCATCTGGACCTTGCCGCGAGGCTCTGACTTAACCTTCTTCTCGTCCTTCGGGACCACCTGCTTAGAAGTAGCGCATTTCGCCTTCTTGGATGGTGGAAGGGCGTTGGTCAGCAATGACGACTCCCGAGTTAGTGGAACACGCACCTTTGACGAACTCAGCACGTATTCTTCATCGCCCCGCCGCTTTGCCTTTGTTCCTTGGCGCTTCCGCTTCACTCGCCAGCAAGCACCGCGATCGCGTGACGTCCGCACTGTATTCACCCCGGGGACATCACCCGCTCCATGGTAGAGAGGATTTCCCCGCGACGTCAACCTAACTTTGCATGAGGCAATACATCCATCGCGCCTTCCAGTAGCCCAAAGGCAGAGCACGCCGGTGCCGCAACAACAATGATGCCTAAGCATTACTTGCACCAGCGCGTCTCATTGGGCGGTAGTGCCATCCCCCAACTTGCTTGGCAGAACGTCAAAGAACGGGGGATATACCTAGGGCGCTCAGACTGAGTGAGGCGTGGATGTGGCCTGCAGCGAGGACAGTACCCGTGACGGGGTCAGCGACGATACAGCGAGGCGTTCAAGCGATGTGGATCGAGGGCGTGGAGAACGCGGATGACGGACGCATGCGAGGCTGCGAGGAGACGCGTACGGTGGCGCGAGGAGACAAACACGTACGAAGGTGTGGGGAACGCGTGTGACAGCGCGGGGAATGCTGACCACGAACGCATGCGATGGCAAAATGAACGCGGAAGAGAGCGCGAAGACTGGCCGCGGGTTCTACCACGCCAACATCAGGAAAAAGCCTCTGGCGTTGAGGCGCCTTGGGGACACAGCCACTCTCTCAACGCGTCTCAAGGCGCTCCAAGGATCCTGAAGGCTCTTGAGGGCACTTGAAGAACTTATGGCCCCTATAGTACATTATATAACAGTCCATATGATTGTATCCTCTTCCGGTGACCATGCAGCACTTATGAAGTAATTATATGTAATATACTACAATATATTTACGACTACTACGACGGGAGACGGGCGACGGGCGAGGACAACAGGTGAGGGAGGCGGGCGAGAGATACGGGCAACGGGCAATGGGCAACGGGCAAGGGAGATGGGCGACAGAGGCGGGCAAGGGAGATGGGCGAGGGAGGCGGGTGACGGGCGAGGGAGATGGGCGACGGGACGAGGGAGACGAGGGGACGAGGGAACAAGGGAACAAGGGCGATGGGCGAGGGAGACGGGCGACGGGCGACGGGGATGGCGAGGGAGACGCGAGACAGGCGACGGGCGACGGGCGACGGAGATGGCGAGGGAGACGCGAAACAGGCGACGGGCGACGGGTGAGGGTGACAGGCGATGGGTGAGGGCGACGGACGACGGGTGAGGGCGACGGACGACGGGTGAGGGCGACGGACGACGGGTGAGGGCGACGGGCGTGCACGATGGGCGTGCGCGACGGGCGACGGAGACAGGAGAGCAGGGGAGACAGGCGAGGGAGACGGCGGCAGGGCACGAGCGAGACGGCTGCCGGGAGACAGAGAGAGGGCGGACGAGAGAGAGGGCGGGGGCGAGGGAGACGGGAGAGGGAGCGGGGCGAGGGTGAGGAGATGGCGGCGAGCGAGATGGCGGCGCAAGGAAGACGGCGGGGGCGAACGAGATGGGGGGCGAGCGAGCGAGAGGGCGGCATGACAGGACAGCGAGAGGGCGGTAGGGCAGGACAGAGAGAGGGCGGTGGGGCAGGACAGAGGAGACGACAGGTTTTGGCGAGAGGACAGGCGCTGGCACGTTCGTGCCAGCGCCTGTCCTCTCGCCAAAACCCACAGGGAGAACCGTCGACGGCGGTTCAAGACGGAGCCGCTCGCTCGTGTGGCTCATGTGGAGGAGAAGCGGAGGAGACGCAGTCTGTCGCCTCCTCGCGCGCCGGAAATCGGATGCACTTACCTCAGTTCCTCGCCTCGCTCCTCCCGCTCTCCTGCTCCCGCCCCTCCGTGGACCGGCTCCTACTCCTGCGCTCCTTCTGGTCCTCCGGCGTGTCTTCAAGGGTGGAGCCATTGGGCTCATAAGGTGGATGTTGAGGGAGAGAGGTGGAGGAGAGAGAGGTGGCGGTCCAGGAGAGGTGGCGGTTCGTGGAGGAAGAGAAGTCAGTGCATTAGACGCCAACGTTGGTTGCATCGCGCAACCAACGTCGGGCGTCTAATGCACCGACTTCTTCTTCCTCCTGCCACCTCACAGTGGCACTGCAGCTGCCCCGCTTGTCTCTCTTTCACCTCCCTTTCGCTTTTCTCTATCTGCTTCCTGTTTACTCACCAAATGCAACTCTTTAGGCACCCCGCCGACAAAAGTAACCGCCTCCCAAGCCATCCGAAATCCCGCCCGCGCCTCGCTGTCATCTCGGCGACGTGTTGGTATTGCGAGGTCTGTCTTTTCTTTCTCTCCGCTCTCTTGTTAATCCCCACCACCTCGCTGCAGGAAACTAATGGGGCAGTCAGGCCGCTGCCACGCACGCCCACCAGGCGAAAGCACCTCCATTTTGGGAGGCGGGCGCTGGCACGAACGCGCCAGCGCTGACCAAACGGCAAGACTAACGGCAACAAGGTAAGTACAACTTTGGGCTCAATCACAATGTGTTGACAGCCCATCTCGCCCCACCGCCTCTCTATCTCGCCTCTCGCCTCGCCGCTCTCTCTCACCGCTGCTATCTCTCGCTGCCTCTCGCCTCGCTGCTTCGCTCGCGCTCTTCTCTCGCCGTTTTTCGCCCGCCATCTATCGCCCGCCGCTATCTTCGCCTCGCCGCTGCCGCCTCGCTGCCACTGCCGCTCGCTGCTCTCGCCTCGCTGCCCCACCGCCTCGCCACTCCCGCCTCATCCCGCCGCTCGCCGCTTCGCCGCTCGCCGCTTCGCTGCTCGCCGCTTCGCCGCCTCGCTGCCTCGCCGCCTCCGCCTCGCCGCCGCTGCTGCTCTCGCCGCCGCTTCTTCGCCGCCGTTTTTCGCCCGCCATCTATCGCCCCGCCGCTATCTTCGCCCGCCGCCGCTGCCGCCTCGCTGCCGCTGCCGCCTCGCTGCCTCGCTGCCTCGCCATCCCACCGCCTCGCCACTCCCGCCTCATCCCGCCGCCTCGCCGCCTCCGTCTCTCCTCCTGCCGCCTCTGTCGCCGCTGCCTCCGCCGCCGACCGCCTCCCTTGTCTCGCCATCTCCTCGCCCGCCTCCCGCCTCCCGCCTCTCGCTGTGTCTCGCCTCTCTCGCCCGGCCGCGCCTCTCTCCTCGCACTCCGCCGCCTCTTCGCCTCCGCTCTCTCCTTGCCTCGCTGCCTCGAGCCCCATCGTCCTTTGCCCCACCGCCTCCTCTCACACCGCCGCCTCTCGCGCCATTGTCTCTCGCCTGGCTGCTCTCGCCCGCCTATCTGTCTCGCCCCTGCTTGCTCTGTCTCGCGCCACTATCTCTCTCTCTCACCTCTGTAAGGCCAACACACTGTGTTACCATTACTAGGGGCTCAGCCATCTCTCACCCCTGCCCTCTGTCTCTCACTGTCGCTGTTTCTGGCGGAAGGTGCCCTTATTAGTGGTAGTATTGTAGTACTATGTTATTGTAGAGGTATCATAGTGATAAATATATTTGTTTTCACACTTCTCTTGTGTAAATGAGTGCCTCGACGCAATTAAGATAGATCTTGAGTCAGCCTTGAGAGCCTTGACATTGTTCTCAAGGCTTCTCAAGGTGTCTTGAAGGCACCTTGAAGAAATTCTACCCAGGAGGTAAGCCTTCAAGGTGCCTCACGGTCCTTGGCAACCTTGGCGCCTTGAGTTCCATCCAGCGCCTCAGACTCCTCAAGGATATTCAAGTCGCGCAAGGCTAGATCACTTTTTCCTGATGAACCTACCCGTTCGTCGCCTGCGTCCGCGGGGGCCTCCACCACCCTCCTCCGCAATGCGCAAGTGACCCAAGCCACCCCATAGCTAACCCCCGAGACAGAAAAGAAAGAAGACGAACTTACTCGTTGCAAGAAGGCCACTAACGGCGATGTCGAGGATGGGGTGAAGGTGAACCAGATGGCAATGCTCGCGGGGGCAGCGGAGGCGGCGGAGACGGTGACCACAGTGTCCGCGGCGATCGACGGGGGCGACTGCGAGGAGCGTCAGCGGGGGGAATGAGAATGATGGGCGGGAGGCGTAACGGTGACGACGACGAGGGACACAGCGAGAAAGATGACGGTGCGGGGCGACCACGGCACGAGCGAGAGTAGAGGAGGAGAACAGGCTGAGGGCGGCGGGTACCTGGACAAGAGCACCAGTGGGGACGGACGTGGCGGCCGGGCGGACGGTTGTCGCGCCCTTTTTCCATAGATGGCAATGTCGTCACCTCAATCGATACGACACAATTTCAAGGGCGACGTTCTACAAATACTCACCAATGTTTGTATGTGGACTGTCATATATTTGTTACCGACCTGACTGAAGTCCCTGGCGGGTGGGAATCGAAATATACTCTCAGTAGCTTCTCTCGCCAGAGTTCCAGTAGAGCGAGCCCACCCACATTGACGCATTCGCTCATCTCCATTGTGTGGAACTGGATGCCGTCCGCACTTGTGACATTCGTGCGCTACACCGTCATGGCAGGCGAACCACTCACGGTCGCAACCGCCTTCATGGCCATTGCGTTGTTCTCTTACCTTCAAGGCCCGATGGTCGAGCCTCCCGACCAGGTCTTCGCGATTGCTGCATGGTGCGTGTTCAATGTAATGCGGGGCTCGATTCAAGCTCTCATAATCGTGTGGTCTTAGCATGCAACGTACCGAGAAGTTTCTGCAGTTCCGCAGTGGCCTTCGTCGTTGAAGAGTGATGCTCTTCCTGCGTTGTCCATTGACGCAGAGATTGAAGTTGAGGATGCATCCTTCGAGTAGGACATCACGAAGAAGGGGACGGGTTTTCGACGCTCTCGAAGAGACGACCACACTTTGTCCGACTACGCCCCGTCACCCTAGTGAGTCTTGTCTTTGGGCTTCGATTGAAGTCGTTTGCTAACTCAATGTCTCTTGAACCGCACACAACGCGCTCGCGAAACGGATGCAACATGGGTGGCAGACACATGCTCTTTTCGAGGCTACGGTCGCGGAACCCGGAGTATGATCGTTTCAATGGCATTTTGATGTCCCTTGTATTGGCCGCTTTCTTGTGCTCGGAGGAAGGTCCTCGGCTTTTTAGCGACCATTCACCGCCCCGCGAATCGTTTTGACGGTGCGGTATGTACCTGTTGACTCTGCGGGCATATCATTCATGCGAATGAGTTTTGAACGGTGCGTTTCTCTAGTGCTCGTGCTCGTCATCAGATATTGATATTTACTGAGAAATGTAGATGTCGATGAATAGACGACGCCGACAGGTACTTACTCCCAGACGGCTCGTTGTAGATGGTAAGGCGAGCACCGCGAATCCAACACTACATTCAATTCTGGCAACCAGGTGCGGCTGGCGGGGAGACACGTAGGAAATACTTCGCTCATGTGCAATCGATAAGCGTCGTCTCACGTCGTTTGTGTCCAGGTTGTCTTCCCCCTTTGACGGGCTTCTTATTGTAAGCGGGCGGAAGAGACGAGAAAAGGCTGTTTGCATGCAAGAGGTGCATGTTGGTGTTATTGGCGAGATTGTGGGGAAGGTACCGGAGGGGGTAAGAGATCAGTGGATCACTTGAAGGACGTGGGAGAGCAACTAGAGGCCCTTTTTCGAGGTAGGGTACGTAAGTATTCGCCTACCAGTCCTGCGCCGACCCTGACGGTGTCGTGATAGGAAATCCCACGTGCAATGAAGCCGCGCATTCAAGTTCGAGGTTCACCCTCCTTCATTATGCGGAAAGTATCTATTGGCGATCTGACATGAAGCTTGAAGGAAGATCTGCAGTTCCCAGGGCTCGGGAGTGAGAGGTGCCTGCCACAATTCCAATGTGGCCTAAATGTCTATTTTCTTGCGCAGCGTGGAACGACCACCCACGAATCCTCACACGAATCCTCACGACCTCGTTACCAGCGCGACTGTAGGCTGGCATGCTTCCGACAGACGGCGTACGTTAGCCCTTCATACGCCAAGTCCCCTGACACTAGTACCGAGGAGGCGACGCCCCCTCGCACGCTTTCTGGTCGCAGTCGTTCAAGCGGTCTAGATCACCGGAGACAAATTTGGAGCTCGTCACTGCCATTTTCGAGAAGGCCAGATACGAAAAGACGCGGTTCCTCCACTACGCGAGTTTCCCTTTGCCATGGGCGTTAGTACACCTGCGGAGCCGCAACAGGGCACATTCCGCCCTTCTCCGACTGCCAGGATAAGTACAGTCACCCTTCCTCTCCAACCCAATATGCTCCCTATGCATTCCGTACGCGAGTGAATCCTTCTCCATGCCCGTTACAGACGATTACTATCTCACGAAGAACCCACGCGACGATTGCCTTCGGGCGACGTGAAGCCGTAGCAAACCCCGGCTGGCTGATCCGGACGTTGGACAATCGAAAAAACGTCCTACGGGAGGGGGACGACCGACGGGAGGAGGCGCTGGGCGCCGAGGGGACGTCCGACGGGAGGAGGCGCTGGACGGCCGAGAACCGATGGTACCGTTTGTCGGTGAACAGTACATCTCACAGGGGGGGCGTTGGATGGTCGACAGGACGTCCGACTGCAGGGACAGCGGATGGTCAACAGAACGTCCGACGGGAGGGGGCGCTGGACGGCCGAGGGGACGTCCGACGGGAGGGACATGGGATGGTCGACAGGACGTCCGACTGCAGGGACAGCGGATGGTCAACAGAACGTCCGACGGGAGGGGGCGCTGGACGGTCGACAGGACGTCCGACTGGAGGGACATTGGACGGTCGACAGGACGTCCGACGGGAGGGCCAGCGGATGGTCAACAGAACGTCCGACGGGAGGGGCGCTGGACGGCCGAGGGGACGTCCGACGGGAGGGACATTGGACGGTCGACAGGACGTCCGACGGGAGGGAGCGCTGGACGGCCGAGGGGACGTCCGACGGGAGGGACATTGGACGGTCGATAGGACGTCCGACGGGAGGGAGCGCTGGACGGTCGACAGGACGTCCGACTGGAGGGACATTGGACGGTCGGTAGGACGTCTGACGGGAGGGGGCACTGGACGGCCGAGGGGACGTCCGACGGAAGGGGGTGCTGGTCGGTCGACAGGACCCGCCGGCGTCCCCAGGCTTTTACTCGCATGTTCAGTCACCCCCTTCATCGGCCAGTTCTTCTATCAGCTGGTCTCATATCGCAGGGCACATTGTTCAGGTAGCTCATGTTCGTCACGTTGTAGATGTACGAATGGTACTTGTCCACGAATCATTTCGACGTGCAAACTGATTTCCTGCTCAAAGCGCTAGAGCTCGAGGTGGGTCCCATGTACACAGCTTAAGCCGAGCGAGTACACAAGTATGCAGTACATGCGCCAGCTAGCGGGCATAGCAGCACTTGGCCATATTCCGGCCTGCCATTCGATCTGCCTCCCCGACTGGTTGTCGAATCTAAAATCAGGTGAGAAGGAGCTTGATGCAAACGTACTCGTGACTATCCTCCAGTAGCGTGTGAACAATGGATGTTCAGTGCAATGTATGAAGAAACGATATGCCACTGACAAGGTCACTATCACTCATCATCGTCATCCATAGAGTCCCTCCGCCGCTCACCGCCAAGGCCCACCGCTGAGTGCACGAGGCTCCGCATCGTCCTCCATTGAAGGGAAGGTCTTCCAAGAGGGTATCTCCGGAATCTGCAGTTCATCTGTCAACCGAGAGTAAGCGCAGAACGAAAGGAGCATGGGAAGAACGAACGCACCAAGTCGGCGGAGGAGACCGTTGGTGACCCACTGTGCCATGTGTTGATGCTTCGATGGCATGTCAGAGAAGTGCATCACATGGCGACGGACAACATTGATCTGGGTTTGCTTCGATGGTCCCTCCTCTGACGTTCCAGGCGCGGCGTTGGTCTGGTGTTTCGACTTTCCAACGACATTGGCCAGATGGCTCTTGGCAGTACCACAATGTTGAGGAGGCATCTCGCCGAAGTTTCTGTTTACGAGGCTCAGAGAGACGTTGTTGCTTAAAAATGTTTGCATTACACAGACAAATAGAAAGAAAAACTTGATGTGCGTACTAGATGTGAGCCTTCAGATGCGTAAACATCTCATCCTTGTCTGCCCGGCATCGTGCTTCAAAGAACTGGATTGCTGATGAGTGACGTTGATACCTGCAACCAGGAAATCCGCGCGCGTACCCCAATAGCGTCCTTCGTCTCGTGGACTTCGACCAACTCGCTGTCGGAGTTCGGGACATTGCCTAGGAGGGCGAACACGCCACTGAACCCATGCAGTGTTTCAAAGGTGTCCATCTATCCAACGTACGAATACGGGATGTGAGGGGATCACGGCGGTGCACGCGGACGTTGAACATAAACACTCACAAGGTCCTTTAACTTCGCAGTTGCCGTCTTGAACTCCGCCCTACGATCCTTCGTCATCTGCTGCATTCCTCTTTCGTTACCAGCACGCCTGTGTCTTCCGTAAGTCACGTTGATCCATTTCAACTGCATCCCAAGCGTAGCCTGTAGATATGTCATCCCGCTGAACGCCTAACGACGCACTCCGCCGATCGCCCTCGACCGCCCACTGGCGCCCTCCCGTGAGACGCCCTGTCGACCGCCCAGCGCCTCCCGTGGGACGCCCTGTCGACCGCCCAGCACCTCCCTCCCGTGGGACCTCCCGTGGGCCGCCCTGTCGACCGCCCAGCACCTCCCACCTCGACCGCCCAGCACCCTCCCGTGGGACGCCCTGTCGACCGCCCAATGTCCTTCCGCCGACGTCCTCGGCCGCCCAGCGCCTCCCGTCGAACGTTCTGTTGACCATCCGCTGTCCCTGCAGTCGGATGTCCTGTCGACCGTCCAACATCCCTCCTGTGAGATGTACTGTTCACCGACAAACGGTACCATCGGTTGGACACCGTGTCGGCTGTGTGATGACGTCGTCCAGCGCCCCTTCCCGTAGGACGTCGTCTTCGGTAAACTCGGAGTGCGGGGGCACAACTGGCCGGAAGGCCCCCGATTCAGGCATCAACAGCCAAGCTCCACTCCAAGGCCAAGAAGCCGAAGGGGAAATCAAACGCGAAGGGGCAGGCGAAGGCGAAAGGTAAGCACAATGACGAGGATCACTACGACGCTTACACATCTGTTTGGTTGAAGCAGTTAATCCTTATTCACCTCGCCGGCCAAAGGGAGATTCCACTGACGTTGTCTACCCTGTCCTCTGTCCCGGTTGTGTTCCATGATAGAGAGTGGAAGCAGATATATTTGTCAGAATTTACATACAAAAAACTGAGACTCTACGAAGACTGACTACGGGTTTCGGGCGCCAAAATTGCGTCGTATCGATCAAGGCGGCAGCATTGCTTTCACGGAAAAGCGCGAGACCACGCGAAAATGGCCATCTCCCGCCTCTCGGTCACGCTCAAACGCTGCTCGCGTCCGCTTTCTGGTCGCTCGCCGCCCCGCCATCCTCCTCATCGACCATACCTACTTTTGCTCGCCATCGCCGTCCTCGCCGCCACCTCGCCGCCGCCATCGCGCCTTCGCTGTCGCCTTCTGTCACTTTGGTTAGCTGTGCACATGTGGCAGCCGCAGAATACAACAAAAGACTTACTGTAGGCGGCGGACTGGCCGCCGACGTAGACGCTCTGGCTGTTCCACGCGGCGACGCCGGAGCAGGAACCCGATCCGCTCATGGGGGTGGTTGTGGCCGAGGTCGAGGTTGAGGTGGTGGAGACCGAGGTGGTTGAGGTAGACGTGGTGGTAGTAGATGTGGTGGAGGTAGACGTGGTAGAAGTAGACGTAGGGGTGCCGGTGACGGTGGTCGAGGAGCCGCTGCCTTGGCCCATGTTGTTCTTGATGTTATCCCACTTGTTGTCGGGGTACCTGATGTGGTTCTGCGCCTGGTCGAGGCTGCCGTGACACGCCATGTGGTGCCGACGAGGGAGTCGCCGCCGGTCTTTTCGTGGAGAGCTGTCGAAGGACGAAGTTATTGTACTCGAGGGGGACAGTAAAGCGCCACTTACATCCCAGAACATCGAGCCAGCGAGGCCCTGAGACTGTACGCATTTCAGGCCTTGAGCTTAGCGATGTCGGGGTGTCGACGCGACGCAGCTCTTGCTTGGAGGAATCGTGATGAGTAGCTGGTGACGCCCGTGGTGTTCTCGGCGACCGCTGCGCCGACAAAGGGAGGAACTTGTACGAGTAGACACCCGCTTCGACCGCCGGGACCGATCTGGTGCGCGGCGCCACACTAGTTAGCTCTGCCGTGGTAGACTTGGACTGAGCTACTTACGCCGTTGTAGGATTGGCCGGGGCCGGCGGTCTCCTCGAACGCACGACCGTAGAGGGGGTGTTGATCTTGGAAATCGTGGCGCCGCGGGACACGTAGTCCTTCACCGCCTTGTCGTGGAGACGTTGGTGCAGGCGCCGCCGTACAGGTTAGCCTGGTTGTCCGACCAGGTCAACCAGGAGCCGGCGTAGTCGTAGGCCTGGCGGGCATGGCATCAATCAACATGGAGCCGCAGCGGGACCCAACGCGGGCGGAGTCATTGTTGTGCTCGCCGTCGCCGTCGCCCAGGCTCCCATTGTGGTTGCCGCCGCCGCCTTGCTCGCCGCCTCAGCTGTCGCCACCGCCGCCTCGCCGCCGCTGTCCTAGACATCGTGTTCGCCGCCGCCGCTGCCGCCGCTGTCGCCACCGCAGCGCGCCCACATTGCCGTGACTTTCGTGTTTGGTGAGTACTCCTTTCATTTTCGCCCGCAGGCCGTTGAGAGCCAGATCTTGAACACCTTGGTTGCTTGCGCATTCACGGAGGGCGGTGTATGGAGGACGAGTTCGGGATGGCCTGGAACCCGCGCCACGCCATCCTCCTCGCCGCCCTCCCGCCCGTGCTGCCGCTGGGGCCATTGTCGCTGTCGCCGCAGTTCTGACCATCGCATTCTCCCCACGCCGTGTCTTGTATCGCAAAAGAAACGGTATGTTCTTTCCTTTTCGCTGAGGGCGAAGCCGCATTGGCGGGAGTCAACGTCGCAGCTCAGGGCAGGTGCGACGTGTATGCCCCTCTGCAGACGGTACTGTCATTCCATCTGCAGACGAGTGCGATGGTGCCGCCGCCACCTTTGCGCATGCGGCCTTGAAGTGGTTGGATCCGGGTAGGTGGGCCCCATTGCTTGTGCAGATACGGAGCATGACTCTACCACCATCGTTAGACATGTATCATCTCGCCAAATGAACCAGCGACGTATCCCGCTCCTGTTACGCAGTGTAAACCTGCGGCGCATCGTGGCGCGCCACGGCGCCGCTGCCTGTATACCTGCCGCTTGGTATCGCGGTTATAACCCATCTGTCGCGCCCATTACGCTGGCATACGTCCACTCACGTAGTTGATGACATGTCACCGTGAGAGTAGGAGGGCGATTGGTGCTACGGTAACAGGCGAGTGCGCTGGTGCTGCTGAGCAAGAGTACTCGCCGACGACTCCTTACCCATTCCTTTACTCTTCCTTAATATGTCTAATAAACCACCTATCTGCAATCCTCCGCGCGCTCAGTGCGCCTGCCGGCAAGACCTGCCGCCTCACTACCAAATGCTCGTTGCAATGAACACGACGACCACTGCTCTTTCTGTCACGGTGCGTGCCTTGTCTTGCTGTGCGGGGGCGGTACTGACTTGCCACATACATTGACGCGAGTGACCTGCTGGACATTTTGAACGGCATGGAGGACAGTTTGGCGGAGCTTCGCGTGCAACAACGGAGATGGTGGAGGCACAGGAGGATTTGTTCGAGCGTGGAGAGAGTACACGCTACGAGTAAAAAAGACTGCGACGCGACATAAGGTTGGCCCTGGGCCTGGACGAGAGCGTGTTGAAGGCGTCAGAACTGTAGATGTCAGACGTGCCCCCCACTTCGGAGGAGGAGTCTGAGGATGATGCGCAAGATGAAGACGACAGCGACGATGCGAAAGGCGCCGGTGGCGAGGACGTCGACGCATTTGTCAAAGAGCGTCTGTCTCCTGAACTGTGAGTTGAGAGCCGCAGCAAGTCCATTGGCTATGACGGCGATCGCGCTGGTAAAGAAGTGGATGGGGATGATGATGAGGGCGAAAACACGGAAAAGCACACCCCTCCAAGAACGCGAAACAGGAAAGCGTCGCTGTGGAGGACAACGCTGCTGAGGCCGAAGTGACCAACAACTTGATCCCGAAACCTAAGGAGAAGGGAAAAAAGGTCAAGTCGGGCACGCCCCGTGTACGGTTGCCATTGCTTACCATTCGTGTCATACACTGACCCATGTCTCAGTCTGCTTCCAGTGTGTCTGCGACTCCCGTGGCGAGCTACTCCAGCATGTTACGCCTCCAAGGGAACGACGTGCCCGACCTGGCATGACCGGCGCTGACCGAGGCTGCGGAAGCTTTCCTCCACCCGAAACGTGTCCAGGGCGGCCTCCAAAAGCGACGACGACGACGAGTCCAAACGCAAGCGGGGAAGGTAAGCCCGTTCCATGATGCTTGCAGACACTGGCTGACAACAATACAGAACAAGGCTAGGGAGAACGCAAGAGAGCATCCAAGGTCGACAACGTCGTCTTCAAGAAGGAGCGAGAGTAGTGATGGGAGAAGGGCTTCGTCACCACGCTTGGCGCCTCATGCACGTCACACTTTGTGTTTCTTGTCATGCATCAAAGTGAAATCATTATGACCACGACGATACGAGGGTTCTAGGATATGAAATGTACTACGAGAAAATCATGGTAATTAGCATCCAGAGTTGATTGATGTCACTGAAAGGGGCATACCTGTCCCTCCGTGACCAACGGATACCACAGTCATCATCACCACCAACGGCCTGATACTATCCACCATCCCACACCCCTATCCGCCTGGAGGTCTCCGCATTGAGGTTGGATGCTGCGCCTTGAGGTGAGGAGGTACCGACCTGGACGCCGTTGAAGGATCGCAAGGGGGTGGGAGGCGAGTATATCTGGCCTCCCGCACTGACGCACGCAGTGAAGTCAGCGCCCTTGCAGTCCTCCCGTATATGCAAGGAAACATGTTAGCACTTAAAACCACATCAGCGCCAGAGAGAAACATTACGCACTGAGCGATGGGGAGGTCGAACCAGACGACTGATCCAGTGAAGCGAAGACAGGACGGGAACCTCGTGACAGGAGCGTCGAGGCGAAGCAGAAGCCATGGACGCTTTGTGAGTTTTGGGTACTACATGGGGAGTCCGATGCGGCTGTCTCCTGAGGAGGTAGTGGGCGGAAAGCTGAATAGTAAGCGCCAGAATATGGCGTCGCGACGCACGGAGCCCCGCCACGCTCCCACACACGCACGTGAAAGGGGTCAACGATGTCACCCGCCTCGCAGATATCAAACACCAGCCTCGTATTTTTCTCATTGGTGACTACTGGTGGCAATTTATGTTTTCCAATGTGCGACAGTTCTGACAGTACATAAGTAACAGTACAATGACCATGGGCGCTTCGTTTCCTGCTCGGCGGCCCCGGCCCAGTGGGTTGATGTCTTCCGTGACAGAGGCCCTCTGCCGAACGAATCTAACCTTCCTGGGGTATGCACCAAAATATTCATGAGGACGGTTCATGGCATTGGTATGGTGATACAACGCGACGGGACGGGAGAAACAAGCAAGTGCGCCGTTTGATCTGGTGACCAAAACATTACACAGGGAATAAGTGAGGCACAATGGGTGCCCTTCCAGAAAGCCGGAAGAACGTGTGGACATAGAATGATGCAAGGTTGAACTCGACCTCTTCAATGAGCAAAGGTGTATCGGAAAGGCATAAGGGTTGTTGTTGGGTGATGACAGTCGGGCAGCCAGGCCACTGATGCAGTATTGCTTTGAAAGCATTGAGTGCCTTGATGCGGCGATGAGTGAGGGCGGCGAAAAGGCCAGAGGTGTGAGGAGAGGGCAGGGAAGGAACGGTATGGACGACGCCCTCGGGGAACAGTTCACCAACGAAATGCTCCTGGAGCGCGCGGTCGTGAGGGGTGTGCTGAGGTCTAAGGAAACGTTCGACGGCGAGCAGCTCGAAACGAAAGCCCAGTTCAAACGTCTCCCACAAAACTCTGCATGCGAGGTCATCCGTCAACTTGGCAACAGAATATCCCTGCCAGTCCACAGGACCTTGGTGTCTCGCGCGGTCGGCTTCAGGAAGACGTCCCCAAAGATTTGCCGGATCTCGGTTGCGCCGACCAACGCGTGTCTGTTCGTTAGACCCCTCAGGCACCCCGTTCAAAAACTGACGCCACGCCTGAGTGCCAACCCTTGTCGCCGCTGACTCCGGCACTCGCAAAAGGTAGAGCCAGTTCGGGCGCGCGCGCAACCAATTGAGGATGTGGCGCTCAGCTTTCGCCGGATCGGTAGGCGAGACCATAATGGCCGGCTCGGGAATCCAGTACCCCCAGATCTCGTTCGCTGCGCGCGCTTTCTCTGAACGGTCGACGCTTTGCATGGCTCGCTCCCACGCAGGGATCGCTCTAGGCATCCAGCGATGTGCAAATTCCGCGAACTTGTCGCGCCCGCGGATCTGCGAGGGATGCGGTTTGCCTGGTTTCGTCTTAGGGTCTAGAACTAAAACGTTAGTGAGACGCGGGGTGACATCCAGAAGAGGGACTTACATGGAGCAAAAGCGGGCGCAGTGAACTGACGGGGAGGCCCGCCACGGTTCACCCCGGCGCTGGAACAACCTCCGCGGCCTGGGGATTGAAACTGGGGAGTTTGTGATCTGGAAAGACCACTGGCGTAATCTTCGGAGAGGAAGAGCGATGCAGCTGGAACCCGGGAGAGATCGCGGTAAGTGTGGCATGCACGCATGGTTGCCTCCAGATGCTTGTCGCCTGGCAGACCGCGGTACAGAGGCTCTTCACCGAAGAACGGGATGCTCGTAATATGATGCGCATCCGGATAGACCTTCAGATGGCGAACCTGGATGTCGCCATGCACGGCCTCGGAAGTGCGCAGGAACCACACAGGGATACCGAGATCCATGAAATGTTGTACGACGGTTGGATCCGTAGTCCAGGCACCCATCCACTGGTCACTAAACTCCGGCATGGCAGAGCTCCGAGCACGGACCCCGCGCGCGCGCAAATGGTAATCGAGAAAGGCATTTGCGAGGAGCCAGTAGCGCTGTAACTGGACCACCTGAATGACTTGATCGCGAAAACTTGCGGGCATGTAGCGCAGACGATCAAGGGCCTGACGCATCGCGACAACAAACCATCGCAAGGGTGCAGCCTGTTGCGCGGATTTCTCATCATGCTCGGAGGGGCATCCGGCGCGGCGAATCATCTCAGACACAGGGAGATCGAAAGCGTCGAGGAAGGTATTGGAGAGGCGTCCAAAGCCACCGACGACTGAGCCCTTGTTGGGAATGAAGTCGTCCATGGTAGGAGATTTCCACAGAACAGCCAGGGAATCATGATCCGGGACAGGTCTGAGAATGGCGCAAAGATAGGGATGATTCCAGGAAAATATTTGCGGCGCATGCACGGGGTCCGCCAGTCCATATCGACCATCATCCCGAAGATGTACCGTCAAGAGCCCATGCGCGATCTGGGGAATATACTCCGCGTTAGGCGAAGTAATAAACACGGATCCATCTTTGGATAGCGCGCCCACTATGCCGTCGGAGAACGAGGCACGCGCCTCTACATATCACGACGATCAGCACAAGAGATGAGACCCATCCACGAGACAGCGCTTACCGGTAAGTGTAGCGAGGGAGCCAAGACTGAAAGAGTGCATCGAGGATGAAGACCCGGAGACCGCAAATGACTGGAAGCCCGAACAGGAATGTGACGATGCTCAACACAGGGACTCAAAGTCGTCTGTGCGATGTGGGGCTATTATGCGCCACAACGAGACGATGAAGGCGTCCTTGGTGCTCTTGGGGGAACTGTGGAGGCGAAGTCGGCTGACTTGCGATTAGTTCAGCGAACATGATACGTGGTAGCACGATCTCACTAGGGCGAGCGAAGACGGTCTGGCTAGTATGCGATGCAATGTATGCGAAGCACGCTATAAATGCGATGAGATCAAAGAAGATGTGCAGTAGGACAACCTCACCAAGGCGTGCTTAGTGCTTGATGGTCAGGTGAACGGTGCGACTCACAAGCGCCTGTTACGTGATGACGGCCGCCACAATTTCCAGTTACAGGCGCCGCCACTTCTCAACGGAACGTACTTACTGTTACCTAGGTAGTACCCACAACTTCATCCGCCATCAACAACGTTTCAACGTTTCAACGCCCGCCCACAAACGGCCGTCCAACAACGGTACGTCCCTATTTTATGTTAGTCATGAACGGGCGTAATGTTCATAAACCATCAAAGTCATTTGGAACGGGCCTCACGCGCTGACGACTCGCAACGTGCGTGCTGCCCCAACCTGGTTAGCATCGACGGTACACAGGCAACAGTGAGTTTCCTTACCTATATAGACACCAATCCTCAACGGTGTGCAGACATGTTCCCAGGTGTGCATGCGACGAGTCTTCCACGGGTGCTGGCTTTGTGCTCGCCCCCATCCCACACCAATGACTTTGCGTCCCGGTGCCCTCGCACGATTCATCCATGGACGTTCGGAGGCTGATAGTTTCGTGCGCCATGGTGGATCGCAGATACGCAGTGCAATAACTGCTTGGACACTGAGATCCATCGAACAAACCCCTCCCTTCGGGACGACGCTCGCTGATGGCGCGACACCACCCGATCGGGTTCCCCGCCTGGGCGAGGTAACAGGCTGCTCACGCCTAAACCCTGACCAAGTCTGGGCCTCCGAGCGCCTTATCTGGAAGAGGAACCTGCAACCTGAGGCCAGCCGCCGGGAACCTGTCCTTATAAAACACCCTTACCTCCCGGTTTCTCCTCTGTCACTGCGCTTGAGCTGCGCTGGGCCATACTTCACCTTGATGGTCGATATCTTGTAGCAAGCACACCCTCCAGGCCTGTCTCCACGGTTTCCCACAAGACAGTACTCAACCTGAACCTCTATAACAGGGAGAACATCGGGCGGCGGTTTGAAATCGTGGAGTGTTCTCTCTCTGGCGGACCACCGCTCCGACACCATGCGCTTTAGTGTTGCCCGTGGACGCGAGACGAAACTCTGCGCCTTCAATGGCACGCCGCCTCCCATCCTCATGCGAGGCACTCGCAGACCTTTTGCTTACATCGCTCACTTGACCCAGCCCCATGGAGCGATGAGACCTTCGTGGACTTCCCCTACGCATCTAACCATCGAGCTGCTCAAGCGCGCACGTATCCTTGCGTTCCATCCCTATGTGGACCTTCCAGCATACCACCGTGCCCTCCCCGTTATCGACCCCCTGCCCATGATCATGCCGATCACATTCGTTGGACTCTCTTTCCCGAGCCTCTCCCCAGAGATACCATCGAGATTGACCAGTCGGGGACATCCAGTTGCCTGCCGACCCATGCCTACGCAGACAACAAGGATCTCCATACACCGTGGGAACTCCTGGACTCTGCCCCGAACGAGATTGTGACCGCGAGCGACGGCAAGCGGGCTGACGTCCAGGAACTAGGCGCGCCGGCGCACAACATGGCGGTGACCCCCGTTGAGGCTGATGTGAATGATGAAGCTCAGTGCGCACGCGAAGTGGCTCCAAGCGCTCCCACTCGCGAGCGCGCGGGCGAGCTCGAACTTGCGCCCGCGCGCAGCGTGGCAGAAGCTTCCACCCCGCATACTGGTGTCTAGATCGAGCCGCGCCGCGCGCGACGCACTCCGCGGCACTCCCCAACTCAGCGATCAGGATGATGCGCGCGCGCACCGAAGTGGCGTCAGGCGCCCCTATTCGGACGTCGAGATCAGATAACGGTGGGGCATGCAATCCCGCCAAAAACATATTGTTATGCTCAACGCGCTTGGCTTGCAGTAGCATTTGTGAAGTATTTAACATGCCGTCCCACGCAGATCAGGAAGGTTATGGAGCAGAACGGTGAGTACGGGGCAGGAATGTGGTTGAACACAACTCCTTTCCATCGTCTATCCATCTAATACAACCTATCCATCTAATACAACGATATACATCTGGATGAACGACGGACCGGGGACGACGGCGCAAGTAACGAGCCAACAGACATATTTCAAGATACAAAAGCAGCAAGCGTCCACCAAGAAGTATGAGGGCATTGGCCCAGTGCGCCATTACAACCGAACGACGACTATGTTCCTAGCCACAGCGCGACGGAACTCCGCCAAGGCCGCCTGGCGAGAGTTACACCTACGCCAGGAGCCCCCGGACACCCTGGCAGCACGCTGCGCAACAGTCCTAGATGCAAGTGTAAGGTGGAGAACATGTGATACGATGGATGAATACTTACACATCATCAAAGACACCGACAGTAGAACCCGTGGTGACGATATACCACGAAACAACAGCAGGATTTTCATCATCGATGTTGATGGACTCGACCGGGATGGGGTTGGCGCCTCAGGAATTGGCACCAACGGGTGCTCAGCGGGCTGCGGAGCGCGGCCTCGGGCGGTGGGCTGGTTCGTGTACCGAGCAGAACGCGTAGTGGGACGGCTCGCGGCCACACTAGCAGAACTTGTGCCAATAACGGGGCTCGCAACGCGGGAATCTATAGCACTGTGAACCCGACCAGATCGCGTCACGCCAATCGCAGAGGGAGCCGAGGACTGAGCGGTCGAGGTCGGGGACCGGGCATCGTTCATGACGTCACTGGAAGCTGAAGTACCCATGGCGACCTGAAGACGGCGGTGAACGGAGGCAGAGGTGGCGGCGGGCGGTGGGAATTCATATGTGTTCATGACAGCTTGCTCACGACAGGCCCGTGCATCCTCAAGCAAAGAGTGCTGGTGATTGAACGGGCATGGGTGCCAAACAGGGGTCGGGGTGCTGGGACGATTCGCGATGGGGGAAGCTGGCGGTGCAGCACCATGCCCGGACTGGGCACGGCATGTGGGTCGACCTGGAGGTGCGGAAAGCAGAGACCGGTTGTCCGTGAAGGAGGTGGGGGCGACAGGCGTACGTTCCTCACCCGGCCACACGAGCCTGGGGATACGACGAGGGTCTTCCGGGAAGTGGCCATGGGGACAGGGGCGTTCTAAGTTATATAGTTAGACAATGCTCGGTACACGAGTCATACATAAGCGTACATACCACCCATAGCCATCCGAAGGCACTGGATACAAATCAGAGAGGGGGTACCGTTGGTTTCTGCATAGAACACCTGAGTGCGAGAGAACCAATAATGCGAGGGGGGAAACATACCTTCAAATATGGCGAAGGCAAGAGTCGCTGAGCGAAGTTCAAAAATGGTATAGCGGTGACAGGGTTGGAGTTATCGATGCCTTCAAGGTCAAAGATGCTGTAACGACCGGGACTTCGCCTGTCCCATCGTTAGCGCTGTCGCCGCGCGCTCTTTGCCTTTCATCGCTGGGATCGAACGGAGGAGGGAAGAGGGAGTTTCGGGGCGTCCGTGACGCGCCTTTATGCGTGCAAAAGAAAACTCTATCGGCTGTAATGGGTTAGTGATATTCGGACAAGGGAAATCCTCAACCTAAAACCTTTTACACGAACATGCGTGCCAAGTTGCGAGCTGTTCGGCACGCAGATGACTTTCCCCATCCGACTTGTGCTGCTTGACTTAATTGGCTCACCCATCCCTCTCCTCAGCGATGACGGGCGACAAATATGACTCGTGATCATAGACAGCACAGAAACAGTAGGCCTGGCTCTGGACGAAGCGACCGGACTTCCTGGCGGCACAAAAGAATAGCCGAGTTTCGACGTCTATGGTATCGGCATATCGGGTTTGGTTCGAAGAATGGGTAGACTCGGAGGTGAAGGTGCAGTTTGGGCACGATGATACCACGAAGCTGACTGAAGAGGGAAAGGAGAACGATCATGACCCTTTACAGGCAGAGACGCTTACCGTGTGACCCTTGCTGAAGAAGGAGGAGGAGGAGGAGGAGGAGGAGGAGAGGAGGAGGTACGGAGGGTGGCGCACGCTGCACGCGCACACCCGCACGTTTACCACAGAAGATCCGAAACACTTCGTTCAAGATCGCTGTCACATTCGGCCTGTGAAGCCCAATCTCACCTCGTTGCTGGCAGGTGCCGGTGTTACTAAGAGGGCCAGCCGACTGCCCCAGAAGGTCGAACTATACTCCAGGAAGGTCAAATCCACCAACAGATTTCCTCCGAGATAGCGTCAGTTGGACACCGTGTTATGGTTTTCCCACCCGGGATAAATTGCACTCAACGCGCATTTTGGTCGTAACCAGCATGGATACACGTTGGCTCAGGCCACCCCAGGCTTCGAAGAGCAGTTCATTCGCGCATTTGGTTTCCAAAAGCATGTTCGTGAGTGTTTGCGATCGTTCTCCATTTGAGTTTCCTAGTTGGCCTCGTGGTGCACAGCTCGCAGCATTCGGGAACAACTTTGGCTCATGGGTGCTGGTGGCCGTCTGAGTCTCACCAGGCAGCTTCCCAGCGTGATTCACCCTGTCGCTGGGGCAGATGTCATGATCGTCTCCGGGGAAGGCACAGAGCAATCCTCGGATCCCGCTGTGCCCCTGCCTCAGCCCTCCTTAGTATCATGCCCTTTGGCTCTACACGCCGCTGCTGGCCGAGTTAACGGTCCTTTCCAGTTCGCCGGCAACGCACTTGTCTAATGCACTCGGGGCGGCGAGTGTGCGGACTTGTTAACCTAGTAGGGGCATGCGAGGGACCTAGCAATAGCTCGGTAAGAGCGTGCATTCCCAAATTGCGCAGAGCCCCGTATGCCCGACGGCCCATGGGTCTGCGCTTTGCCATGGTTGGGTTCATGGCGTACCAGGTATGGAAGGGACGAGTATAGACACCGTGGTGGGCGATGGGGTCAGGAACACCTAGCACGAGCGAGGCAGGGAAATGATTTGCTCGGCGACTCGCCTCCGCTGCCTCCGCGGCGCGCTCGAAGGAGGCGATCGCCTCCACCAACCCCTGCTTCCATTTAATGTCCTCCATGCGTTGGAACCGTTCGAGCCGAGGTGCATGGCGTCCAGAGTAAATATATCAGAACGGGTGAAGGATGAGAGGTGATGCTGGGGATGAATAAAGCTGGCCATGAACCGCCTTGGTCGTCGGCAATGATGACAACTGGGCGACGAGCAAGAGGGACTGGCTGGCCGCTGGCGCGGCGATACCGTAGGCATTCTGACGCCGCTGGCTGGCACACGGGCTGGCTCTGGGCTCTGGGCGGTCCGACATATCGGGCGGAAGCAGGAAGCACCCTGCACGAGGTAGAGGATTTATCAAACCTAGCTTGTAGTTTCGTGACGGATCGAGTCTAGAGGCGAGGAATCAGAGCAGCGTGAAATTTTTGGGACGCGTGCAAGGCAATGCAGCGCACCATGTTCTGCGGCGGAGGTGATACGGAAGTCCTTATCCCGTCCACTTCTCGGATTTTCGCACACTGTGGTACTATGAACCCCTGGTAAGCTGTGTATCCAAACACGATCTGTATCCGATGCAATGATTCTACAGGTACTATGATACATATCCCGCCCAGGCATGAAACAATACGTTGAACAGCGGCAGCAAGTTAGGCAGGACAGCGAAAGCAAGTATCGGAAAGTGGAAGACAGCAAGATGATAGGAAGAGGGGCACCCGAGACGGGCCAAGTACAGTCTTGTTCGGTATGCCTTCAGCGCTCCGATGAGTAGTGGCTAGCGTTGGTAATAGGAGTACTGTGGTGTGGGTTCTATTGACGGTGATGGACAGTCAGACAATCTGGGGTCTGGTGTACCAAGAGATGCGTAGTGGTAAACTCACCCTGTATTGATCTCGCTCTAGTTTCACAACTTCGTACTGAGATGCGCTGTGAGAGAAAGGGGGAAGAGCGGTATGACCGTAGGAGGACGATAAAGTTCGATGATGGGAATGCGATGACAGTGAGGAGGGTGCGTAGTCTGAGGGCTGTGGATGGGAAAAACATACTGTCACTAGGATCCCAAGCTCAATAAGCGCAGTTCTGCTGTCGAGCAGACCCCGCAGAGATGGAGATAACACTCGCCGAGAACAACGGACTGGACGTCGCGCCCGACGTTGGAGTCACCGGCGGCACGGGATATCCCGGCAGACCATACGAGTAGTTGCTGCCCAACGGTCGTGACGAGTAGTATGGCGAGTAGGCCGAGGTGTGTGAGCCTTGGGAGGAGTATTGGCCCGTAATGGATGGAATGGAGAGAGATGGAAGTGGTGAGTGGTTGTGGGGGGAGGATGTCTGTGAAGAGCGGCGTGTGAGGGACGGCACCCAGTGCGGGCGGAACACCTTACCACATAACCGCCGCCCACTGCGTCCGCCGTTCTGTATCGCATCGACTCGCGGTTGAAGTGTCGGTCGTAAGGGAGGGGAGTATAGGTGTCTCGCCGGAAGTCTGGTCGACACCGAGTGTTCTCCATCCTAAGCTGTCGCCGCAGCTCTTCCACTTCCTGACAGAGAAGCTCGTTCTCCTGCTGTAGTTCGCGTATCCGCGTGAGTGGTGGGGGAATGGCGGCCACCTGATCTGGTGATAGGGCAAGGACGGACTGGAGCTTCGTAACGGTTTGCTCTAGCTGGATGACATAACGGGTTGCGTAAGTAACGAAGGCCAACTTTACACCGAATGCAAAGCGATCCCACCCGCTCGATGTAGGCCTTCCGCTTGGCTCGGTGACGGGCCTGAGCTGAAATGATTATCAGCGTGCTGTAGGGTAGGCGGAAGACGGTACCGACATACCCTTGGCATTTCGTGAACGTTCAGGACGTTCGGCGGGTTGCTGGCTCGGCGGACTACTATGGTCCACGGAACCATCACGCGGGGATCCAGTTGGCGAAGTCGAGGGCGTCATGTAACGTAAGTCGAGGAGAGCGAAGGCGATCGGGGTTCATGGAAAACGGAGAGGGCATCAGTAGGATGTTTATATGGCACAGGATGCATGTTCTAGCCGCCGAGGGGCCGGTTGCGTCCACTGCACGGGGAGCTACCCAACCATGGGTCAGGAAAGGCGAGGACCCTAGACTAGAGAAAGGCGAGCGGATACCTGAAGCCTGGTGAGTGGCGAAATGAGGGTTTTTTGGCCAGAAAGATCGACATCTCGACAAGGACCCACCCGCGTTGCAGGCCATATTGGCGACCATTTCCGCGCGGCGCTTTGCTTGTCTTGGACTGCGCTTGGTCGAACCTGTTTCTCTCTCACATTCTGGCCCGAAACTCAGCCAGGTGCACTGCGTATCACCATCGTGACTTTGGGTTATTTCAAGGTAAATTATCCTGAAAATACGAACTCTGAGAAGAGAGGCCGTGGAAAGATATTCCAGGTTGTGAGATCTGTCAGCGCCCGCCATCGCCACTCGCGCGCGAATCACCCCACCATGCGACTAGAGGCGCCATTCGATACAGTTTACTCGCTTTCCTCATCGCCTTGCTGGCCGGTGACTTCTGGTGGGGCCATTTGCCGATAAGTAGAGCGAGAATTTCGCCTAGGATCCCTGGTCCTGGAATTCCCGAACAGTATCTGATATCTCTTCTGCTTAGCGTCTTGTAATTGCCCAGGCTCATGTTGTTCGAACTAGGGCCTGAACTCCACGCTGCTGCGAATGGTCTCCACACTCGCCCTGGAGGCATTTCGCGAATGAATGGGGCATCGCGAGGCGTGTGGAACAAAAATATCGCGGGCGGCTTACTTGTATATCAGCAGAACTGACATCCTGCGACTTTCGCCAAGGTTTTTGTCAACCCGCGCAGGATCGCTGACCGCATAATATGCGGTGCGCTCTGAGGATTCTAGATTCCGGTGCCACCGACCACGACTCCAACGCTGCGGGCGCCTTAACCCCTTTGCGAATGCTCTTCTTCCCCATTCGGTTCTTCTTTTTCTTCATTTCATCTCCCACGGACTTCTCCGGTGTTGACGTCAACGAACTACCTTTTTATGCCGGACCTCATCGTTCACGGACGTCGGGCGGCGGAGGTGCGACGGCGAAGTGTAGCCTGAATGTTTGACACCAACTGAGTCCCATCTCCTGCTTCTCATGGCACCTGTCATTCCTCCGCCGAACCCAGCGGCCTGTGAAGGTACGGCACCCACTGCACCTATAGCTACTGGACTTGTCATCCAGCCTGCCTGTCCTGCGCCGACCGAACCTGCAAGACGGATTTCGCATCCTCCCTCTCCCCATCGCATCTGGGTCCGAAACCGCCATATTTGGCGTACTTCCATCAGACTTTGGGCACCGATGTTACTGACCGTTGTCAGTCAGACCGTTGCTGCCAATCCCTCCAACCTTCTGTTTGCCACGGGTCGTCCCCAACGTGACCAACCCTGTCCCCGCCCCGCTGATGACAGATGGTTTGAGCCCGCTTTTGCGAAGCAGAAGGGAAAGGCGGCTGTTACGACGACAAAAGCAGAACAACGAGGACCGCCCTGAATCACAGTACGTCTCTCCTCACGTCCACCCAGAAGTGACATAGTCGTCCATCTGCATCAGACTTGATATCTATATCCCCCCTCGTTACTGATACTTATCATCCGTCTTCGCACAAGACTGTATACCAGTTTCGCTAATACGGCGGTTGATATTATGCAACACCAGCTATGCTATAAATTAGACCTAGGATTCTCTGGCGAAACTCAGCAATATCGGAAGACGATAGACGGATGGAAGTGTAGCCTCGCAACACTGCAGTGAAGCATGCTAAGATCCAGACTCCGCAATCGTATCCATTGTCTTGCAAGGGGGACTCCTTCGTTAAGTGCCGATCAGATCGGGAATTACGGCTGACCGATGGACGACGACGTACTGCAAGGGATAAGCCGTCCAATCACCGTCCATACTCTGCGGGTCTCGCCTCCGTGGTCTGCCACAAGACGTTGTAGACGGTGTATGAGAGCGAACACGTCCTAGGGGTATGAACGGGTTACGTCCTATGCCTTGAATTGAGAGATCGAAATCCCATACCTTTACGTGAGTTTCGAATGCAATCTTGCTATGAAGGCTGTCGAAGTAGGCAATCCGCCGCTTCCTCCAGTACACGATGGCTAATGCCCAATGATTTCCGTTGCTATGGATGGGAAAGATCCAGATGTCCTTCTTCCAAAATTCCGATGACGACTTGCACACTCGCCACAGGCCTTCATCGCCTCCCTTATGATGTTTTGAAAGAACGAAACTTGAGAAAATGACAGGATCACCGCGGGCAGCGGGAGTCCCAAGGTGTCGCATGATCACCTGTGCACCAAGATTAATGCAATCGTCGTTTAGCCATGCGGTGGCCTCGTGAAGGCGCCCAGAGAAGCGCTTAGTGAGGGTGAGTCCGCTGGTTGACTGGCCTCCGCGGGATGCTGCATACATCTGGCGGAGATACTGGTACCCGGGAGGGACGGGGAGGGACA